>CM069142.1:11954848-12440105 GCA_035221665.1 Okamejei kenojei
GATCTCTTCAAGGAGATATGGTCTCCCTATATTAAATATCTACAGGGTCACAATGGTTCGGCGCAGGGACTTGACTGAGGCCTGAATAATCTGAGTGGATGAAGAAATACACATAACAAATCATGAATGTATCTCCAAGATTGGATTACTTAGTAATACTTTAATCTCCATCAAACTTTTCATACCTTCTTTTCTATTTTTCTATTCTTTTTTTCTATCTATCTATCTTTAATTAAGGAAAAAATTATAGAAACATACTATATAAATTTTTAATATGTACACACTTATTTCTGTTTGTATGAAAAAGATTATAGATGTCTAAAACTTGTAATTATATAAAACTATGTACTTTCAATTATACAAATAACTATGAAATATAAAATTAACAATAATACAAACATTATTAATACTTTGATAACATTATGAATATTAAAAAAAATGTTGTTTAAGATTGGTATTACGTAGTTAAATTAGCGGGATTTCTATTTGGTAATTAGAAGAATATCTATGTTTTGAGAAATCTAAGTGTATTACTTATATTAGGAATATACTACATATACCACCCAATATATAAAATAAATAATAACGGAATGTATAATGGATAATACTACAATTTTATCATAAATAGTACTAATTAATAATCAACACGTTATAATTTTATACATTGTATAAATCTCAATTCGTATAAGAATGTACTTGGTATATACTGTTTCTACAATAAAAAAAATATTTAAAAAAAAAAAAAAAAAAAAAAAAAAAAAAGTTCAATGACAATACAGAATTAATTCAAAATTCAAAAAGTTTAAAAAAAGATTGTCAGACAGTATGAGTACCAAATGTTGATATGTTGTGTCCGGATTAAATCTCCAGTGGACTAAATGTGTCTCATGGGAGCCAGACCCAGGAGCATTAGCGGTGGATGCATTCTCACTACATTGGGGAAGTATAGTCTTTTATGTTTTCGCCAGTTTGCCTGATTAAGCAATGTGTCACCAAAATAGAGCAAGTCTCCACCGCAGGCGTTTGGTGGTTCCAAACTGGTATTGCTTCTTGGCCTTTTGGCAAAGATCAAGTGTAGTATATGTTCTTATCAGTTCAATATCTGATATGTCCCTTATCTAGGGACCATTACTACACAGCCATTGTTCCCATTGGTGCTCAGAATGATGATTCAGACATTCATGACAAATCCCAGGTGCAGTAATTGTTGGTACATTCAGTAACAGCAGAAGACATCTATCACATGACCATATTAATTGTTAATCTGCAGGTTCTGATGGAATGTCGGATAGGACCATGGATGTCATAACTGTAGCTTGGAGATATAGCACTAAGAAACAATATACGTTTCATATAAGGAATGGGAAATCTTTTGTATACAGTCAGATATATTTTATCATACTGCAAACATATCGGATGTATTGGAGTTCCTTGCGATGTTGCACCTGAGTTATAGTACCATTAATGGAGCTCGGAGTGCTTTGTTCTCCTATTTAGGACAATTTATCGGGTCTCATCCATTAATATCCCGATTTATGGGAGGAATTTTAATAAAATCCTACCAAACCCAGATATACTGAAATCTGGGATGTCAGTATAGTTCTCACATTGCTTCGGCAATGGACTCCAATTACGTCACTGTCTATTCAGAAGTTAATATTTAAAGTGGTTATGCTGATGACATTCATATCAGCACAATGAGTACAAACATTACAAATGTTACGGTTACATTGTATGCAGTTGAATGTAGATATAATGACGTTTTATGTCAATGATCTAAGCAAGCAAAGCAAGCCAAGAAAGGCTGGAACCAATGTAATCTTTAAGACATACTCTGTCAACTAAACATTGTGTGTGGTTAATGTGATTTATTATATATTGAATTAAGAGTGTCCGAGATTGTGAGACACCAATGTTCATTACCCACAAGAAACATATAAAAAAGTGCCAGTCCAAACTATTTCTAGATGGATAAACAGGTTCTGGATTAACTGGAGTAGACACTGATGTGTTTAAATCTCACTCCACAAGGGCGGTATCAATGTCCGCGGCAAAGGTGCAGGACATGCCACTCGACCAAATTCTGGAGACCGCAGGATGGTCTAAAGAGGAACTTTTCTAGATTTTATGATAAACCTGTTGTCACAGTGCCAGAGTTGCACATGCTGCGTTGGGTTCTGTTCAAATTGTTTGCTTTGTTGCATATCATTTGTTGTAATTTCCCCAGGGATAGCGGGGTTATTACTTTTCTTTTTATTATTATTATTAAAATATTTATTGCATAATTTCAAGCAATATATTATTTACTCACTACTGTGTAAACTCAAGCAGTGTGTCGTATGGAATGATCTACGGCATGAAAATCACAGAGCTTCAAAATCTTCACGTAGTCACTCACGTGACCCTGAAGTAAAATAGTAAGATTAAACGAGAACTTACCAGTTTGAAGTTTCATCGTTATTTTATGAGGAGTTACGATGATGGATTACGTGCACTCCACTCCCAACCCTCATAAAATAAATGATCATCTGGTAGTTCTAGTCTATGTAAGCCTTACTATCTTACTCCGGCTATTGGTTCTGTGTTTTTCACGCCGCTGCTTTGAAGTATGCCGAGCATGCGCCAGGCGGGGCTTCTTCACGCAATCCCTCATCGTAACTCCTCATAAAATAACGATCAAACTTCAAACTGGTAAGTTCTCGTTTAATCTTACTATTAAATTCTCACACTCAATGCATGGGAGTTTGGCAGCCCTGCCGTTATATTCCCCCTCTCTCTCCCAGCTCACTCTCCCCGTCTCCCTTCCTTCCCTCTCTGCTCTCTCTCCCCTCACCCCCCTCTCTCTGTCTCCCCCCTGTCCTCCTTACCTCTCTTCCCTTCTCTCTCCATTCCTCTCTCCCCCTCACCCTCCCCCTCTTTTGCCTCCTTTCTTTCTTTCTCTCTTCCCCCTCACACCTCACTCTCTCCACCCTACCTTCTCCCCCTCCTCCTCTCTCCACCCTCTCTTTTTTCGTGTGGTGTGCACAGCCTAAAGTTGTTGGACAACTTGTTCGATTTGATCTTCCATTTGTGCACATCGAGTTGATTGCATTCGTTGAAACAGGGTGAACCACATGAAGGTTGCAATTTTCCACCCCTCTCCCCCCCTCTCTCTCTCTTCCCCATATCTCTCCCCATTTTTCCCTCCCACCTCACTTGCTCTCTACCCTCTCTCCTGTCTCTATCTCCTCTTTCTCTTTGCCCCCATCTCTCCCACTTCCCCCCTTCTCTATTCCTTTCTCCCGCCTCCCAATCTCCAGCTCTCTCTCCCACCTCACTCTCCCTACTGTCTCCTTTCCCTCTCTTTGAGAGTCTGTGTCCTATCGGAACGCAAAACGCTTCAGACGCCTCCGTCGGCCCGGGACTCTTGCACTGGGGCTGCTCCATGGCCGGAGCTGCAGCGAGCGACTCACCAGCCCCACAAATACTCGCCAGCCCGGCAATCACCCGCCAGCCCGGCAAACACTCACCAGCCCCGGCTTCCCGCTTCTGTCCCCGCCCGCTGCTTCCATCCCTCCCTCAGCCCCGGCTCTCCAACACCCGTGGCCCATGCAGTTTATAGGAGTTTTGAAATGTTCGTTCATCACAGAATTTCTCACGACAGAGCGTGAAAAATTTGTGATCAGCGTGAGGGCATGAGAATATCCCAAAATGCGTTATTCAAAAGCGTGAGAGTTGGCAGCCCTGGGGAGAAGGCGGGAGAGAGGGAGAGAGATCGATCAGCCATGATTGAATGGTGGAATAGATTTGATGGGCCGAATGGCCTAATTCTGCTCCTATCACTTATGAAATTTATGACCCATCACACGAGTCAGCAGATTGAGGCCATTTAGAAATATTTTGTATTTTAATTAATCACATAAATCTGAACCAAGGCTAGAGTTAAAATAACTGCTTTGCGAGTCAGCAGAGAAGATAAACCTAGTCATCTTTACTGGCAAACAGATAACCAGTTAGCAAGCTAGAGAGCACTTCTGGAAGCAGAGTGAGGGCAGCACGAGCCTCACTGGTCCGAGTTATGATGGAAAGCTGATATACTGCTTCAGACAGCAGCAGGATCCTCAGCTTGAGCTTGCTGCAGAAGAGGTCACAATTCAACATGCGGCAGAAAACAGTAAATTCAGCAGAGGGGCTCAACAACAAGAGGACTGGCCTGTGGAAACGTATGAAAAAGGCCTTGGGTTTCTCCGAGCCAAAGATGAGTATTGATTTTGTGTTTCTCATGAGACCAACGTCTCAAGAGTTCAAATAAATACATTCATCACTTTTTACATTGTGGATTCCAATTTGTAAACATTATTGACAGGAGAGCTCCGGTAATATGTTTGTTATTCCTGAGACTGGGATGCGACATGTGGCAGGCTGCAGGGGCCCTTTCCTATAGAAGGCATCAACAACATCCAAAATATCCTGGAAGGCAATTTAGTTTTGATTAGTGCTACAGCACGGAAACAGGTCCTACGGCCCACCAACCAGCGAGCCTCGCACATTAACACTATCCTACACACACTGCGAACAATTTTACATTTACTCCAAGCCAATTAACCTACAAACCCGTATGTCTTTGGAGTGTGGGAGGAAACCGAAGATCTTGGAGAAAATTCACGCAGTCACGGGGAGAGCGTATAAACTACGTGCAGACAGCACCCGTAGTCGGGATCAAACCCGGGTCTCCGCGCTGCAAGTGCGGTAAAGCAGCAACTCTACTGCTGCGCCTCCGTGCCAACCTAAAGATGTTGCAAGCACCTTCTCCTGCCAGTGCAACTCTAGCCAATAGCTAGTGCCGAACCACAATAGATAGATTTGGCAAATGTGCTATATCAGCCAAGCACAAAGGTTTTTGTTTTATATTAGTTCAGGAACAAAACCAGTTTGAAGAAGACAGAAAAAGCATCAGGCTGCTGTTTGATATAATATAAAATCTAAAATTGATTGGATGACCCTAGACTGACCAAGGGGGATATTCCTGAAAATATTTGTGGCAAACTGTGTTTCGAACTGGACTAGATGCAAGATTGATGATGGAAGCTGACAGATATCATGAGAAATTGTTGTGAGGTATGCAAATGATAAATAAATATTAGAGCTCAGATTTTTGAATGCCACCTTTGAGTCTGTTAACGAATTGCTTAAGATGAACTAATAGCGTAAATTCTTGATTCTCCCTGTGCACTTTGCCGAGGGATCAACAGTAAACACTCATTATAATGAACCATGAGGGGGGGGAATTGGTGTCTGGTGATGTCGACTGTCCGCTATAAGCGATTAATGGATTATCATTGTATAAGCAGTAGACACAAACAACTTCAGATGTTGGTTGATACACAAAGTTCTGGAGTAACTCAGCAGGTCAGGCAGCACCTGTGGAGAACATGGACAGGTGATGTTTGGGTCGAGACCCCTCTTCAGACTGGAACTGGGCCTGGAGTCCAGGTGAGTCGACGGCCCTGGTCTGCTGGTGAGGATTGGCGGTGTCATTAGTCACAGCCCGATGGGTGGGCCAAGTGTCGGTTAAGGTCGTGGCTTGGAAGCGGCTGAGTGGAACCCGTGTGGGCCGGCGGGGAGTGGCGATAGATCGGACCAAAGAGGCAATGCAGGCCGGCATTGGCGGAGCAGCCTGGCGAGGAAGGTCAGTAGGCCCAGCACAGAAGTGGCCGAGGAGGCCGTGTAGGACGGGGATGGTGTTGGCAGTCTGCCGGGGTGAAGGTCGGCAGCAGGTCCATCCACTGTAACCAACATCCTCTATACAAGAGGTCCGCATTAATGAGGGGCTATTGTATCTGATAATGTCTGGGGTATACATTCATTCCAGAGTTATAGTGGTAAATATATAGATCTTCCAGTTTTGATAGTTCCACCAACAAAGAACTCCTATGGCTTTTGATTGATTTTCTTGGGCTGAAAATGTCTATTTTCATGAAGCTTGGGATTCAGAGGAAAATGAAAGAAAATTACTATTGGATAGCGAACATTGGATGGATCACTTGCATCAGAAACTATGGGAATAAAAATGCACACATGATCACATAAAATATAAAAAGTCGCTATATTATGCTTTCAGCTCTGCAGTTATGGATAATGTAAAGCAAGAGGAAGGGAATTCCTTTAATCTTTGCACAACCGATTGTCAGATAAATTCAGGCTTTCTAAGATGGCCATTGTGATATTATCAATTCAGAAGACAGTGGGTCTGTCGTTCTAGATCCACTTCCATCAGGTGGGAAACTGCCGGGTGAACACAGGTTGACAACACTGGATGAGGGGGTGACGATTCTCGGAGTTGAGTCAGACAGGTTTGGATTATCCGGGATAGGCTGGAAGTGGAGCAGTCCGAGCCCAGACCAGGTAATCCGAGTGGGAGAAAGGAAAGGAGAGGAGGGAGGGCGATCAACAGATCACACGGACAGTCCTGGAGAAGGTGGCCAATGCTATTCAGCGGCCGCCCCTTCCTGGGACAGAGCAAGCAGGCAGGGGGTGGCCCGGATGGGAATAGCAGAAAAAACAGGGGAAAAGGAAGCAGGGTGAACGGAGCCAAGGGAGCTGCAGGGGTGAGCGGATAATAGGATAAGGAGACCGAGGAATGGGGAGAAAGAAAATCCCCAATGGTGTAATGGGGGGTGGAGAGCACAAAGGAGAATACAAAAGCAAAGTTTGTCTGTACAGGCGCCTGTCTCCGTCTCCCCCCCCCCCCTCCGTCTCTCCCCCCCCCCCCCTCCGTCTCTCCCCCCCCCCCCCCCCGTGTGTCTCTCTGTGTGTCTCTTTTTTATGTTTCAAAAACTTTATTCGACAATCATATAATACAGCACATCAAACCATAATCAAAAATTGCACTATATTAAAAAAAACATTATAGTACAACAATACAATAATTGTTCACAATACTCTGACCCCCACGCAGTGACCAGCGCCCACGGTAGGCCTCCAGAGTCCCCGTGGACACAGCAGGTTCCCACTCCAGGGACACGCGTGCACGGACGTAGGCCCGGAAAAGGGGCAGGCAGCCGACTGTCTCTGTCTCTCTGTGTTTGCGTATCCCGTGTGCGTTCAGAATCCATCTTAGTGTGCCTAGAATGTAGTGAGTATGTGCACATTTGCTCTAAGTTTGTGCAGCAGGGCCTGGTCCCCATTCACCGTGACCATCCTTACCACTGGGCCAAGATCTCATTCATAGTCATAGAGTCATACGGTATGGAAAGAGGCTCACTGCCCAACCAGTCCATGCTGACCAATATGCGGCAACTAAGGTAGACACAATTGCCTGCATTTGTCCTATATCACCCCAAACCTTTCCTAACCACGTACCTGTCCAAGTGTCTTTTAAACGTTATTGTACCTGCCTCAACTACCTCCTCTGGCAGCATTTACCATATACCCACCACCCTCTGTGTGAAAAGAATTCCCCCTCAGGTTCCTATTAAATCTTTCCCTTCTCACCTTAAACCAGTGTCCTCAGGCTCTGAATTCCCCTACCCTGGATAAAAGACTTTGTGCATTCTCCAAAGGTAAACAAAAAGCTGCCGTAACTCAGCGGGACAGGCAGAATCGCTGGAGAGAAGGAATGGGTGGTGTTTCGGGTTGAGACCCTTCACCCATTCCTTCTCTCCTGAGATGCTGTCTGTCCCGCTGAGTTATTCCAGCATGTTTTGTCCATCTTTGGTGTAAACCAGCATCTGCAGTTCCTTCCTACACATTTCTTGTGCATTCACCATATCTATTCCTCTCATGATTTTATACGCCTTTTTTTTTAAGTTCACCCCTGAGCTGCCTGAACTCTGAGGAATAAAGTCTTAGCTTGCCCAATCTCTCCATACAGCTCAGGTACTCAAGTGCTGGCAACATCCTTGTATATTTCCTCTGCACTATTTTCAGCTTAATGATATTTTCTTTCATGACCATGTGGGAGCGGGCATGTAATGGTCACCTCACATTGAAATAAATCCTGCGGTCTCCTATGAATGGCACAGTGGCACAGCAGTAGAGTTACTACCTTACAGCACCAGAGACCCGGGTTCAATCCTGACTACAGGTGCTTGACTGGACGGAGTTTGTACATTCTCCCCATGATCGCATGGGCTTTCTCTGAGATCTTCGGTTTCCTCCCACACTCCACAGCCATACAGGATTGCAAGTTAATTGGCTTGCTATACATGTAAATTGTCGTGTGTGTGTGTGTGTGTGTGTGTGTGTGTGTGTGTGTGTGTGTGTGTGTGTGTGTGTGTGTGTGTGTGTGTGTGTGTGTGTGTGTGTGTGTGTATATATAGTGTGTGTGTATAGTGTGTGTGTGTAGTGTGTGTGGTGTGCAGGGAATGCCAGCCAGAGTGGCCGAAGGTGCTGTTTCCTCGCTGTATCTCCAAACTAATCAGACTGCCCAAGAAACTGCAGCAGATTAAAGACACCTTATTGCAAGATACAATGCTTTCACTGACAGCACTGCAATAAGAATTGCACATTCCAACATACCGCAAGCTCTTTTCTGACACAATCAATTTTAATACTTCTCCCAGGATTGAACCCCATTGAATTGCAATCTGACTAATGAGGCCATCCCAGGAGGGTTCATCATGTACTTTCCCTGCACACTTTGATGCAACTTTGATTCAACCTCGCTTTAACCATCCTGGAAGGGAAAAGCAAACACAATCTCCTCTTCTCCAGCACACATACACACAATCTATTCATGGACATCACCCTGTCAAATCTGGAGAAGCACCTGGAGTCATTGTGAGCTTTATGATCCATGAGTTCAGTTGCGTGCACAGAGTTGCAGTGAAAAGCTTTTGTTGCGTGCTCTCCAGTCAGCAGAAAGACTGCTTTCACATGATCACATAAGTAACGTTTAGTGCAAGGTAAAGCCAGCAAAGTCCGGTCAAGGATAGTCCGAGAGTCACCAATGAGGTAGATAGTAGTTCAGCACTGCTCTCTGGTTGTGGTAGGATGGTGCAGTTGCCTGATAACAGCTGGGAAGAGACTGTCCCTGAATATGGAGGTGTGTGTTTTCACGCTTCTATACCTTTTGCCTGATGGGAGGGAGGGGAGGGGGGGGGGGGGGGAAAAAAGAGAGCGGCCAGGGTGCGACTCGTCCTTGATTGTGCTGCCGGCCTTGCCGAGGCAGCGTGATGTATAAATGGAGTGACCCCTTCACACCTAGTGGAACTCCAGTAATTCTGGACAGGCAGGTCACCTGGGTCACTGCTCCCTGTGGGAAAGCCATGCAAGAAACAATGCTTCGTACAGGCGAGCACTTCTCACCTGTCGAATGCAGGCAAACGCAGTTCTCTGGATTACTCGGTAAATGTCTCAGGTTGATGACTCTGAGAAAGTCTGGAGTTGTGAACCACGATGGACCATCAGTGGTAGCGTCCTGCAGGAGCTAAGCATCGGCCAAGTCTTGCTTCAGGTTCATTGCTTCAGCTGAGAAGTGCAACATCTTCTATTAGGTCCTTTGCATTTTGCGCACATTCTGGGCCACATTGTTCTATCTCCACTGTGATGACCTGTGAGGAGGACTATCGCTGTTGACCATGTGCTTCGTCAAAACGTCTGTGATGCACATCCAAATTTGGTTTGCAAAATCAGAAGCTAGTACGATGTAACCAGAGACAAGCTGCTGTTGATATCAGTGATCAGTGCTAAACTCCAATGACGAAGCAACAAGTTTTCCTCAGACTGCTGAGGCCAAGAGCAACAAGTTAGTCCAGCCCCACTGTGCCTCTGGCCATGCTGCATTTTGATTTAAGGCACCAAAGAATGGGCTTTGAAAGGAGGAAAACTGCTGGTCTTTTCCTTGGGGTAGGACTTGGTGATGTGTTTGGAGTGGACCTCTGTGAACATGGTCCAAAAGCAATACAAACGATTAAAGCAATTGGGAGACTGACATTGCAAGAAGAGTGGCTTCTCCATCATTTGTGCTGACAGCCCACACTTACATTGTTGTTTTAGTGAAGGCAAAATATGACCAATTATGAACATGTGATTCTTTCATCATTGTTCACCGTGTTCTGATTGACTGAACATAGGAACAGGGTGTGCCATGTATTCAAACATACTGAGAAATTGATAATGCTACAAGTAATTCTGACTTTGGACTGAAGCCTTTCTGGCCCAGTGTTTCACATCAAATTGCAACAACAAAATTGCAACTACAAAAGACTTACACTGTCCCAAACTCTTAAATTAAAAATATGTTTTTACAATGCGCTGTGCACAAAATTCCACATATTTTGACTACAGGAGTCCTGCCCCAATAAAGCCATGATATTTTACAGGTCAATTTGCTAACGATTCAGTTTTCCACTCCTAAAATGACAGCCCCACAGCTCATCCGTATTTGATCATCGTAACTATTTCCAAAAATAACATTCAAATGCAGTACTGAGGCAGTGCTGCACGGTTGGACAGATTGCCTTTTAAATGGGATAACTGAACTCGGACCCCAACACTCAGACAGAACTTAAATATCGAAAGGCACTATTTTGAAGTGCAGAGAAATTCCCCACCTCCACCAGCCAATATTTCATCCTAAAATCAATATGACTAAAAAAAAGAAAAAAAAGGTAAAAACAAAAAATGCTGGAAACACTTAGCAGTTCCGGCAGCATCTGTGGAAAGGGAAATAAAGTTAGTGTCCCAGGTCAAAGACCCTTCACCAAAAATGTAACACAGTAGACAGCCTGCAATTATCATATTCCTATTAGTAGGAATTTGCAATGTGCTATGCTCTACTGCATTGCAAGATTATTTCTCCAGCTACCAAGCTTGTAATGGAAAGTCCCGAGTTTGTGATAGATGTTTTATAAATACAAGTTCATTTTTTTTTTTTTTTTTTTTTTTAAATAAGCTTTTGACGTCCACATCTCCAGAAAAATCCCAGAACAGAGTTCTGCAGCAGTGCAGACATAAATCAGTTTGTAAGTAGTAATTGCAGGATGTATTGAAACATGCTGTCAGATGGTTCTTAAATACATGACAATATTCCTAAAGAGGTACTTTCACTTCCCCTCTCATTATTTCCATAGCAACAATACATTTCCATGCTAGTCACTGCGGCAGTGTTGAACATTAAAGAAAGCCCGGCCAAATTAGCAGTTACCATTTGGATAAGTCAGGGAGCACAAAAGAACCTGTGATTTCAGCAATTGCAACCTATCACACTTCTCCTGGAAATTCCCCAAATAAATCGCAGTGATTTTTGAAAAGAGCATCCCATGATGTACATGCAATTTTTAAAACAGCGGCCTTACAAATAGAGGATGTAATGAGAAATGCATTCTTGCTACTGATCGCTCGACAATGGCCTTCACCAATGACAACTCAACTTAATAGCCATTTACTTCAACGTGTCCTCAGCCAACACAGGCAATGGATCACAAGAGCAAGATAGAAACATAGATAGAAACATAGAAAATAGGTGCAGGAGGAGGCCATTCGGCCCTTCGAGCCAGCACCGCCATTCATTGTGATCACGGCTGATCGTCCGCTATCAATAACCCGGGCCTGCCTTCTCCCCATATACCTTGACTCCACTAGCCCCTAGAGCTCTATCCAACGCTCTCTTAAATCCATCCAGTGACTTGGCCTCCACTGCCCTCTGTGGCAGGGAATTCCATAAATTCACAACTCTCTGGGTAAAAAAGTTTCTCACCTCAGTCTTAAATGACTTCCCCTTTATTCTGTGGCCCCTGGTTCTGGACTCATCCAACATTGGGAACATTTTTCCTGCATCTAGCTTGTCCAGTCCTTTTATAATTTTATATGTTTCTATAAGATTCCCCCCTCATCCTTCTAAACTCCAGTGAATACAAGCCTAGTCTTTTCAATCTTTCCTCATATGACAGTCCCGCCATCCCAGGGATCAATCTCGTGAACTTACGCTGCACTGCCTCAATCACAAGGATGTCCTTCCTCAAATTAGGAGACCAAAACTGTACACAATACTCCAGATGTGGTCTCACCGGAGCTCTATACAACTGCAGAAGAACCTCTCTACTCCTGTACTGAAATCCTCTTGTTATGAAGGCCAACATTCCATTAGCTTTCTTCACTGCCTGCTGTATCTGCATGCCAACTTTCAGTGACTGGTGTACAAGGACACCCAGGTCTCGCTGTACCTCCCTCTTACCTAACCTAACCCCATTGAGATTATAATCTGCCCCCTTGTTTTTGCCGCCAAAGTGGATAACCTCACATTTTTGCCGCCAAAGTGGATAGCCACGCATCTGCCCACTCACTCAACCTGTCCAGGTCCCCCTGCAACCTCCTAACATCCTCTTCACAGTTCACACTGCCGCCCAGCTTTGTGTCATCTGCAAACCTGCTAGTGTTGCTCCACTCGCCACTCCCTGCCATTCTGAAAAGGACCTGTTCACTCCTATTCTTTGCTTCCGGTCTGCCAACCAATTTTCTATCCATGTCAACACCCTACCCCCAATACCATGTGCTCTAATTTTAATCACCAGTCTCCCGTGCGGGACCGGATCGAAGGCTTTCTGAAAGTCTAGATACACTACATCCACTGGCACCCCTTCATCTATTTTACTTGTCACATCCTCAAAAGATTCCAGAAGATTAGTCAAGCAAGATTTCCCTTTCATAAATCCAATAAAGATATTACAATCAGCATCAGCCACCATGATGGGCCACCATTATAACGGAGCTGCTTTATCATAAATCGGGCACTAATACATAATCTCTCAGGCCTGATAGGCATTCATGCATTTCAGGAGATATACATAAAATGCAGGAGTAACAGCGGGACAGGCAGCATCTCTGGATAGAATGAATGGTCTCCACCCGAGGTCTCCGTTTCAGGTGGAGACGTCAATCTGAAGAAGAGTCTCGAGCCAAAACGTCATCCACTGATTCCTTCTCTCCAAAGATGCTGCCTGTCCCGCTGGGTTACTCCGGCATTTTGCGTCTATCTTTTGTGTCAACCAGCATCCGCAGTTCCTTCCTACATATTTCAGGAGATATGTTGTTTGCCATGTCCAATATCTGACCCCTGAAACAGCACTCAATTCTGAGCTCCGTCGTTAAGAAATGATTTCAGCCAGAGAACAAGATTTAGTGATGTGATCAAACCCCTTTGCAGAAATGGAACGTCCCCACTGACTCCTGGCAATCTCCGTTTCATGAACGCTTATAGTTGAGCAATAGCATTCAGTTACACCGTTAGAAACCTCACGGTCATGCAGCAGGAACACTGGGGACCTGCGAACATGGTGGAGCTTCACCAACTGGCATTTACCCACTCCATCAGCCACCATCTGCCCCATCGCCATGGAAGAATCCACTGGTGCCTCACCCACCTCAAAAAAACACAAACCCAGAGCGGAAAAGCCAACCTCAATTCCAAAGCACTGCCGAAGGAGGAAAGGTACTTTCATGCATCGAGCCGGCAGGCCTCAAAAATACATGAAGAACCGACAGCAGAACTGAAATAATGCTGCATTTAGACTTTCAGACAAAATTTACACTAGAGCTTAACTTGTTATCCATGCACCATTTTGAACACAGAATTTCTTCCTGTGCCTTGGCACACACTAAAGCAAATCCTTATCATATCGTATTTGTTTACGATTCATTTTTATCCTTCTCTGAATTGACACTCCTCAGCTTATGATTTTTTTTTTGGCAGCCACACGTTTAACATTGCAAAGGTGGCAATACGTCAAAATACATCATTGCTGTGAAATGGTTTGAGGCAACTTACACTCATGAAATAAGTCACAAAAGTGAAAATCTTTCTTTCTTAGCTTTCAAAATGGCTCGCTGAAGCATGATGCATTCCACAAGATTGTTTCAACCAACTGCGTTTCATGTTACATGAATACATAACAACTAGTTTCGAGCTGTGTAAAAATGGCATCATGTGTTGTGTGCAGAAAACGGAGTCAGGTCCAACTTACACCAGGAGCCTGCCACTGCTCCCCACAGGTAGAAGCTCTTGTCAAGTCAAGTCAAGTTTATTCGTCACACACACATACGGGATGTGCTGTGAAACGGAAAGTGGCAGTGCCTGCGGACTTGGTGCAAAAAACAACCAACAAAAACTACAAACAGAATGGAACAGAATCACATGTTCTTTTCCATATTAAATATTGTGGGTGGTAGTGTGGTAATGTTAGTAAAGTTAGTCCCTGGTGAGATAGGAGTGTACAGTCCAAATGGCCTCTGGGAAGAAACTCCTTCTCATCCTCACCGTTCTCACAGCATGGCAACGGAGGCGTTTGCCTGACCGCAGCAGCTGGAACAGTCCGTCAAGTATGGTATTGTCAAGTATGGTGCTCTAAACAAAAGTAAAATAAACAGGAATGGTGCGTTGTGATTGAATTACTATGATCTGCACTGCAATTTGATTGAATACATCTGTGAAAAATAAATTATGTTGTTCTCTTTGTTATTTTGCAAACACTGGCTTTAAAGTGACACTATCTCTATCAAAGGATTCTAGGCAAATGCTCATTTTTGCAGAGATAAAGAATCATCTATCATTCTCACCGACTTGAAACATAAACAACAGTGATGTATATTGACGTGGCGTATGTTTTTTTTCCTGTCATGTGAGACAAGGGAATTACAAGAGGTTACATGACTCAATTATTTTATGAAGAAAATTCTGTGAAACAAAGGAGTGAATTTACAATATTGTTCCATGAATTAATGTGGTTCAATAATCTTGTGTCATGCCTGCAGCATTCTTGCATAATGTTAGCCATGGTTTCTGCATTTCAGAGTCAAGATCCAACACCCATGCGGTCAGGCTGACACCGAGGAGGTGCTCAATACCTGGATCTTGGGAACAAAACCTGCCTTAAAGGCCAGAATGAACAACATTGAGGAACTCAGTGAATGGACTATCAAATGGGATGCAACAGGATTATCAGGGCCGTCTTTAACAGCCCCCAGGCAAAGCAGTGCACCGGGGCCCCGACACTTCCAGTTTCTTTATGCCGAATCAAATATGCCGTCATGCACTTGCGATGTTCTTCTCCGTTTTCATGTTCTACAATAACATTCTACGATACATAGATTAGCATGGGGCCCCTATGCTCGTTGGGTCCCGGGCAACTGCCCAGCGTGCCCATGGGTTAAGATAGCCCTGATGATTATTGAACTGGTCTTTGTCTTCTGTTAGCTAAAATACCGGGAGGGGTCGGTGAGGAGGGGGCAAATAAAGACCTTGGTGATGATTCGTCCCAGTGAGCACTCTTTGCATCTTGGCCAGTGGGGGGCAGTGGTAGCACTGTGCTTATGATCAATAATCCAGGTGTCATCAGAGTCCAAAGAACGGTCTCGACCCAAAACGTCACGCAGTCCTTCTCTCCAGAGATGCTGCTTGACCCGCTGAGTTACTCCAGCTCTTTGTGTCTGTCTTAGTCAATGCGTCAGCGTCAGCTCACAGCGACCACGTGCATCGGCTCACTCCAAACTAAGAAGTAGAGCCTTGATTGGGGAGACTGGCAACCTTTGGGAATAAATATCATTCAAGACATGCAAGTTGTAAAGAAGTTGAGAAAACAACATTCAAAGTAGCGTTGAAGCTGATGTAAAACAGGTCTCTGCTCATCGTTCAGCATCTGGGCTACCAAAGTGTTGCATGGCTGGTAACGTTCGTTCAGGGTTCTGGGAAAATAGTATTTGCAACGCAATTAGGGACATTTTCAACTACAAATCACACTACCAAATGCTTCTGCGGTCATTATCTTGTTGGTTGGAAGACAGGAGCGCAAACACAAACCCATCCTAATGAACACAAGGGCATAGAATCAAAAACACTGCAGCTTGCTCATGGGAGTACAGTCACTGAAACCCGATCAATCACTCTTGTATTAGATTTGTGTCGGAGGAAACGGCAGATGCTGATTTAGACTGAAGCTCGACACAAAATGCTGAAGTCGGCGGGACAGGCAGCATCTCTGGAGAGGAATGGGTGACGTTTCGGGTCGAAGATGAAGAAGAGTCTACCCGAAACGTCACCCATTCCTTCTCTCCAGAGATGCTGCCTGTCCCGCTGACTTACTCCAGCATTTTGTGTCTATCTCGGATTACGTTTCATATATAAAGATCAGCCAGAATCCCTCTGAGTTTTTGGTACGATCACCTAGAAACTGAAGGGTGGGTTGTATGTCAGGGTGAACGTTGTGGCCCAACGCTGTGATACTGGTGAGCATGCAAAAATAGAGTGAAAAACAGCACCAATGCACGGCAAATCTGCACTGAAGAGTAAGATTCAGATGTCGACACAGTTACTCGAGGATAGTGCAATACAAAATGGTGAATGTTAGAGTAGGGAGACTAGCGGTCTTCAAAAAGATCAAATGGCTGACACACCTTGCATGGAGAAATTACCCAACCCAATTGTTTCATTCATAGCGCCAGTTGGAAGGAATCCAGCGAATGATGACATGGCGAAAGACATGAATTTAGATGAACACTTCCAGGTTAAGAGCGAGCACCCAGAGATAATTATTCACAAGGGGTGCAATTAAACATAGCATTACAGAAATGCATGTTCATATTTTAAACAGCTTTCTGTACATTGTAGTTTATTCATAACTATTCAGCATGTCAAAGATGTAGCACTCTTTTGAATTGGTATATCCACATAATAGGCTTTTTTTAATATTGCAATGACATGGGTCTTGGGTACATACTTTGTGAGATAATATTTTAACTTCAAAGTTGGACCACGCCAAAAAGATCAGATATAGATTTTGAAAAAAGATTTCCAAGTGATGAACAAGACCACAGGGTGGGGAGTAGTGAGGAAAATAAAAGTTGAGCCTCCACTTTGTCGAAGATAATGTGATTGTTCTTTATATGATAACATCAAACAATCTAATTGAACAATTTCCATTACTAATCTATAGTCTCTTCCACACATAATGGCATCAATAGGCTGCAGAACATCAGTTCAATTCTGCCACCTTTTATAAGTTTACAGATTTTTTTCATAGCTTTATTTGTCCTTGAAGTTTCAAATGGTTATTTAGTGACACATGATATCAATCAGCAAATGTGAGATAGACACAAAATACTGGAGAAACTCAGCAGGACAGGCAGCACCTTTGGAGAGAAGGAATGGGTGATATTTCGAGTCGAGACCCTTCTTCATAATGTGTCTCCTTCTTGCCATGTACAAAAGAATCGTTCCAACAAAAGATAGTGTGGGAAGGAACTGCAGATGCTGGTTTAAATCGAAGATAGACACAAAGTGCTGGAGTAAAGGGCCTGATCACTTGGCAATTTTTTTTTGGCGACTGCTGGCATCATATCAGTGTCACCAAAAAGTTTTAATCATTTCAAAATCCAGCGGGGACAAAAAAATGTTGCGACACTTGAAAAAACATCACGTGTCATACGTCACCACGCCGCGTCACGCAACGTATTTTTCGGTGACTTAATACACAAGTCAATGATCCCGGCAGTCACCGAAAATATTGCCAAGTGGGACAGGCCTTTAACAGCGGGACAGGCAGCATCTCTGGAGAGAAGGAATGGATGATGAGTGTCTCGGATGGACGTTACCCCTGCTCTAGTTCCAATCCTCAGTTAGCAGCTTCAGCATGGATCCACAACCTCGTCATATTGAAGCAACAACCAAACAAGTACACCAACACCTTTCCACCCTTAGAAGGCTTAGGAAGTTTGGCATTTCCCCCACAACTCTCACCAACTTCTACAGATGCACCATAGAAAGTATTTTAAATCAGGATGCATCTGAGCTTGGCTTGGGAACGGCTCCATCCAAGAATGAAACATATCACCAAGTGCTTCCCCAAGGAAAAGACTAGCAGTTTTCCTTCTTTTAAAGCCCATTCTTTGGTGCCTTAAATCAAAATGCAGCAGGGCCGGAGGCATAGTGGGGCTGGACTAACTTGTTGCTCTTGGCCTCGGAAGTTAGTGGAAATCGTGTTGCTTCATCATTGGAGTTTAGCACTGATCACTGATATCAACAGCAGCTCGTCTCTGGTTACATCGTACTCGCTTCTGATTTTGCAAACCAAAGTTGGATGTGCATCACAGACGTTTTAAAGAAGCACATGTTCAACAGCGATAGTCCTCCTCACGGGTCATCACAGTGGAGATAGAACAACATGTGGCCCAGAATGTGCGCAAAATGCAAAGGACCTAATAGAAGATGTTGCACTTCTCAGCTGAAGCAATGAACCTGAAGCAAGACTTGGCCGATGCTTAGCTCCTGCAGGACGCTACCACTGATGGTCCATCGTGGTTCACAACTCCAGACTTTCTCAGAGTCATCAACCTGAGACATTTACCGAGTAACCCAGAGAACTGCGTTTGCCTGCATTCGACAGGTGAGAAGTGGTCACCTGTACGAAGCATTGTTTCTTGCATGGCTTTCCCACAGGGAGCAGTGACCCAGGTGACCTGCCTGTCCAGAATTACTGGAGTTCCACTTGGTGCAAGGGGGTCACTCCATTTATACCTCACGCTGCCTCGGCAAGGCCAGCAGCACAATCAAGGACGACTCGCACCCTGGCTGCTTCCTCTTTTCTCTCTCCCCCCCCCCCCCCCCCCCCCCCCCCCTCCCATCTGGCAAAGGGTATAGAAGTGCGAAAACACACACGCCCAGATTCAGGGACAGTTTCATCCCAGCTGTTATCAGGCAACTGAATCATCCTACAACAACCAGAGAGCTGAATTACTATCTACCTCGTTGGTGACCCTCGAACTATCCTTGATCGGACTTTGCTGGCTTTACCTTGCAATAAACGTTATTTATCAACGTAAATGGATTGATTGTAATCATGTATTGTCTTTATGATGACTGGATAGTATGCAAGATAAAGCATTTCACTGTGCCTCGGTACACGTGACAATAAACTAAACTAAATCCACATCTGGGAGGAAGTGAACGCACCTCGGAGGTGCCATAGTCATGATCATCTTCAAGAAACAAGTTAGGTCTGACTGCAGAGGGATCTCCCTATTATCTGCCAATGGACGATTCATAGCCACAGTTGTCCTCAACTGGCTCCTTTGAGTGGCTGAAGAGCTTCTTCCCAAACCATCACAGGGACTTTATCCACCTACAGATGGCCTTTGGCATGATATACACTGAGGCTCAGCTTCAAGATACATCAACCACTATACGTAGCCTTCTTCAACCCCACTAAAGCTCCTCATTCCATCCATTTGGAGGGATTGTGAAACATCTTAAATGTGCCTGCCACTAGAACTTCATCCGCATTTTACATTTCTTTCATGACAGGTGAGAATTACGATCCTAATCAGGGGTTCACAAAACAGGCCAATCTCAATTAAGACTGAGAAATGAGAGGTGTTGCATTTTGTGAAGTCTAACATGGGCAGGGCCTACACATTGAATGGTAGACCTCTGGGTAGAGTTGTGGAGCAGATGGATCTAGGAGTGCAGGGTGCATGGTTCCTTGAAGGTGGAGTCGCAGGTTCATAAGGTGGTCAAAAAGGCGTTTGGCACATTGGTCTTCAACAGCCAGATTATTGAGTAGAGATGATGAGAAGTCATGTTGCAGTTATATAAGACGTTGGTGATGCCACATTTACAGTATTGTGTTCAGTTCTGGGCATCCTGTTATCGGAAAGATGTTATCAAGCTGGGAATGTTACCAAAGACAATTTACGATGATGTTTCCAGGACTAGTCTGTGCTATAGGGAGAGGTTGAATAGGCTGGGTCTCTATTCCTTGGAGCACAGGAGGGTGACGGGTGATCTTATAGAGGTGTATAAAATCATGAGAAGAATAGAATGGGGAGATGCACAAAGTCTCTTGTCCAGAGTAGGTGAATTGAGGACCAGAGGACATAGGTTTCAGGTGAAGGGGAAAAGATTTAACAGTAGTTGTGGCAGGAACTATGCCAACATTTACAAAACAGTTAGACAGGTACATGGATTGGACAGGTTTGGGGGGATATGGACCAAATGCAGGCAGGTGGGACCAGTGTAGTTGGCAGGTTGGTCTGAAGGGCCTGCTTCCATGTTGTATCACTCTATGACAGTATCAAGGCTGCATCATTTCGCTGTCACATTATTCAAACATTCTCACTCCAATCATCTCCAACATGCATCCCGTCAGAACAGAAATCATCTACAGGATTAATTTTTCAACTGCACTCCAGAAACAAGGTCACCCCAAACTCAGGAGCTGGGTTGTGATAAATAGTTGTTTGGCTTTGGAGAACATGTTGCAGGTCATAAACGACCCATTCGATGAACCATAAAAGGCCTTACACTCAATATTCACCAGGCAAAGATTCTCTATTATCTTGCAAGCACTATACAATATGTTTCTCCAACAATAAAGATTCAGAGATCTGTCAAAATGTGGATGAGTTCCAATATTTCAGAAGCTACTTATCAAAATACTCACATGAATGATGAGATTACCACCATCTTCAATGCACCACCACACACTTGGTCTATTAAGGAGAGGACATTTGAAGATTAAGTCCAGTACAAAGCTCATGGTTTACTGGGCTGCAGTGATCCATGCCCTTTTATATGGCTTTGAGATTGGGACTACCCAAGTCTAAAGCTTAAACTGTTTTCCTGTAATTGGAGAGGTAAAGTCAAAGACACTTGAAATGTCCAAACAATGCTCACATGATCTTCAAAGTCACCACCAAGAGAGTTGTGAATTTGTGGAATCACCCGGAGAGTTGTGAATCTGTGGAATTCTCTGCCACGAAAGGCAGAGAAGGCCAATTGACTAGATGTGTTCAAGCGAGCATCAGATTTAGCTCTTGGGGCAAAAGGAATCAACGGATATGGAGAAAAAGCAGGAACTGGGTGCTGATTTTGGGTAATCAGCCATGATCACATTGAATGGCGGTGCTGGGTCAAAGGGCCGAATGACCAACGCCTGCACTTATTTTTCTATGTTTCGATGTTTCTAAAATCATATGCCAAGATGGGACTGCAGGAGCCAAATTGGTACAGATTTATAAACTGTAGGCACTTGTGAGGTCACCAGACTAAGAGGAAGGACAGTTTGATGGAAATACATTGACCACTGAGAGTCATTAACGCGAAAAGTTAATCCTATTTCTCTCTCCCCAGATGCTGTCTGACCTGCTGAGTATTTCCAGCATTCTGCTACTATCTTAATTACTTTGCTCTGTTGCTTGCTCTAATAATATAATTGCAGCACTCTAGACATAACTAATGGCTCGATTATAATCATATATTGTCTTTCTTGTTGACTGGATAGCACACAACAAACGCTTTTCACTGTACCTCGGTACACCTGACAATAAACTAAACCGAAACTGAATTGAACTAAAAGCAGGCTATCCTACAGCACACACGATTCTGTAAATAGTGGGCGATCTTATCCTTCCACCTGTTTTCCTCTACCTGGCACGATTACCCACATAACATTCCTCGGATATTTTTGGTTATTGCCTGTACACGGGAGCCCGAATGAAAAGTAGGCAGCTGCTCTGGATCGTGTTAGCTGGGATGGTGACTAATCTTCTCCAGCAGATTGGAACCTCTTCCTAAAATGCCCTTTTGCTAAAATCCACCATCTGTATGCCACTGATGAGAAGGCCCCTCCGATCTATCTGCTGCAGCTGTTGTCATTTGGGTTAAGTGTCATCATGACCTGAAAGGCCTGAACCAGTTCACATTGGACTACAGCAACTGCAAAATGTAATTCAGTTAATTAAAATATAAAACGTTCAAGTACAAAACTAGTAAAAGGAATGGTGACCATGAATTGTCAGAATGCATCATAAAAATGTATACAGTTCAGTTATAGCTCAGTCAACCTTGTAAAGTCCTGCTCATAAACACCAGGGGACAAGTATCTAAATTAGGGCAGCTATTCCACAGCCTGACATTGTTGTATTGATGGAGTTGTTCCTCATAGACACTGTGCCATATCATCCATTACAGTCCCTGGGTACATCGTGCTGCACAGGCAGGGAAACCCAACAATTGGAAACAAGTGAGAAGGAGCAGCCTTTTGAAGTGCTCGGCAAGAAACGGATTCCAATCAACAAGAGATTAATTCCAATCTTAAGTCTCATTGGTACCAGGTCAAACCTGGTCAAAGAAAACTCCTCCTGTTTATGACCTACTGTCCTCCTGCAGCTGACCCAGTCCAGCTAATTGCCACTCATCAACCAAGTTTCAATTATCTTGAAAGTGATTAACACTGTCAACAATTGTCATATCCAATAACCTACTCCATGGTATCCAGTTTAGGAAACAATTAAGTTAACCTTCTGTGAACAACCTCCAGTGCAAGTTTATCTTTCTCTAAACAAGGAGACCAAATCTGGTCATGCTTTCTGAAACACCGCAATAAAATTAAAGCAAACCTTTACTTCTAAGCTGTGTGCCTTCACCATAAACAGGCCAACATTCCATTGGCCTTTATCATTACTTATAAAATCCACATGTTAATCTTCTGGACCTTGTGTAGAAGGACACACAGATTCTTCTATAACACAGAATTCCATCGTCTCTCCATTTAAACAAATTGGCTTTATTATTCATTTTGGAAGGGGTCAACTTTCAACTTCCCCACATGACACCCCATGTGCCATTTATTTGTCCACTTGCTGAAATATCCGTCTGGGATGTTTTGTGTTCACTTCACAACTTGCTTTCCTACCAATTTTTTTTTCCCCACCAGCAAATTTGATTACAATACATTCCATCCCATCATGCAAGTCATTAATATAGATTGTAACTCCAGGCATACGGCACTAGTTGACTCCCAACTACTCTCTGACCCTAGCTGGACACCAAATACTGGACCAACTCAGCGGGTCAGACAGCATCTCTGAAGAAAAGGAATAAGTGACGTTTTGAGTCGAGACCCTGCTTCAGGCATCCACTCGCTGACCCTGCCAGACTCTTTAGGAACAGTAGTCAGAAAATGAGAAGAAACCCTGAAAGATTAGAAAGGCAAATTGAATATAACAAATATTGCACTATAATCCCTAAAGAATATTACTGATTCATCCAACAGAATCATGGCCATCATCACTGACACTAATGTCATTTAAATGTTATGCTGTAGCAGAGGTTTCACCCAGTCAATAGCTCCCAGACTGGCCAAACTCCGTGCCACCAAAAAGCCATGCACATTTATCAACGTATTAGCGATTTAGTTCTAATTTTATACTTCAGGAATCAATGGTGATTTCAAAAATCCACATTCCCGCTGAACACTAACTGTACATAGATTTTATGGAAGTATTAGATTAAAGAGACAAATTATAAACAATAGCCAATCCGCATTACAAACACAGCGATTACGTGGAATTTGTTACAGTAATTCCTCATTTTCTAGCGCCAAAGCGTAAAGTAATCAGTCTCAGCTTCTCCATTTCCACTTGCGTGCATACTTCCCCCACTGATCAATAGAAATCATTGCAATTCTCACTTCCAACACTGATTGCTGTTGTCCAGCCAGCCCAAAGTAGCTCACTGGTGTTTGTTGGTTCTGAATGTTGTGAAAAATAAGTTCTTGCAGGATCTTGAATACCTTCCCTTCCAGCAATTGCTGTACAACGGCAACCTGTTATTTCCACTTGCAGCAATTGTAAATCCAATCAAATCTTCACGACTGCAAAGTAGAGAAGTACTTTACAAAGGAGATGTAAACTATCATGAGGCAGAGAAACCAGAAGGACATTCTTCTGTGCAATTTGGTATATGAGTGTTTTGTTTAACCCGCTAGGTTTTCTTCTTCTGTCTGAGAGAATGAGGAAGCACAATGCTTATTTCACACCAGGCCTGCTTTCTGCTTTCATTACTTCCTCCAAACCTGCACTTGTTCGATCTGCAAATGCCTTAAAGGGGCACAATTTAAAATGTGTTCCTCTCATTGGGAAATAAGATGTTGAATTGTTTCAGGAAGAAACAGAGAAAACCATTGCAAAAGATAAAAAGACTGGCCAGAAGGAAATATTTGTATAATCGTTTAGTTCGTTGATTTTCAATTGCAGACTCACTCACCTGAGCAAGAAACAATCATTGTTGCACATTTAAATTTGCATAATTAAGGTGCTGTTCCTCCAATTTGCGCTGGGCCTCACTCTGAGGACCAGGACAGAAAGGTCAGATTGGTTATGGGAGGAGGAGATTGTGCTGAGCAACTGGGAGGTCAGGTAGGTTAAGGCGGACTGAGTGGAGGTGTTCAGCGAAACGATCGCCGAACTTGCGCTTGGTCTCGCCGATGTACAGAAGTTGACACCTGGACAGTTGTGACCCACTTGAGATATATCCATGAGGATAAACAACTATATAAAAAGCCAGTGATATCACCAGGGAAAGACAGATGCAGTGCTCCTCGGGTATTGTTGATGAATTTCATGAAGAACTGGTGCAGTCAGCTTTTCAAGTTGTACTGCCTGTAACTTTTTTTTTTCCCCCATGAGCTAGATCAACTGGAGTCCTCTTGATACAACACATCGATGCACCACAATGTAAGCTTGTAAGTTAGTCCAGTCTTAGATAAGTGGGGGAATTCTCACCTCAAATTCAAAGGTTGTGGGTTTAAGCCCTTGCCCAGAACTTAGGGTGATGCTTGCTGTGCTGCTGAAGTAGTAGTTTCTCATTTGAGATGTTAAACCAAGTACCCTACTGCTTCTTTACGCAGACTTGTGACATTTTCCCCGTGACATGTTCTCACAGAATCCTAATGAATATTAATCGACAATCAAAACCACCCAAAGCATTTTAGTTAGTCAATCAGCATACTGCCAAAATACTTTTAATTGGGTTCAAATTTGAACTCTAGTTGATACGAACAGGAGCGAGTGGAGCGAGTGTATCCCCCAAACTGGTTTCATGCCTGCCTACACAATAATGACAGTTCTTCAAAAGTACACCATTGACTGAAGTGCTTTGGGACATCCTGAAAACCTTGAAAAGCCCAACTTACATGCAAGAAGGTTCTTCCAATTCCAATCTTAATTCAAATTTTGGGTGAAATACCAGGCTTAGAAATGCCTGGCCATTTCATAGATACGAGTTCACTGATGCTCCATACAGCCATAAAGGACCACAATATCTAATGTGTTTGTACTTTCCATTACACTGCATTGCAACCAATTTTCAACAAAACTAGGTGTGCCCTCAATTCCTCTAATATCCAATAGATGGGAAGGCTTTAAAGAGACAAACACCACCCATGTTAAATTGTTTCGCTTCATCATTTAACATACAACCTTAATTAAAACTTAAACTAATTTCAAACCGAAACTTACTTGCATTACTTACAAGTAAACATTATAAATACAGATACAATAGTGATATTTAAGAGGTGCATGCATGTGCACACAATGGACGGAATTAAACCATGGGTTGGCAGATGAGATTTTGGCATTGGTCCTGCACAGACATTATGGGCTGAACGTCCTTTTACTGTGCTGTACTGTTCTATGTTCCATGGCCAAGATATCTGCTTCTAAACGATATGCAGCTTAACATAAATGCTATTTTCTGCATCCGCATGGGACCCATTTTCTCTCCTCTTGAGATAACAAGCCAAAGCTGCCTCACTTCTCTCTGAAACCCCAGAAGATACTTCAATTAAATAGACCTCTCACCTGAAAACGAGCAGATTCAATGTCAGCATTCCATCCTGAACTCAACTGAGTCGATCACACACGTGAAAAAAGGCATGAACGTTCACAGAACTATGAAACAAGATAATGGTACAAACTCGACTTTGTTTTACTACGAGCATCACATTAAGAGACATAGACATTTATGCAACATCTCCCAAAGCCTTAAACACATCCCAACTTAACACAATTTCGATGCAATTGAAGTTTTTGAAATTGATTGAAATTTCAGTTCAAAAATAAATCATTTGTATTTTGGAGAACAACACCAAATTACATGGAGAAACTATGTTTTGTTAATGTGGCTGTATGAGGGCAATAAACTAACTTAATGGTCAAAAAGAATTCAAGGCATTTGCAGTCACACAGAACAATACGGGATAAAAAAGATCCACAAATGCTGATTTCAGGTCTAATAATGCCCCATACTAACCTGCACAAGCATTTCACATTACAATGTTTCATTCTTCAGTAAAGAAGTCAGAACAAGTTTAAAAAATGTATGATTTTTACTGTGACAAATGGATTAATATTTCTTAAGTGGCCACACAAATCTTCCATGCATCTACAATAGCCTAGATACAATGAGTTATTTGAACCTTAATTGCTCATTTCTTGTACAGTCAAGTTGTCATAGCATGTTTTCTGAAAATGGTAAATGTCCACCAAACTTGATATCTCATATATACGAATCCTCTGTGGTTAAACCAAGCTCTAATTTTTCCACTGGATTAACCCAATTTCGAGATGACGTCGTGCAGATATCCATTGCTCCAAATCCTCCCCCGTTTACACAAACATGTTTGCTTCTGACCTTAAAATGGTGAAACACTCACATAAAACAATTACGAGTTAAAATGAGAGCACCAAAGTACTGCTCTCATTTCATCATTGCCTGATATTTGCACTTTCGGGAAATGCTTTATATTTATGTTCACCTAAAATGGGTATCTGACATTTTCTAAGAAATAGAATGCACAAAGCTGTTCATCGAAAAGATAATGTATTAAAATACTGCACGTGGATTTCAGACCTATTCACTGATCTGGTTCAATATTTTTCCTCTGACATTTAGTGTTTCAAGAACCCGTCTGCCATTTGTTGCTTCATTCTTTTTTGCCAATCGCACAATGGCTTCTGGCATTTGTTTCCATCGCAAGACGTGCCGATCTGATCTGAGATATGGAACAATGCCACCCTGTTCAGTTTGCACTGGAGGTGTTCTGTGCCATCTGCTGGCATTGGCACACCCACATCCTCAGAAAATGGTGCATTTACATAGAAATACGCAGGGACAATTAAAGGATATTTCCTGAACAAAAGGTATTTCAAACGGCACCCTATGGATAATGGTTGCCAAATGGTGATCAATAACAAGGCTAACCTGGCTCACAAGTGCCATCATATCCAGAGATGCTACTGACCATATGTGCAGAGATTGTCACAGCATCATATAATAAGTGTGGGAATCTGGCTGTAAAAAATAAGGCAGTGGCCAAACACTGACTTTGTGCCACCTGCTGTTGGCTTAACCTGTACCTGCCATGGAGCATAAGCTGGGCATTAGGAGTCATCAAACATAGTGGGAGGGGGAACAGAAAGACAAACGTAGCCTTCCACAAAGCCACGAGGCATAATGCTTTCCTTTCCCTTGACTGACATTTCTCATTTAAATTTCATGGACCTGCGGTTTCCCTTATCTACTAACGCAATGCTCCTTATTTGGGTTTAAATATGCATTTAATCTCCATGTAATTTGCTTAGGCCCACAGAAAAATTGACTGACACTTGACTTTGGTTCACATCATTTGGATATGAACTGCACTTCAACTGGAAAAAAAGGTACATCTTGGTGAGATTTGCTTTTTAAAATTCTCTGGTTGTATGGATTATGTGGATTTGAAACAGAATTGAAAGGAATCCCAAAAAGAAGAATTTGTGAAATCAAAACAGGGATTGATTACAGAATCTCTGACAAGATGTTTTTCGAGTTATCCGCATTACCACAATTATTTCCCGTTCAATTTCAATCCTCTCCTGAAGAGGCCTGGAGCAGGTGGTACTAGACCCAGAAGGTGGGGGAAAGACTGGTACACATTAAAACATAGAAAATAGGTGCAGGAATAGGCCATTCGTCCTTTCGAACCAGCACAGCCATTCAACAGGATCATGGCTAATCATCCAAAATCAGTACCTCGTTCCTGCTTTCTCCCCATATCTCGTTATTGTGTTAGCCCTAATACAATAGGGCTCAATCTAACTTTAGTTCTGAGGTGCTACCATAACCAAGATAATCTATATTCAGTATAAAAACTAGAAGTACACAAAAAATATTTTAGACAGTAGGATAATAATTGTATGATAATAATCTGTAGGATAATAATTGATTAACTCTCCGATATCAAATATTACCCAAACACCAATTTGTCTTTTCCTTTGGAAAGTCTGAGTGGTAAGCTGCATATTTCCAGCCATTTTCATTTCAAAGTTCCAGCATTTATGCTGTTGCTTTTGTCACTATGCTCAGCTATTTCCTCATTTGGTTCCATTCAGTTGCCTGTACAATATTATCCAATCTTTTCAGAAATTGCTCCACAAACAGTTGTTTTGCTCCTGAACAGGGCTTTTATTAACTTGTGTCCACTAACACAAATAATAACCAGAGATTTTATCGAATAAACTGTGCTCACCATTGTTCTAATTTTGCTCAGGAACTCCAGTGCTGGGAAGTTGCAATATTCCATTCCCTGAAGAATGTATATAATCATTGTCCGCAAAAAGTGTTCAGTTCACAAATTAAAACTGCCCTAATTGAAGTTTTTAATGAATAAATTGCCTTTTTTCAATTTTGGATGTTTGCAGTGCAATCATACATTTCTGTTTTATATAGAGTAATAACAGAGTTATACAACTCAGAAACAGAACTTCTGGCCCAATTCCTCCACGCTGATCAAGATGTCTAATCTGAGCTACTCCCAGTTGCCTGTGTTTGGCCCATTTCGCTCTAAACCTTTTCTAGCCATGTACCCGTCTAAATGCATTTTAAATGTAGTTGTACCCACCTCAACAGCTTCCTCCAACAACTTGTTACAAACATTGTCCCGGGTCCCTTTTAAATCTTTCCCCTCTTATTTTAAATCCATACCCTCTCGTTTTAGATTCCCTAAAAAGGAGGGAGTTTTAGGGAGAAAGTCCCTGAAACTTTCTCCCCAAAGTTTGAGAGAAAATCTGCATTCATTCACCTTATCACCTGCTGCTTGTTTCTACCACAGTAAGTTTGGACCTCAACATACAAGGGGGAAAAAAAATCCCTGCCTATCTAGTCACTCGTTATAACTCAAGCCTTCTAGTCCCAGTAGCGTCCAAGTGAATCTTTTCTGCACACTTTCCAGTAAATACCATCCTTCCAATAACTCGGCGACTAAAACTGCAAGTCCATAATACATATTGGGAACATTCAGCCAGTTACGCAGTATCTGGGAAAGATAAACACTCTTCCCTCCCACAGATGCTGACTGACCTGTTGAACACTTCTCCCAATTTGTTTCAAATTTGCATCCTTTGCGATTTTGGTTTATCATCACAAGGGGAAAGCTCAAACTGCAAGCCTATTTAGAACAAACCAAAATCATCGATAATGACTTGCCATTAGCACATGACCCACCAAACTGAAAGAGCTTTTGGATTGTTTTTTTGTTAATAAATGAATGCAAAATGTCCCTTTGCAATAAACAATCTGTTTTGCTGGTTTGAAATCAGCAAAGAGAATATACAACTGCTGTGGCAAGTGCCATTCTATCCACAGCTGCTAGTGGGAAGGGGATGAATATCATTCACACGTGTGGGACAATTCTTAGTTACCCCCCCCCCCCCCCCCCCCAACCCCCAACCCCATCGGCGGGAACAATTCAACGGTGTGGAAATTCTACTGGGCTCCCGTTTCCTTTCAACACCAGCCAAATGAAACGCGGTCATTTGCGGTTTTTGGAGCACCTTTATCCAAAAACCCCAGCATCATTCAGAAGGCAATACACGGCAGGCGAACAAGTGCATCCCTTCTCAGCTGAAAGGCTGTTTTTAACTTTTCGAGTCAGGGACGAAAATTAAAAACTAACCAAATCAACAGTGTTGAATGTCACAGAAATGTCTTACGTTAAAAAAAAAAAATTGGGGGGGGGGGGAGAAGAGAAAAAAAAAATCGATATTTGTGCAGATTGCAATGCACGGATAAGTAGTATTATTACAGCTATCTCATAAACCACTGACATCAAGATCCCTATGTTCTGATTCTCCAGCGGTGAAATGCAATAATCGAAAATCTTCCAATTATCGTGTTACGGTATCAGCCCGTTCCAATACGAACACTCGTCCGCTCCATCTGCGATTTTCACAGTTTTACAATTGAAGGCAATTCAGTGGAAGCATTAACCCACGATTCTATCAGCCAAAGAAACATTACGTGGGCCTGATTTAAAATTATGCATCGCGTCTCCCACTTCATACTGATTGCCGTGGCTATCGATCCGCGCTGTTTTGTAATGCACGCCACACATTTCTGCGGGACGGGTATTGTCATAAGCCTGGATACGCTCCACTATGGACACACAGAGCCTGGATGGCACACACTTACCCCGAGAGCTTAGCGATCTTCACAAAGCTAAACACATCCATGCATGCAGGCGGCTCTCTCGCTCACTTCAGCTCCATACTGCGCCTTTCTTCAACTCTGCCCGGGCCACATTGGGAAAGGGTTGCTCCCTTTTCTCCTGCTCTCAGCTCCGCGCCTCTATCCACTCCAGGTACAGTCAAGTCAGCAGTTAGTTCCCCTGACAAAATAACATCGTGCTGCAGAAAGGCAGCGGTCCTGTTCTCCCCGAGCCTGCCCACAGCCAGCACCATGCCGCTATCATTGGCCCTGACGAGAGACACACTCACTCACTCTCCCTCTCACTCACATTTCATCACGCTGGAATAATGAGCAGGAGCCGTGCGGGCGGCCGCTCCGGGAAACGTAAATCACAGCTGGTGGATGTCTGCTACCCATCTCGGCTCCGGCTTCTCCCTCTCTCTGCCCCCGCCGCTTACACCCTGGTGTCAGCGGGGAAACTAACGGGGACGACTGCAGCGCTTCAGTCCGAGAGGCATTGCTTTTGGCAGGCTGCGCCTCCCTGCGTGAAATCCAACATTTCAACTTCAGAGGGTTACACAAAAAGCTGGAGAAACTCAGCGGGTGCAGCAGCATCTAAGGAGCGAAGGAGATAGGCGACGTTTCGGGTCGAGACCCTTCTTCAGACAACTTCAGAGGCTCCTCGCAGCCTGGCCCGAAGGAACATTGAGCCATCTTTCACCACAAGTTCAGCCCTGCGAGTTGTTATGGCCACTGAATGTCAACGGATCGAGCCTGCACAGGTGAACACAGTTTCCTGGGCGTGTGCCGACAGTTTGAACTGGCAATCTCGTAGTTTTATTCAGGGTCGTAGAAGCATAAAGGTAACAGAGGCTAAAGCAGAATGTCATTTTCCGACAACTTTACTTACAGTCTGAACATTTCCCTCTCTTTCATGAAGGCCATTGACAAACGGGGCCAGAAGCATCAAAACCTTGCCCACTGGGCCAACTTACATTGATTTCTGTATCTATTCGAGGGTACTTGTTTTCCAAACTTTCAAAAAATGGTAGGCAGGCAATGTCCCCACTAACTTTCCAGCTGTATCGAGTATTCCAATCATGCCCCAGTTTAGGGCGCAGAACAATTGGAAGTTTGTGACGGGGTCCAGGGCATCAAACACAGGCGTTAGCAAAGAATAGTAATGCCTGTAATCACCGTCAATATCTCTCGTTTCCCTCTCCCCTGACTCTCAGTCTGGAGAAGGTTCACCCATTCCTTCTCTCCAGAGATGCTGCCTGTCCCGCTGAGTTACTCCAGCTGTTTTGTCCAAGTTCAGGCTCAGCGTGGCTGTTCGCCTGTAGTAGACAGTAATTGCAGACCAGCAGCTAAAACTTCCCAGACTGCCCACACATAAAACAAGAAATCCACATTTTCATTTGCAGCCCCTGTTTGAACAAGTAGCTGATGAACAACTCGTTAAACGGTGTTCCCCGTGGTTGTCGGGCTTCTCACATTGGAATGGAATAGAATGAAATGCATTGTCGCGGTGAAATTCTTTGCTTGCATACCCAAGGTACAGCAGGCAGTGAAGAAAGCAAATGGCATGTTGGCCTTCATAGCAGAGGATTTGAGTGTAGGAGCAAGGAGGTCCTACTGCAATTGTACAGGGCCCTGGTGAGACAACACCTGGAGTATTGTGTGCAGTTTTGGTCAGCTAATTTGAGGAAGGCCAGTCTTGCCATTGAGGGAGTGCAGTGTAGGTTCACCAGGTTAATTCCCGGGATGGCGGGACTGACATGTGATGAAAGGACGGATCGACAGGGCTTATATTCACTGGAATTTAGTAGGATGAGAAGGGGGTCTGTTAGAAACATATTAAATTCTTAAGGGGTTGGACAGGTTAGATGCAGTAAAAATGTTCCTGATGTTGGGGGAGTCCAGAACCAGGGGTCTTTTTAAGAATAAGGGGTAGGCCATTTTGGACTGAGACGAGAAAAAACCTTTTCACCCAGAGAGCTGTGAATCTATAGAATTCTGTGCCACAGAAAGCAGTGGAAGTCAAAACTGGAAAACTGGATGTTTTCAAAAGGGAATTAGATATAGCTCTTAGGGTTAATGGAATCCAGGGATATGGGGAGAAAGCAGGAACAAGGTACTGATTCTGGATGATCAGCCATGATCATATTGAATGGCGGTGCTGGCTCGAAGGGCCAAATGCCCTGCACCTACTTTCTATGTTTATACGTCCACCTCTGTTCTCTCCCCCCCCCCCTTCACGGCAGTTCCCCAATGCCAGGTGCTCCTTTGTTCTCTCCTCCCGCCCCACCCCCCCCATGGCAGTTCCCCCGCATCCTCGTCGCCGGCCACACCGCCAACCGCGGGTTGACCCGCAAGGCATTGAAGAAATGAACGAGAGTCATCCTAGATCCATACATGGGCATGACTACAGGGCTGCCAACTCTCACGCATTGAGCGTGAGACTCACACATTTGACGAAATTCTCACGCTCTCACGCTGATGGCGGAAGTTCTCACGCTCAAATTTTTTTTAAATACATAAATAAATAAAGTCACACTCCTCCACATTCATCAATGAGAATACTTTTCTCCCGGCGGGTTTCCCGTAAAGAACTTAAGCCCATTGCACACTATTTAAAATGGCAATGTAGACAAAAATGCTGAACTCAGCGGGTGAGGCAGCATCTATGTCTGAGTTTGACCCTTCTTCACACTCAAGCATTTCTGCAGCATTTTTGTCTACCGCTCTATAGATGTGGCCTCACCCGCATTCACGTTCCCGTGAAGATGGTGTGAGGGGTGAGACACGGCGGTGGTCCCAGCACCGACCCCCGAGGCACCGCTCATGCCTCCCACCCTCACCTGCGGCGTTCTAACCCCGGCCCGGAGCCAGGAGTGGACCGGGTGAGTGGGAGCTGTGGGGATGAATCTCGGGCTAAAGCTCCGCTCCGATGCCCGATCCCCGGGTCACTGACCCTCACCTCCCCCGGACCCTCAGGTCACTGTCCCTCACCTCCCACGGACCCCCAGGTCACTGTCCCTCACCTCCCACGGACCCCCGTGTCACTGACCCTCACCTCCCCCGGGGACCCCAGCTGGACACAGTGCACCTGGGCCGGCCCGCATTCCCAGGGAGGGGGGAGAGAGGGAAGTGCTCCCCGGACATCGCCAAGTCTCCGCTCACTCCGGGTGTTGTCACCGCTTCACTGACACACACTCTCACACACAACCTAACACACATTCTTACACACAACCTAACACACACTGATACACACCCTTACACACACACAAGGTTTAAAGGGATATGGGCCAATTGCGGATAAATTGGACTAGTTTAGATGGGGCATCTTGATCTGCATGGACAAGTTGGGATGAAGGGCCTGTTTCCATGCTGTAAGACTATGACACATTGTAGAAAGGGTGCAAATGCTCTGCAGAGGATCCAGGGGTGATTTATGAACATATTGGCAAGGTTGGAAACATGTTTTCACTTTGAAGAAAGATTTGATAACAGGGATTGTATTCTCTGCATCAACGGAGGTGAAGAAAAGACTTAGTTGAGGTGCATAATATTATGAGAATAGGACCTGTTTCACTTAACAAAGTGTGTAGGAAGGAACTGCAGATGGTGGTTTAAACTGAAGATAGACACTAAAAGCTGGAATAACTCAGCAGGACAGGCAGCATCTCTGGAGAGAAAGAATAGGTGATGTTTCGGGTCGAGACCTTCAGACTGATGAGGTTGAAAACCAGCCATAAAACACAATGACTGGAGATGTGTGTTATCCAACTAAGGGCAGAAATCAGAATCATGTGTTCATCTTTATTGACATGAGACCATAATAATTATATTACAGAAAAAATAATGTAACGGGGTGGCACGGTGGCGCAGCGGTAGAGTTGCTGCCTTGCAGCACCACACACCCAGATTGGATCCTGACTACGGGTGCTGTCTGTACAGTATTTGTACGCTCTCCTTGTGACCACATGGTTTTCTCTGGATATTCCGGTTTCTCCCACATTCGAAAGAAGTACAGGTTTATAGGTTAATTGGCTTCTGTGAATTGTCCCTGGCGTGTAGGATACAACTGGTGTCTGGTAGATTGCTGGTCGGTGTGGACTTGGTGGGCTGAAGGGCCTGTTTCCATATATATGTTTTACATATATATCTTAATTTCATTGAACCATATACGGTTGAATATGCGGCATTATTTTCGTCTTGTTTCTATAGTCAAAGGGTAAGGTTGATTGATTTATTTGTGCAGAACGGTGATGGAAGTCTGACTCCTCTTGCCTTGTTTCTGTTTTTGTTTTTCTATATAAATACATAACAGCATGAATTATAATCTGATTTCCATACATGACTATACTAAGGTCATTCATGTGCTGCACCTGTTGATCAGAGACTGGCTCTACTGTGGAATGTTATTAGCATAACCTTATACCTAATCCAATTTGAAGCATAAATGTTGCATTCAAGTGTAAGTTAAAAGACTCGCTACAGTATGCACCAGATTGCACAATTTCAAGCTGAAAAATGCAAAAGCTCCCTACCGTGGACACCCCCCTCCCACACCCTCCCCCACTTGGTCGCTACGCTCCCTCACAATTTCACACTCTCTCACCTAAAGTTGGCAGCCCTGATGACTATGTAAAAGCTGGTCGTTGCTTATGTCCAAATTCAACAGCCAATCTTCTGTGAGCCACACACCTGAAGCAGAGCCTCCACCAAGAAATTACAAGGAAGAAACTGCCTCCAGGAACAGGCTACCTGTACTTCAATCCAAGATCACCATCATGTTACACCTGCTGCAACTGTTCTTTGTTATTGTTTTCACTTGGATCTGTTACAGTCAATTATAATTTCTGCATGAAGGCCTCACAGACCCATTAGAAATTACTTGATTGGAGTTTGTGATGGTTCCCTCCTTCAGCCACTTATACAAGGCTTCTGTGTGCTCCCAATGCATGGATCCTCAATATCATCATGAATGCCCCGTCTCCGCTTGGGGAAGTGATGGCCCATGGATCCCCAGCAGTCAGTGGGAGTGGCGAGGTTTTTCAAGGAGGTTCTGAACACAACCATGAATCTTTTCTTCTGCTCACCTTCCAGTAATAGAGCTCAGAACAGAGCTTCAGTTTGGGAGTCGAGCAATAAGCATGTGGTCATTGGGACTGGCCAACAGAACTGACCAAGTGAAACTAAGCTAAAACATTAGCGATGTTGATCTCGGAGAGAACATTGGCATTGGTTAATTTATCCGTCTTACTGTTTCACTGCATAGAGTCATAGAGTGATACAGTGTAGAAACAGGCCCTTTGGCCCAACTTTGCCACACTGGCCAACAATGACCCAGCGATACTAGTCCCACTTGCCTGTGCTTGGTCAATCATTGAGAAATATTAATATTTTGAAACCAATTTTCCACTTTTAATTACATACATATAAAAGTGATTTCCAGTTGGGTAATTGTAATAATTAGTATGTAAAGATTCCTTTAGGAGGAGTTTGCATTGATATTAAAACCAATAATATCATTGTTTCTAATCAGTTCGTCTTTCAATCCACATTTTTCCTGAATATCTAAACTAATTTGTTTAATTCTCAGTTACCTGCCCAAGCAGATAATTTGACAGTTACTGGACGGGACCTCCAGGTAGTGTGTGGGAAGGAACTGCAGAAGCTGGTTTACACCGAAGATAGACACAAAATGCTGGAGTAAATCAGACTGGAGGAGGGTCTCGACCCGAAACGTCACCCGTTCCTTCAATCCAGAGATGTTGCTTGTCCTGCTGAGTTACTCCTGCATTTTGTGTCTACCTCCAGATAGTTTTGATGAGCAGCTCTGCTGTATCTAACCCTGGTCCCAGTCAATGTGATACTGCCAGGGCATACTGAATAGGTGCATCAGGGGAGGATAATATTCAAGTAAGGTGTGATTTGGCAAATTCTGCCAACAGTTCTGGATCACATATGCAGAATGACCACATTAGTAGAGCATTGGAAAACTGCTAGGATTTGCATGCATCAATCAACACCTTCTGATTTGGCACAGATGAAATGAAGAGAAAAGGATATCCGACACTTTAGTTACATGTTTCACATTTAGCTACGTCCTTTTTTTACCATGTTAAGGTTTATGTGTTCACCACAGGCACATATAAACAGATGTCTGGACAATTCTGCTTCCAACAAAGGACTCACACAATCACAGATAGCCTGAGAAGAGGCAATTGAAAAGTAGATTGAGAAAAGTGATTAAAAGGCACAACTTTTCCAACTCAGACTGCCGGAGGATCTCAGTGGATCAAACAGCATCTGTGGAGGGTAAAGGGTAGATGATGCTTCAGGTTTAGTTTAGTTTAGAGATATAGCGTGGAAACAGGCCCTCCGGCCCACCAATTCCATGCCAACCAGGAATCCCCACACACTAACACTATCCTACACACTCTAGGGATAATTTACATTTATACCAAGCCAATTAGCTTACAAACCTGTAGGTCTTTGGAGTGTGGGAGGAAACTGGAGCTTTCTGGAGAAAACCCACGCAGTCACGGGGAGAAGGTACAAACTGCATACAGACAGCACCTGTCACCAGGATCGAACATGGGCCTCTGGTGCTGTGACGCAGAAACTCTACCATTGCGTCACCGTGCAAAAATGCTGATTGAGAGGAGTCCAAACCCAAAAGAGCCCAATCCAAAACATAGTCTGTCCATTTCCCTCCACAGATGCTGCCTGATCCACCAAGTTGCTGCAGGTGTTTTTCTTGTGCTCAAGATTCCACAATCTGCAGTCCCTGGTGTCTCTGTGAGACATACTTCTACATATTTAGTCTGAACATCAACTTCGATAAACATCAAATGCAATTCTGAGGTAGACCTTGTGGGCAGCACTGATGGAGTTTGAGGGTAGACATCAGGACTTGACAAGCCCAAGTGAATTTTGCGATCGTTTACTGCAACAGACAGTCAAGTTCTCTCTAACACGTGTTTCAAAATTCTTAATGTCGTGCTTCTGAAGCAAAATACTGTGCCAGCAAAGTGAATTTACAAAGTTGTTTCACAAGATTTGGAGGTTTGAGAGCCTAACCATTACGAACCAGCTAATGACATTTCCAAATAGAAAACCCTGCTGCTTTAGTGGGATATGGACTCATATAGTGTATTACCATTAGCCCTCTGATAATTGACTTGATCTTAACCTCATGCCACCAGCAACTCTGAATGGGTTGGTCCAAAATTGCTTTTACTACTTTCTTGTTACTATTTTCAAACAAAATGGTAATGTATCATGGAACAGCAAAAATGGGACCCCCATGAATGCGGCTCATTCACTGGGATTGCTCACTACAAACATATAAAATCTTTAATCGCGTTCTATATAAACACTGTCATTCTTCGAAGCAGATGGAACTATTTAGAGAGGTCTCTTTGTGGCATCAGAGAATTCCAGTCCATTTCCCATTATTAGAATCTCTGATCATGGCAAGGAACTCTCAGAATCCCAATTTAAGCACAAAATCTCCCCATTATCGATTGCTGTTTTAATTGCACAGTGTATTAAGTAGGTAGCTGGTCGGCAGATCAGTTACACATGCACGTTTAAGATCTCCTATAAAAATATATCATAGACAGCTGGCAGTTCTAAGGATGCAGTTGAAATCTGATTAACAGCCTTTAGCTCTATGCCAGCTGTCGATGCTTCATGTGATATATATGCATGCTAGTAAACACTAGATTTATTAAGGAATTTTACAAAAAAAGATATTTAGTGGTTTACATGCTTATTGGTCCCTCAGTTGTACTACAACAATAATGTCAGTCGGGGAAATCTCACAGGGCAATTTAACGTTGCCCATTTAACTGATATAATTGCCTGCTATAATTATCACTTTATAGAATCGCAGAGAGTCATACAGTGTGGAAACAGGCCCTTCGGCCCAACTTGCCCACACCGGCCAACAGGTCCCAGCTATGCTAGTCCCACCTGCCTGCGTTTGGTCCATATCCCTCCAAACCTGTCCTATCCATGTACCTATCCAACTGCTTAAAGTTTGGGATAGTCCCAGCCTCAACCACCTCCTCTGGCAGCTTGTTCCATACACCCACCACCCTTTGTGTGAAAAAGTTACCCCTCAGATTCCTATGTTTAAGAAGGAACTGCAGATGCTGGAAAAATCGAAGGTAGATAAAAATGCTGGAGAAACCCAGCGGGTGCGGCAGCGTCTATGGAGCGAAGGAATAGGTGACTTTTCGGGTTGAGACCCTTCTACATCGGTGAGACCAAGCGTAGGCTTAGCGATCGCTTCGCCCAACACCTTCGCTCAGTTCTCAATAACCAACCTGATCTCCCGGTGGCTCAGCACTTCAACTCCCCCTCCCATACCAAATCCAACCTTTAAGTCCTGGGCCTCCTTCATGGCCAGAGTGAGCCCCACTGCAAATTGGAGCAGCAGCACCTCATATTTTGCTTGGGTAGTTTACACCCCAGCGGTCTGAACATTGACCTCCAATTTCAGTAGTGCTTGCTTGCTACCTCTTCCCCCTCTCCTTCCCAGCTCTCCCACAGCCCACTGTCTCCACCTCTTCCTTTCTTCTTCCCACCCCCACATCAGTCTGATGAAGGGTCTCGACCCGAAACATCACCTATTCCTTCGCTACATAGATGCTACCTCACCCGCTGAGTTTCTCCAACATTTTTATCTACCTCAGATTCCTATTAAATCTTTTCCCCTTCATCTTAAACCCATGTCCTCTGGCCCTCGATTCCACTACTCTGGGCAAGGGACTGTGCATCTACCCAATCTATTCCTCTCATGATTTTACACATCACTATAAGATCACCCCTCATCCTCCTGCGCTCCAGGGGAATAGAGTCTCAGCCTACTTAACCTCTCCCTGTAGCTCTGACCCTCTAGTCCTGGCAACATCCACGTAAAGGGTGTATATATTTGGCAGCATTTACACTTTGTATGTTATTTGAACTTTCTGATTTTTCTCAGCAATCTATATATACATTGGTCATCAGGGTGGAATGACCACACTACTTTTTTTTCTGTTAAATTTCCCATATCATCAAAGTATGCATTGTTAACCCAAACTGAATAATTGTGTTAACCCATCAATTTACAGGAAATGTAAACAGGTGACACCACTGAAATTATTAATCTGCAGGAACAAATTATTTCAAAGCGGATCCAAGTTGCTGATATATCAAGAAATAAACAAAAATGTCACAAGCTATAAACTGTGGAAGAAAAAGATAAAATTTCAGGCAATCAAAATTTCAAATAGATATATGGATAGCATCTCAGTACTGAGAGTCAAGTCAAGAGTATTTAATTGTCATAAATACCAACAATGGAGCAATTAAATTCTCACCAGCAGCTTAACAGGCTGCAGCGAATCGTCCGATCAGCTGAGAAGGTTGTTGGCTGCAACCTTCCCTCCATTGACGAACTGTACACTGCAAGGGCCAGGAAGCGAGCGGGTAAGATCATCTCTGACCCCTCTCACCCTGGCCACAAACTCTTTGAATCACTTCCCTCTGGAAGACGACTCCAGACTGTCAAAGTTGCCACAGCCAAACTTAAAAACAGTTTTTTTTCCACGAGTAGTAGCTCTACTCAATAACCAAAAATCTGTAGCCTCCTTTTGCTCTGGTATTTTATTTAATTCACATGTTTTATCGATAATGTTTTATTATTAATGTTTAATGTTTTATGAGTCATTACTAACTATCACTATATGTCATGTTGTCACTTGCGGGCAGAGCACCATGGGAAATTCCTTGTATGTGAATACTTGGCCAATAAACGTATTCATTCATTCATAATATACAATAAACAAAAATTAAATAAATTAATAGCCATAATACCAGTGCAAATAAAATACCCAGAGTCCTTAATGCAAACAACGGCCATGTGCAGGAAGGAATTGTGCAGGAAGGAACTGCCGTTGCTGGTTTACACTGAAGATAAATACAAAATGCTGGAGTAACTCAGTGAGGGAGGCAGCATTTCTGGATAAAAGGAATGGGTGATATTTTGGGTCGAGACTGAATGTTTCGGGTCAGGTCTGAAGAAGGGTCTTGACCCGAATCGTCACATATTCCTTCTATCCAGAGATGCTGCCTGTCCTGCTGAGTTACTCCAGCATTTTGCGCCCATACAAGTTTATAGTTGCTGGGGTTGGTGTTATGCAGAGTTCAAGAGCCTGATGATTGCTGGGAAGATGCTGTTCTTGAGGTTGGCAATTTTCAGGCTACTTACTGTACCTTCTTCCTGATGGATAGTCATCAAATGAGAGCATCGGCAGGATAGTGTGGATCTTTGATGATATTTGCTGCCTCTTTTGGGGCAGCGCCTCCTATAAATCCCTTTGATCTCCACCTTGTAGGGAGGCCAGTACCTATGATGGACTGGGTGGTGTCTACCTGTCCCCGTAATCTCCTTCATTTCATGCGTTCAAGTTGCCGAACAGACCCTGGTGCAACTAGTCAATATGCTCCCTCCTATACACCTGTAGCGATTCAAGAGAATATTCATCGACATACCGAATCTCCTCAATCTTCCAAGGAATTATAGACATTATGTGCTATTTCTATGATTGTTTAATGTGGTGGGCCCAGGATAAATCTTCAGAGAAATGCACGTCCTGGAACCTGAAGTTATTAATTTTCTGCACTGCCAACTGAGTGATGAAGACAAGTCAAGCCAATTCAAGAGAGTTTATTGTCATGTGTCCCAGATAGGACAATGACATTCTTGCTTTGCTTCAGTACAACAGAATATAGAAGGCATGAATACGGAACAGATCAGTGTGTCCACGTACCATTATATAAATATGTACACACATCAATAAATAAGCAGATAAATTGCAAATAAACAGATAATGGTCTATTAATGATCAGAGATTTGTTTCAGTTGAGTTTAATAGCCTGATGGCTGTGGGGAAGTAGCTGTTTCTGAACCTGGACGTTGCAGTCTTCAGGCTCCTGTACCTTCTACCTGAAGGTAGCGGGGAGATGAGTGTGTGGCCAGGATGGTGTGGGTCCTTGATGATGCTGCCAGCCTTTTTGAGGCAGCGACTGAGATAGATCCCCTCGATGGAAGGGAGGTCAGAGCCGATGATGGACTGGGCAGTGTTTACTACTTTTTGTAGTCTTTTCTGCTCCTGTGCGCTCAAATTGCTGAACCAACCCATGATGCAACCAGTCAGCATGCTCTCTACTGTGCACCTGTAGAAGTTAGAGAGAGTTCTCCTTGACAAACCGACTCTCCGTAATCTTCTCGGGAAGTAGAGACGCTGATGTGCTTTCTTAATACTTGCATCAGTGTTCTCGGACCAGGAAAGATCTTCAGAGATGTGCACGCCCAGGAATTTGAAGCTCTTGACCCTCTTCACCATCGACCAACTGATATAAATGGGACTGTGGTGCAGTGTTGTCCAATGTGTATTATTATTTATCATGTTTAAGATTTTTTTAATAATATTACCTGTACATGTTTCTGACTGAAGCCCATGCCTAGAGTTATTGCAAGTTGCCAGACTTATCACTGAGAGATGTGGAGACTTAGCACACTGGCTAAGGGGTCCTCTTGCTCTTTATCTCACTATTACCACAGACTTTTACCATGCATTACCATCACTTTCATCATTTGGTATCCCTTTCATGTTTTCCCACCTTACACCTTCCTCCTCGTTCTCTGCTCCCCCCTCCAATTTCACTGCATCTTTAAACTTCCTCAGTTCTAACTTTTTCCAGTTCTAACAAAGTTATTGAACTGGAGTGCTAACACTATATCTTCCTCCAAAGAAAAAGCCTGATCTTTTGAGTCTTTTCATCATTTCATGATTTTTGACCTCCCTGCTCTCCAGCATTTAAACGAAACAGCTCCTAATATTCCCGATTGACACAATGGCATGGCATAACTAGGCTACTAATCTTTTCCTTTCTCATCTATCAATGTGATCAGTTACAGATCACAAAAAGTAACAATGACATTTATTTTTGCCTTCAGAGACATGGACATTTATTGTCCAAATAATTCAGATTACAAGCTTAAAAACAATAATTAAAATGATGCATAAACCTTGAATGAAATGTAGTGTGTATAGGTGTGGTGGAGTTAACAGTATCTTCCTGTTCTTTGGTGTAAGATTGATAGAAACCACAGCACTACATGTGTAAATTCAGGGAGTTCAGCAGGTTTCTGGATATCAAAGGATTAAAGAAATATGCGTTGGAAAATGATGTTGAGATTGAAGATCAGCCATGATTTTAGTGAATAGCCGGACAAACTGGAAGGACTACCTAACATATTTCTGTTCCTATTTCTCATGTTCGTATACATTTGTGCGAATAGCGACTTACATAATTTCTGCAACTATCCATTGGCATCACTTCTAAGAAATTCCACTCCATCATCTGGCTTGGTTGGGATGTAGTGGCTATAACTAGGTTCTGTTACCACCACCATAACAGTGAAGTCGACCCGAGTGAAAATGATTATTAAATTAAATTACCAAGTTCTTTCAGAGTTCAATAAAGATCTAGATACTAGCCTCTGAGTTTTATTTTGAGGTCTGTATATCAATAAGGTACAGAAGCCTGAAAACTATCCAGTTTCAGGAACAGCTTCTTCCTTACAGCCATTAGGCTAATAAGCACTATAACCTCAAAATAAGCTTTGAACTACATAGACTATTATTATTATTATTATTATTATTATTATTATTATTATTATTATTATTTAATGATATAATAATATATAATTATATAATAGTATATTATTATTGTTTATTTTATCTGTGCGTGCATATATACACATACATATATATATATATATGTGTATATATATGTGTGTATATGTGAGTATGTGTATGTATACACACATTAAACTTTTTTTTCTTGTTTATTATATTGTTTACAGTGTACTATTTTTATATATATTTACAATGATTACATATTCTGTAAAACAAGTTTACGATGTTTACATATTCTGTTGTGCTGCTGCAAGTGAGAATTTCATTGTTCTAGGAATATGACATGACAATAAAACACTCTTGACTCTAGACGTGCAGTGATCAATTTGTCATTGTATTGTGTTACAAGGAATCTGCACATATCAATGAAGACATTTTAAACAAACAGAACGGCCTTTGCACAACTCTATCTCTCCTTGAACTTAACATGTCACGTTGAATGTGGCCATCTTAGGTGGAAGCACAATGTCTAGTGGTTGTGTTAGGCAGAAGATAGACACAAAATGCTGGAGTAACTCAGTGGGACAGGCAGCATCTGTGGATAGAAGGAATGGGTGATGTGAACCTGACTTGACCTGAAACGTCACCCATTCCTTCTATCCAGAGATGCTGCCTGTCCTGCTGAGTTGCTCCAGCATTTTGCGTCTATCTTCTGTGTAAACCAGTATCTACAGTTCCTTCTCACAAGGCAATTCTTCTGCATGCCATTCATGTGCTTTGTCGTGACAAGGGCCTAGTTCGATGAAGCCATCATTTCCATCCAAATGCTGCGAAGAGATGGCCACAAGTGGGGGGAAACAAACAGTTTTCTTCCTAAACGATTGCAAACTAACAGAGCACCCTACAACGAGTAAACAAATATCAAGATTCATTGTGATGCTTAATGCCATGGTTTTAAAAGAACAGGGTTCACCTGAGGTATAGAGAAAATTAAGATTTTTTCCAAAGAGAGATCAGCCGGTGCTTTAAGAATCCTTTAAAACCTGTTCCTTCCACCTAGTTTATGCAATAAAATGCATTAAGAGCACCCCAATAATCCAAATTCTAGATTGGAGTGGCTGCATCCAAAACTAATTTATGTCTTTCCAGTATGTTTAATCCTTACAAATTGGCTTTGGCCAACATAACAGCTTGTTCATTCTCTTGATAGCAGAGAAACAGCTCGGCACTCACTTCACTCTATGTTAATACAGCTGACTGTTACTGACTTGATCTCAATCATGCAGCCAATGGTGCTGTTTTGCATGAAAAACTTGCCCATTTATAAAGCTGACTGAATTTCTTGGCAGGTTCATAACATAACATAAGTTGTTGAGAGCAAAGGGAATGATGTGATTGATGTTAAGATCACAATGTAGTATAGTTCCTGTGACACTGAACACAACAGTTCGAGTAATTTATTGACTCTTTTCTCTGGTAAAATAGCCTCTCTATTGCATAGTCCATGATAGACTATAAATAACTTCAAATCGGACCTAGTAATCTATATCCTGTTGGAATCATTTAGAGCAATAAAAAAAATACTTAAGCTGGAATTAACATTCTCCCCATCATACTGCTCCATGCACCATCTACCACTTCATTTAGTCTCCTGAGTGAAAATTAATCAAGAGGCAACAAAATATTTCTTCATACAAATATACTTAAGAAATAATTCCGCAATCTCATTCATAACCTTTGCCAATCAGGCGTAACTTCTTTCATCCTGTTACAACCTTTAATCAACTTCAAGTAATTGTATTACTTTTATCTAGTCTATCCGTTGCATTTCAAAACTCTTCAACTTTGACAAGAAGTTACTGCACTTCAGAATATTTTTAATTCTTTCATGGGGTATTCACTGGCAAGACCAGCATTTATTTCTTACCGCTAATTGTCCTCAGGAAACTGGCCGCAAGTAATATTACTAAATCATTGTAGTCTGCATATTGTAAATGCTGCCTGGCAGGGAGTGTAGGACTTAGACCCAACAGTGAAGGGACGGGAATATATTTTCAAGTCAGAATAGTGTGGAAATTAGGGAATAATCTGGTGTGATAGTGATTGTAGGCTGGTGAAGGCATAGTCTTGCTCGAGATGGTCTTCACCTGCCACTTGTGTGGCATGAATTGCCATTGTGGTCATTGCCTGAATTTTGTCTAGATTTCCCTGCATGAGTGTACATCCTATTTTGTGATAATTATCAGCAAATTTCCCCAGTTTTATTTCTCCCAGTCCCCTCCATAATGTTTGGGACAAAGACCCATCATTTATTTATTTGCCTCTGTACACCACAATTTGAGATTTGTAATAGAGAAAAAAAAAATCACATGTGGTTAAAGTGCACATTGTCAGATTTTAATAAAGGACATTTTTATACATTTTGGTTTCACCACGTAGAAATTACAGTAGTGTTTACACATAGACCCCCATTTCAGGCCACCATAATGTTAGGGGACACAGCAATGTCATGTACAGTAAATGAAAGTAGTCATGTTTAGTATTTTGTTGCATATCCTTTGCATGTAATGACTGTTTGGAGTCTGCGATTCATGGGTGTCTTCTCTGGTGATGCTCTGCCAGGCCTGTATTGCAGCCATCCTTCGCTTGTGCTTGTTTTGGGGGCTAGTCCCCTTCAGTTTTCTCTTCAGCATATAAAAGTCATGCTCAATTGGGTTCAGATCGGGTGATTGACTTGGCCACTCAAGAATTGACAATTTTTTAGCTTTGAAAAACTCTTTTGTTGTTTCAGCAGTAGGTTTGGAATCATTGGCTTGTTGTAGAATGAATTGCCGGCCAATGAGTTTTGAGGCATTTGTTTGAACTTGAGCGGATAAGATGTGTCTATACACTTCAGAATTCATTAAGCTACCATCAGCAGTTGTATCATCAATGAAGATAAGTGAGCCAGTACCTTCAGCAGCCATACATGCCCAGGCCATAGCACCCCCACCACCGTTTTCACAGATGAGGTGGTATGCTTTGGATCTTGGGCAGTTCCTTCTCTCCACCATACCAGTGGTTTGCTCTTGCCATCAGTCTGATATAAGTTAATCTTCGTCTCATCTGTCCACAAGACCTTTTTCCAGAACTGTGGTTGCTCTTTTAAGTACTTCTTGGCAAACTGTAACCTGGCCATCCAATTTTTGCAGCAAACCAGTGGTTTGCATGTTGCAGTGTAGCCTCTGTATTTCTGTTCATGAAGTCTTCTGTGGACAGTGGTCATTGACAAATCCACACCTGACTCCTGAAGAGTGTTTCTGATCTGTCGGACAGGTGTTCTTCATTATAGAGAGAATTCTTCTGTCTCTTTCTTCTTAATGATGTTCCAAACATTTGTCACAAACAGTTTTATTCTTGTTTTTCAGTCTCATAATAGCTTATTTGACTTTCATTGGCACAACTTTGGTCCTCATGTTGATAAACAGCAGCAAAAGTTTCCAAAGGTGATGGAAAGACTGGAGAAAAGATTAGGTGCTGAGAATACTCTTATACCTGTATTAAGGAGGCAATTAAACACACCTGAGCAATTACAAATACCTATGAAGCCACGTGTCCCGAACATTATGGTGCCCAGAAATGGAGGGGACTATGTATAAACACAGCTGTAATTTCTACATGGTGAAACCAAAATGTATAAAAATATCCTTTAATAAAATCTGACAATGTGCACCTTTACCACATGTGATTTTTTCTATTACAGATCTCAAATTGTGGAGTACAGAGGCAAATAAATAAATGATGGGTCTTTGTCCCAAACATTATGGAGGGCACGGTAACTAAGCTCCAACGGTTAGGCAGATCTGTTGAGGAACTCGATGTCCCGGTTGCCAAACACCTTAATTCCCATTCCCATTCCCACACTGACCTTTCTGTCCTGGGCCTCCTCCATTGTCAGAGTGAGGAAATTGGAGGAACAGCATCTCATATTTCGCATGCGCAGTTTACAATCCAATGATATGAATATTGAGTTCTTTAACTTCAAGTAATCCCTGCATCCCCTCTCTCTCCGTCTCTCCCCACCTGTCATACCAGGTTCAAAGTCGTCTTGCTGAATTTCATTGTCTGTATTCATTTTCACTAAGTACACTGCTCACAATGGCCTGTTTCCTTAATCATCATTACTTTTTTGCATATCTTTCATTCATTTGTTCTGTAGTTCCCTACATCACTGTCTATATCTCTAATTTCCTTTCTCATTTCTCATTCCCAAACTAAATAAGGGGATGGGGTGTCAAATGGGATAGTCAAGGACAGAGTTAAAGGGAAAGAGAGTAAAGGGATGGTTAATGACCCCAGAATTAACGGGAAAGAAAGCTCACAAAGGGATAGGAGAGTATGGCCAAGTGTAATAGGGATCGATGTGAAAGGTGAGATGTGTAAGGAATTAAAAGTATGAATGCGCGAATTATAAGAAGTAAAGTAGATGAGCTTGAGGCTCAGTTAGAGGTTGGTAGATATGACATTGTGGGGATTACTGAGACGTGGGTGCAGGAGGATCGGGCCTGGAAACTTAATATTCAGGGTTATACATCCTATAGAATGGACTGGCAGGTGGGCAGAGGAGGGGGGGGGGGGTAGCTCTGCTGGTGAGGGATGGAATTCAGTCCCTTGTGAGGGAAGACATAGGGACTGACGAGGTAGAGTCACCGTGGATTGAGTTGAGGAATTGTAAAGGCAAGAAGACACTAATTGGTGTTATCTACTGACCTCCAAATAGTAGCCCGGATGTAGGGTGTAAGTTGCAGTAGGAGTTAAAACTGGCATGTAACAAAGGTAATGCCACTGTGGTGATTTCACTATGCAGGTAGACTGGGAAAGTCAGGTTGGTTCAGACCCCAAGAAAGAGAGTTTGTAGAGTGCTTCCGAGATGAATTCTTAGAGCAGCTTATAATGGAGCTGACCAGAGAAAAGGCAATTCTGGATTTAGTGTTGTCTAATGAACCAGATTTGATAAGATAACTCGAGGTAAAGGAACTGCTTGGAGGTAGTGATCATAATGTGATTAGTTTTAATCTGCAATAGGAGAAGGTTAAATCGGAAGTGTCAGTGATGCAGTTGAACAAAGGGGACTATGAAGGCATGAGGGAGGAGCTGACCAAGGTAGGAGCTGACTGGAAAGGGATCCTAACAGGATAGAATAAAGCTAAAAGAAAAGATGTATAACACAGCAAAGTGTAGCCGGAAGCCAGAGGATTGGGAAAGTTTCATAGGAAAACAGAAGTAAACAAAACGGTCAATACAGGCTGAAAAGATGAAGTACGAAGGGAAGCTGGCCAGGAATATAAAGGACAGTAAAAGCTTCTTTAGATATGTTAAGGGAAAAAGAGTAGCAAAGTCAAATGTGGGTCCCTTGAAGGCAAACATGGGTGAAATTATTATGGGGAACAAGGAAATGGCAGAAGAGTTGAACAGGTACTTTGGATCTGTCTTCACTACGGAAGACACAAACAATCTCCCAGATGTAGTGGAGGACAGAAGATCTAAGGGGGTAGAGGAACTGAAAGAAATTTTCATTAGGCGAGAAATAGTATTGGGTAGGCTAATGGGACTGAAGGATGAAAAATCCCCGGGGCCTGATGGTCTGCATCCCAGGGTCCTCAGGGAGGTGGCTCTAGAAATAGTAGACGCATTGGTGATCATTTTCCAATAGATTCAGGATCAGTTCTTGTGGATTGGAGGATAGCTAATGTTATCCCACTTTTTAAGAAAGGAGCGAGAGAGAAAACGGGGAATTACAGACCAGTTAGCCTGACTTTGGTGGTGGGAAAGATGCTGGAGTCAATTATTAAAGAGGTAATAATGGGGCATTTGGGTAGCAGTAAAAGGATTAGTCCAAGTCAGTATGGATTTATGAAAGGGAAATCATGCTTGACTAATCTTCTGGAATTTGTTGAGGACGTGACAAGTAAATTGGATGAAGGGGAGCCAGTGGATGTATTGTATCGAGACTTTCAGAAAGCATTTGATAGGGTCCCGCACGGGAGACTGGTGACTAACATGAGAGCACATGGTATTGGGGGGTAGGGTGTTGACATGGATAGAAAATTGGTTGGCAGACAGGAAGCAAAGAGTAGGGGTGAATGACTCTTTTTCAGAATAGCAGGCAAGGCTCGGTGTTGGGGCCGCAACTGTTTACTATATATATTAATGATTTGTAAGAGGGAATTAGGAGCAACACCAGCAAGTTTGCGGATGACACAAAGCTGGGTGGCAGTGTGAACTGTAAAGAGGATGTTAGGAGGTTTGAGGGTGACCTGGACAGGTTGAGTGAGTGGGCAGATAGGAAGCAAAGAGTATAATATAGATAAATGTGAGGTTATCCACTTTGGCGGCAAAAACAAGGGGGCAGATTATTAACTCAATGGGGTTAGGTTAGGTGAGGGGGAGGTGCAGCGAGACCTGGGTGTCCTTGTACACCAGTCACTAAAAGTTGGCGTGCAGGTACAGCAGGCAGTGAAGAAAGCTAATGGAATGTTGGCCTTCATAACAAGAGGATTTCAGTACAGGAGTAGAGAGGTTCTTCTGCAGTTGTATAGAGCTCTGGTGAGACCACATCTGGAGTATTGTGTACAGTTATGGTCTCCTAATTTGAGGAAGGACATCCTTGTGATTGAGACAGTACAGCGTAAGTTCACGAGATTGATCCCTGGGATGGCGGGACTGTCATATGAGGAAAGATTGAAAAGACTAGGCTTGTATTCACTGGAGTTTGGAAGGATGAGGGGGAATATTATAGAAACATATAAAATTATAAAAGGACTGGACAAGCTAGATGCAGGAAAAATGTTCCCAATGTTGGGCGAGTCCAGAACCAGGGGCCACAGTCTTAGAATAAAGGGGAAGCCATTTAAGACTGAGGTGAGAAAAAACATTTTCACCCAGAGAGTTGTGAATTTGTGGAATTCCCTGCCACAGAGGGCAGTGGAGGCCAAGTCACTGGATGGATTTAAGAGAGAGTTAGATAGAGCTCTAGGGGCTAGTGGAGTCAAGGGATATGGGGAGAAGGCAGGCACGGGTTATTGATAGTGGACGATCAGCGATGATCACAATGAATGGCGGTGTTGGCTCGAAGGGCCGAATGGCCTCCTCCTGCAGCTATTTTCTATGTTTCTATGTTACTCCAGCTTTTTGTGTCTATATTCAGTTTAAACCAGCATCTGCATTTCTTTCCTACACATTGATTGTTTCTGAATATCTCTTTGGTCACTTTCAGAAACTGTTACAACTCAATGAAAAATACTTAAAATTATTAATGAAAAAACACAAACACTTAAAAAAATATAAACACTTAAGGAATCTTAATTTGACATAAATTTTCTTTTATTCATCTAGGTTATTTCCAGTCTTTACTCTTCAGTTAAACAAATGGACGTGCATTTCTAATCCCCTGATTCCTTTATATTGTCAGTACCTTTCTCTCGTCAAGAATTTAGCAACTTTAATTTGGTCGCTGGTAGACAAAAGTGCTGGAGAAAATCAGCGGGTGCAGCAGCATCTATGGAGCAAAGGAAATAGGCAACGTTGCCTATTTCCTTCGCTCCATAGATGCTGCTGCACCCGCTGAGTTTCTCCAGCACTTTTGTCTACCTTCAATTTTCCAGCATCTGCAGTTCCTTCTTAAACATTCATTTGGTCGCCCACTGCTTTCATTTTCTTTATTACTATTGCACTGATTCGAACAATTTTAAGTTTCATGTTACTTCACATGGGCCAAACCTTGCTAGTTTTGGCCCAAGTCAATTTTGGCCTTTGCTAAATATCAGTATCACCAGAGCAAACAATTGCTTTTTTCTTCCAGACCCCCATATATTGACTTGCTATCTGAATGCATTATGATTCAGATCGACTCCACAGTGCTACAGATTACAAGGCTCCATAGTGACAAGTCCTCCATTGATAGCTCCACTTGTCTGCTATTTCACAGGCCATGAAATATCCCTCGTATCCCACCCATGAAAGATCCCTCATTCTGATTTATGATTGAGGAAAGGTGAACGAGGAAGTTGTAGAAGGTGATTGAACACTACGGGGCTGCCCTATGGAACCCCAGATCACACCATCCTTATCATGGTGGCACGGTAGAGCTACTGCCTTACAGTCAGAGATTCAGGTTCGATCCTGACTATAGCTTGTCTGTACAGCGTTTGTATGTTTTCCCGGTGAGCTGCGTGGGTTTTCTCCGAGATCTTCGATTTCTTCCCACACTCCAAGGACGTGCAGGTTTGTAGGTTAATTGGGTTGGTTGTAAATATAACATTGTCCCCAATGTGTGTAGGGCAGTGATAATGTGCGGACTCGGTGGACTGAAGGACCTATTTCCTCCCTGTATCTCTAAACATAGACGTGGAACAATTATGAGGGTTCTGTAAATAGCAACACATTCTAGCTCATTTTCTAAAGTTAATTGAACCAAATTCTTCAAAAACTCCCTCTAAATTTAAAAAAACACAAGGAAGGAACTGCAGATGCTGGTTTACACCGAAGGTATATAGACACAAAATGCTGGAGTAACTCAGCGGGGCAGGCAGCATCTCTGTTGAGAAGGAATGGGTGACCTTTTGGGTCGAGACCCTTCATCACTATTTTGGTGTAAACCACACATGCGGAATACAAGGTGCTGTTCCTCCAGTTTGCTGTGATGGAGATAAGAGAATATAGAAGGGAATAGAGGTGCCAGAGAAAGTGCAAATGAATTTGGGAACAGTGTAAAGTTAGTGGTAAAGTTGATGGGATAAAGACACAAAGGTACAGACCTCGAGGCTTCACCAAATATTTTTCAATCAACTATGTACTTTTGAAGTGCGATCACTGTTGTGGCGTTTAAAGAATGGCAGCAACCAGAAGAGTAAGTTGCCACAGTCATAAGCACAATGATATTGACCAGATCACCCGCTTTAGAAATGCTGACTGAGAAATCAATGTTGGCCAGAAATGCTTTTGGATAGCACTCTGATCTTTGATCAAGAAATTTCTGCAAAAAAATATTTATCTGCAAGTGCAGATAAAAACCTTGCTTTACCATCTCTTCTGAAAGTTGACATATCCCCCTTCATACCACACTGCAAGCCAAGTTTCCTTTACTCTCATCTCTGAAGTGCAACTTAACCTACAACTTTGTGTCAGAGTCAAGTGTGCCAATAATTGACCCACTGCCAGAAATACAAAGGTCTGCATTTATTTGGCACTTAATCAATCCAGTAAAAGCTGATTGTTGCTGATAATCTATGAAGATATCTGCTGACTTTTCCATGATTGCAGATAATGCTCTTTAAAGACTCAATGGCTCGTTGTCTCTCAGGTTAAAGCAATAACTGAGGGTATCATAAACAAGTCGGCTTGGTGGCTCAGCGGTAGAGTTGCTGCCTTACATTGCTTGCAGCGCTGGAGACCCATGTCCAATCCCGACTACGGGTGCTGTCTGTACGGAGATTGTACATTCTCCCCGTGACCGCGTGAACTTTCTCCGACATCTTTGGTTTCCTCCCACACTCCAAAGACGTGCAGGTTTGTGTGTTAATTGGCGGCTTGATATAAGTGTAAATTGTCCCCAGTTTGTGTAGAATGGTGTTAAAACGAGCGGATCTCTGGGTTGAAGGGCCTGTTTCTGCTTTTAGTTTAGTTTAGAGATACAGCGCAGAAACAGGCCCTACTGGCCCACCGAGGCCCGCACATTAACACTATCCTACACACACTAGGGGCAATTTACACATACACCAAGCCTACATACCTATCCTTGTGGGAGGAAACTGAAGATATCGGAGAAAACCCACGCGATCACGGGGAGAATGTACAAACTCTGTACAGACCGCACCCGTAGTCGGGATAGAACCGGGTTTCTGGCACTGCAAGCGCTGGAAGGCAGCAGCTCAACCGCTGCGCCACACCGTGGTCGCCCACTAATCTCTAAAATAAACAAATGTATTTTAACTGCTGAATGCCTTGATATCAAGAGAATCATCAGATTTAGCAAACTGAAGAGAGATGTTAAATTAATTTGTTTGAAATAAATGTTTCAAAGCTATTACGTTAAAGTTGATAACCAGGTCAGTTGTGGTCCATTGGACTAAATTGGAGTTTGGACAATATATGTTTCAGTCATGCTCTCAGATACGCCACTAAATCAGGTTGAAGAAGTTTGAATGAACCTTGTGGAGGAGGGTCTGTGATCTTGTTATGGTGATAGAAGGGACCTCAGGAGGAGGTGGCAGAGGCCTGGAGAGAACATATCACGGGGCATTTTAGTTGGGAGTCAGGTGGGTGGCCCAGCCAGGTTTGGGCTGGGCCGGGCTGGGCCAGCCAGTGTGGAGAATGATGGAGTCTGGGTTCAGAAGGACCATTTTTGGTTCCCATAATAGATGCTGCACAGCTAGTCCTCTGCTGCAGGTAGACACAAAATGCTGGAGTAACTCAGCGGGACAGGCAGCATCTCTGGAGAGAAGGAAGGGGTGACGTTTTGGGTCGAGACCCTTCTACACACTGAAACGTCACCCATTCCTTCTCTCTGGAAACGCTGCCTGTCACGCTGAGTTACTCCAGCATTTTGTGTCTATCTTCGGTTTAAACCAGCATCTGCAGTTCCTTCCTACACAAGTCCTCTGTAGTGAGTATGTACGTTTATGAAGGAAAACTCTATTTGTATGTCTAAAGGATCAAATGTGGGTTTCAGGTTTAGGCATCATACTCTGTTTATAGTCTTCATCACTGTTTCAAAATAATCCACTGGGTGGAGCCTCAATGGCAGCCTGGCCTACAGTCTGTCTGTCGTTTTTGTCTATTTTTTGTTATTTTTAGTGTGTTTAAAAAGTATGTGTTAATGCTCTCTGGTTTGTTTTATGTGGGGGTGGGGAGGGTGTCAGGGGAATTTTTTTTCAGTCTCTTACCTTGCCGGAGATGCGATTGTTTTCCGGGTCGTATCTGCGGTCGCTCTGCGGCCTAACATCGTGGAGCTGGAGGCCTTCTCGGGACTGACTTTGAGCTCCACCGCGGGGACGTGGACTTACCATCAGAGCCGATCCCTTGCCTGGGATCGACACCCCAACCGTGGCCTGCGGATTTTAACATCAAGGAGCTCGCAGTCTCGGGTTGAGACTGACGTGGGGAAGCTCCAAAAGGCACACGACGTTCGACTAGCCCCGACCCGGGTAGATCGCCCGGCGTGGGGGAGCTGGGATTCCCCTCCCGATGCAGGAGCTTGATCGCCCCGCCACCAGCTCACGGAGTAAGATTTTATTGGTAAGGCGGTATGGCAAATCAAATTCCTCGTGTGTTGCCAAACGTAGCTCATAAAGTATGACTATGAAAAGGATCACATGCTTGTGGTTCATCAGATTTTCTTTGCTTACTGGTCCAGCTTGATGAGTACAAGGCATACATTGGTGCACATTACGTATCATTACATCAAATTGCAAAGAGAAACAGAAAGACAAAATGTAAAATCAGAACAGGCTGCTGTGCTGACTCAGCTTGTTTCTGCAAAAACTAATTCTGTACATCACCCTGATTTATCAATCTCTGGAAGGATAAGAATAAACAAACTTAGAAGCAAATAGGAAACCAAGGATTATTTGCTGAGATTCATCTCGCACTCTCCGGGATCAATCAACAATATTGGCACACCAATATTCAACAATGGTGGCATGGCGACGCCACAGTAGAATTGCTGCTTTACAGCGCCAGAGACCAGGGTTCGATCCTGACCACAGGTGCTGTCTGTACAGAGTTTGTATGTTCTCCCCGTGACATGCGTGGGTTTTCACCAGGACCTCCGGTTTCCTCCCGCACTCCAAAGATGTTCAGGTTTGAAGGTTAATTGGCTTGGTGCAAACGTAAATTGTCCCTAGTGGGTGTAGGATAGTGGTAAGGGCCTGGCCCACTTGGTGATTTTTTTCGGCGACTGCCGGCATCGTTGACTGACGTATCAGGGTCACCGAAAGGTTTTGAACATTTCAAAATCCAGTGGCGACAAACTAAACGTTGGGCCACCTGAGGAAACACGTCAATACGTTGTCATGCCGCGTCACACCGCATCACACCGCAAATTTTTCGGTGATCAGTCAATGATGCCAGCAGTCGCCGAAAAAAATTGCCAAGTGGGACAGGCCCTTTTGTGTGTGAGGTTCGCTGTTTGGCACGGACTCGGTGGGCCAAAGGGCCTGTTTTCACGCTGAATCTCTAAATTACACTAAACTAAACTAATATTGAATCATGACAATTAAATCATAATATTTACATCCAGTTCTGTCGGAGAGTTGATGGGCATTGATTGCACCTATCTTGTTCTCTTTTATTTCTCTGATGCTTGGGCATGCTGGAGGTTTTTAATTTTGTATCAATGTGATTATCCTGCAATCAAAGTATAAGTTACATAACCTACTTACATGCATGCTTTTCAACATTTTTAAAAGACCTGGATTAGATCTCCTTCAATCTTTCCTTTAAATCTCTGCAGAAAGATTGCCTTTATCTCCTTAATAGTCAGGAAATAATCGTTATCACCCCTTCATTAACCTTCCCAGTATATTGTTGTCCTTTTAAAGAACAGACATTTAGCGCTGTACAAAATATTCCACAATTGATTTTTACCAGAAAGATTTCATAGAATCATAGAAAATAGGTGCAGGAGTAGGCCACTTGGCCCTTCGAGCCTGCACCGCCATTCAATATGATCATGGCTGATCATCCAACTCAGTTTCCCGTACCTGCCTTCTCTCCATACCCCCTGATCCCTTTAGCCATAAGGGCCACATCTAACTCCCTTTTAAACATAGACAATGAACTGGCCTCAACTACCTTCTGTGGCAGAGAATTCCACAGATTCACCACTCTGTGTTAAAAATGATTTTCTCATCTCGGTCTTAAAATACTTCCCCCTTATCCTTAAACCGTGACCCCTTGTTCTGGAGTTCCCCAACATCGGGAACAATCTTCCTGCATCTAGCCTGTCCAACCCATTAAGAATTTGGTAAGTCTCTATAAGATCCCCCCTCAATCTTCTAAATTCCAGCGAGTACAAGCCGAGTCTATCCAGTCTTTCTTCATATGGAAGTCCTGCCATCCCAGATATCAGTCTGGTGAACTTCTCTGTACTCCCTCTATGGCAAGAATGTATTTCCTCAGATTAGGATGTCTTTCCTCAGATTTAAAGGGTTAGAATAATCTATTTTGATATGTGATCAAATGCCCTTGAGATGCATTCTAGTGATTAACCTTGTTGGGCACAGCTGCACAATGCCTATGTACATTCAATAATGTTTAAGAAGGAACTGCAGATGCTGGAAAAGTTGAAGGTAGACAAAAGTGCTGGAGAAACTCAGCGGGTGCGGCAGTATCTATGGAGCAAAGGAAATAGGCAACGTTTCGGGCCGAAACCCTTCTTCAGACTCTGAAGAGTCTATTTCTGTAGAAGAGTCTGAAACGTTGCCTATTTCCTTCGCTCCATAGATGCTGCCGCACCCGTTGAGTTTCTCCATCCATTTTGTCCACCTTATATTCAATAATCACAGTTTTTCAGCATCTCTGCTGGTGAAACGCTACCCACACACAGTGTGTACACTTTCTTTGCAACTATTTGAATTCACCAGCAGCGTATTTCATTTCCCACTTTTAATTTTATAAAACATAGAAGAGTACAGCACAAGAACTGGCCCTTTGGCCCACTATGCCTATGCTGAACATGATGCCAAATTCATCATTTATCTGCCTGCACTTCAAACCCTGCATATCCATATGGCTATTTTAAATGCCACTACTGTATGTGCTTCAAACACCACCCGCAGTTGTACATTCCAGGCACTCACCACTCTGTGTTTTAAAAAGCGCACATATCCTTTAAGTTTTCCCCTTCCCACCTTAAAGCTACGGCTTCTAGTATCTGAGTTTTTCCATCCTAGGAAAAAGTTTCTGACTGTCTATCCTTTGTATGCCTCACATAATTTTATATATTCCTATCAGGTCTCCCTGTAACCTCCAACGTGCCAGAGAAAACAATCCAAATCTGTCCAGCCTCTCTCTGAAGCTAATACCTCTTAATCCAGGCATCATTCTAGTAAACCTCCTCTGTAGCCTTTCCAAAACCTCCACATCCCAGAGCTGCACACAATACTCAAGGTGCAGCCTAACCAAAGTCCAATAAAGCTACATCGTGACTTCTTCACTCTTATACTCAATGTCCTGACCTATGAAAACAAGCATACCATATGCCTTCTGGATCACTCTATCTATTTTCATGGAGTTATAGACCATGACCCCAATGCTGTAAGGGTCATGCCATTAACTTTATAATTTCCCCTTACATTTGACCTCCAAAAGTGCAACTCCTCACACTTGCTTGGATTAAACTCCATCTGACATTTCTACGCCCATTTCTGTAGCTGATCTATATCTGTATACTTTGACAACCTTTCTCACAGTCTGCAACCCCAGCAATCTTGGTGTCATATGCAAATTTACTAACCAACCCATCTATGTTTATGTCCAAGTCTTTATATATATTACAAATAGCAGCAGTCCCAACACAGATCCTTGCAGAACTCCACTGGTCACAGACCTCCCCATTGAATATTGTCCTTCCGCAAAAACCTCCGTCTTCTATCAGTAACTCAGTTCTGAATCCATGCAACCAAGTCACTGGTTAATCCCATGCATCTTAATCTTCTGGATCAGCCTACCATGAAGTACTTTATCAAATGTCTTACTAAAATCCCTGTAGACAACATCCACCACCCGCCCCTCACCGATCACCTTCGACACCTCAATTAAAAAAACGAAACCCAGCTGGTAAGACACAGCTTGCATGTACAAAGGCATGCTGACTGTCCCTAATTAATATATCCTCTTCCAAATAGGAGTAAATCCAATTGCAAAGAAACCTCTCCAACAGTTTCCCTACCACTGACATGAGGCTTGCTAGGATATAATTCCCTGGATTCTCTCGACTTCCGTTCTTAAACAAAGGAATAACATTAGGAACTCTCCAGCCCTCCAGGACCTAACCTATGGCTAGCAAAGACACAAAGATCTTCATCAAGGCTCCCGCAATTTCCTCTCTTGTCTCTTTCAATAACCTGGGAGAGATCCCGTCAGGTCCCTGGGATTGATCCACTTTATTGCTCTTCAAGAACACCGACACCCCCTCCTTCTTAATCTCACATTGCTCTGGTTAGTCCAGGCTGTCCTCCATATCCTTCTCCTTGTGAAAACAGATGCAAAGTATGGGTCCACCACCAATCTTCCAGCATCCTTGGTTCCAGAGCCTTTCTGGATTATCTGTTTTGTTGGACCAACAGAGGTTACGGCCTCTGAGAGGAGTCTATCAGTACTAGAAAGGTCCACTTAGGCCGAGGGGTCGAGATACCGGCCTACAAAGTCGTCCTCGGAAGTCAGCTATGGGAACCGATTTACCGGCTCTGGCCAGACTGGAGTTTCAAAGCCCTGGCTGCAGGGGGCAAACTCGACCCGCTGAGACCCGCCTTGGAAGTCAGCTGTGGGAACGGATCTTACGACTTCGGCTGGGCCAGAGCATCAGAGCCCCGGCTGCACGGGACAAATTTAACCCACGCGTAAGTCCCAATGAGATTGAGATCAACCGCCTTACCCAGCCTAGGTGCCACATTTTCGGGTGGACTTCTGGGGGTGATTTCAAGTGCGCTCTCATGATATTGTCTGGACCATAATTAGCGGGAAAATTGTCGGTGGACCTGTCCTCATTTAATACCTTGCCCACATCCTCAGAATCCAAGCTTAAATTCCCTCCTTTATGCTCGAGTGGTCCTTTCTTCTCCCTGGTTGTCCTCTTGTTTTTATATAGGCTTTGGTATTTCCTTCAATCTGATTGGCTGTCTGGTTCCAATCTTTTAAACCTTGCATGCACTCCCTTTTTCATTTTGACCAAATTTACAACTTCCTTGGTCATTTAAGGAGGATAACCAAAGAGGTTTGCCATCCTTTGCTGTACTTTGCCATCCTTATTCCTCCTTATTCCTCCTCCTTACTGGAACATGTAGGTTCTGAACATCGATCAACTGGCCTTTAAACAACTCTGACATTTCAGATTTGAACTTATCCAATGATACTTGCTCCCAAAGTACCATCCCAAGCTCCTGCCCAATAATATTGTAGTTTGCCTTATTCCAATTTACACCTTCCTGCAAGTCCAGCCTTCTCCTTATTCAAAACAATCAACTCTATGCGCTGATGATAGACACAAAGTTCTGAAGTAGCTCAGCGGATCAGGCAGCAATTTCCCAGAAAAAATAAATAGATGACGTTTCAGGTCGGACCCCTTCTTCAGACCCGTCTGAGGAACGTCTAAAAAAAGGGTTCTGATCTGAAATGTCACCTCTTCCTTTTCTCCAGAGATGCTGCCTGACCCGCTGAGTTCGCCCAGCATTTTCTGTCTATCTTCAGTGTAAAGTAGCAGTTCCTTCCTAAACTCCATGCATCGTATTTGTTCGGTTCTTTTGGAATCGATCTGCCAGCTGCAATCATATTGTAGTTGTGTAGGAAGGAATTGCAAAGGTAGACAGAAAAAGCTGAGTTACTCCAGCTTGTTGTGTCTATCTATAGTTGTGGTTAATAGAACTAGGCCTATTGGCCCTTTACATCCACACCTGCCTTTTTGCCCATCTACATTAATTCTATTTTCCCACATTAAGTCTATATCCTTCTATTTCTTGCCTGTTCAAATACCTATCCGGATGTCTCTTAAACATAGTGAATGTATCAGATTCTATCACATCCTCTGGTAACAAGACTCAGATATCAACCACTCTGTGTAAAATATATTCCCCTCAGATCCCCTATAAAACTCCTTTGTCCCCCTTTAAACCTATGCTTTGATCATACCATAAGATTCCGATCATCTATTTTATCCATGCCTCCGATTATTTTATATACTTCTATCAGGTTGCCACTGGTTCACCTTTGCTCCAAGAGAAACAAACCCAGCTGATCCCAGCTCTCCCAATAACTAAAGGCCACCAGTCCAAGCAACATCCAAGTGAATCTGCAATGCACTCTCTCCAGCGTAACAATATCCTCCTTAAGCCCCTGTCCCAATTACACGACCTAATTGGCGACCTCTGCCGAGTTTGCCCTTGACTTATACTCGCAGCATGATCGCCACAAGGTTGTAGGAGGTCGTAGGATGTCTTCATAACTCTTCCTCATGCTCGTGAGTGGTCTCTGCGCACTCATGGCCTTCAAGTAGGTCGCGGCGTTTTTCCAGCCTGATAAAAATTGTCCACGAGTAAAAAAAGGTCGCCATGGAAAAAAATCGATACTTTTTACTCGTAGGTAGGTCATAGTAGGTCGTGATGCTAGTTGTAGGTAGTCGTAGGTGGTCGAAGGTAGTCGAAGATAATAGCTCTGGGGTGAATAAAGGTCAGTAGAAAATAAATGTGATTCAAACAGCAGAACGTCACCTCTGTCACTCCAAGGCATGTTGATTCATAGCTGGAGAGTTTTTTGTAGAGGAGACTTGTGTTTTAAGAGATGGCACCAAAAAGGCAACAGCGCAGGGGGAGGGCACAACCCTAAAAAAACCTGCCACGCAGGTGATGCCCATCCAAGAGGAGGAGTGGCAGGAGGTGATGTGACAGTAGGTGATAGTGCAGGAGGAGGTGTCCCTGAATGAGAGACCTCTGGAGGCAGAGACCAGGGTGGTAATATATGTCCCCACCACCACCCCATCCTTCACTGCCTCATTTGAAGGCAGCAAAGCAGCCCTTTCTCCTGTGTCTGACACAGCATCAGAGGCAGATGCCCCATTGGTGGTGAGGGAGGGCTGGAGGAAGGTTATGCCCTACACCTTCACCAGGCAGCAGGAGGGGGGCCTTGAGGAATGGTTCCAGCAGAATGCCATCCTGCATGAAAAGGAAAATGAGGGGGACAGGGACAGGGACAAGAATGGCATGCTTGCCATCCACTGCCCCACATGTGTCCTTAAAGTTCCATCTTTTGTCAAAGCCCAGCGCCACTCTCTTCCAGTCATCTGGTACTGGGACAGTCCATCACATCATCTCCATTTACCTATTCAGACCTCTTCTTGTCCTTCCTCTTCACCCTTGCTCTTCCCCTTCTGCCTTTCTTAAAAGACTGAAGCAAAAGGGCTACAGCAAACAGCAGTAGTTGTATTTTTACTAACATCCTCCAAACTAGTTCCTTCCTTGCTTGCATTGTTCACAATGATTTGCCCGAGATCAACGTACATGGTCGAAACCAGTATTCAACATGGTCGAAGGAGGTCAAATTCATAGTCGAGGGAGGTCTTCAACATAGTCGTAGGAGGTCTTCAACATAGTCTTGGAAGGTCGTAGGAGGTTGTACGCATAGTCGAGGAAGGTCGTAGGAGGTCATGGCCACTGCAATCTTGATTTTTTTTAAAGTTGCTTAAGGTCGCCAGAGGTCGTGGTGGAGGTCTTCTAAGTGGGACAGGCCCTTAACAATGCGCTGGCCTGAACTGCACACAATACTCCAAATGTAATCTAACCAGTTTTTGTAAGTTGCAACATAATGTCCCAATGTTTACATTCCATACCCTGACATATTAAGACAAGCACAACATCATGGCAAGACAGGCATTTGTATCTTCCTTGTTCCATCTATGTGCCCCCTCTGTGAAAAGCTGCTTAGCCACCTTTTAATAGGGCTGACTTTTATTTCCAATTCCATTCTGAATTTAATTGGATGAATATAAATTAAAACAGTCCTGGCAGGTCTAATAACTCGCTAGGATTTGTGCCTTGATCCATCTTACTGCAGCACTTCTGGACCAAGTTTAATCAACACCTCCATTATTAACAAAAATAAAGATGAGCAATAATTCAGTCATTAACACGACTGGGTGTTTAATTGAGCTGCGTGGACTCTTGTATTTTGAACTTGAACAGGATCCTTTCCAGACACTCGGGTAGAAGAAAAAGTATAAACTTTGCTATACATTATTCTACATTATGAGAAGGTAAAATATACCAAGTACTTTCCATTTTTCATGCAGTTTTGTAATACATGGATCATAACAGTTAATCCAATCCCAGATGGCGCACAACCCAGGTGGCTATTTGCGTGCTAGCCACAGAAGCAGATCCACAAACTCATATTTCAATCACTATTCCTACAGCAACATTTCTTACTTTCACTAAATGTCATTCCCCCACACTGTACACTGTAAATGTATCGATTGTAATCATACACTTTACACTAGAACACTGTAAATGTATCTATTGTAATCATGTATTGTCTTTCCGCTGACTGGTTTGCATGCAACAAAAGCTTTTCACTTACAAAAGTACATTGTTGACATTTAATTATTTAGGAATAACAGGGAGTTGCTTTTTTATGAATTCAAGTTTTACTTCTTTGGATGATTGGGTATTTACCTTCCACAGCAGCCCCCCCCCCCCCCCACACACACACACACATTTCTCCAGCTACATCAATATATTGATATATTGATTATACTTGGTGGGATTATACGTGGTTGGTCATATTTCAATGGAACAGAACGAGACTTACATTTTCCTTTAAATTGCCCAATATCGGTCATTATACCTGTCCTAAACTAATTATGTGGTATAATTACCAACTGTGGATCTTGCCCTCCTTTAATGGACAGTTGGAGTGAGTTGATTTTCCTATCAAATAGAATCTGCACATTTCTTTAAAAGAAGAAATAGAGTAGTTGGTACACAAAAGGCTGGAGAAACTCAGCGGGTGCAGCAGCATCGAAGGAGCGAAGGAGATAGGCGACGTTTCGGGTCGAGACCCTTCTTCAGACTGGTCAGGGATCAGGAAAACGAGAGATATAGACGGTGATGTGGAGAGATAAAGAACAATGAATGAAAGATATGCAAAAAAGTATCGATGATAAAGGGAACAAGCCATTGTAAGCTGTTTGTAGTGTGAAAATGAGAAGCTAGTGCGACTGGGGTGGGGGAGAGAGATAGAGAGAGAGCGAATGCCAGGGCCCGAGGGCTGAGGGAGAGGTGGGAAGGGGAGGAGACAGCAAGTGTTAACAGAATTGAGAACATTCAATGTTCAAGCCCAGAGGATGCAGACTCCCCAAGCGGGATATGAGGTGCTGTTCCTCCAACTTGCAGTGTTGCTCACTCTGGCCGTGGAGGTGGCCCAGGACCGAGAGGTCGGATACGGAATGGGAGGGGGAGTTGAAGTGCTGAGCCACCGGGAGTTTGGGTTGGTTAATGCAGACCGAGCGGAGGTGTTCGGCGAAACGATCGCCAAACCTCCGCTGAGCAACACCAACAAATAGAGTAGTTGACCAAGATTACTTTTTGCAAAACTTATTAGATTATTCCATCCAACTTTTGCTTCAGTGCTGTCTTTGCATTTATTCATTTGCTAATTGAGATGAAAATTGTTGAGGAGGCAGTTCTGCATGTGGAAGACAAACTCAAACACAAGATTTACCAAAGCAGATTTATTGCTAGTCTTGAATGTGATGTTTTTATTACTCCATAATTTGAAGATCCACTCAGTTATTAGTTTCTACTTTTATGGTCCCGAGAACAGCAATAGAATGTTTCCCAATTCTCCTATTCATCTAATTTCCCTTTTCTAAAAGCAATTGCTGGTGCATACAGAGTGACATTACTGCAAATAAGATGACTACATTTTCTTGTTTATTTGATCTTGGTATGGCTGCAAGACTGAACAATTTTCACTAGTTGGATATTGGAGAGTCAACTCCTCACTTTTTCCAATGGGATGTTAATTGTAATAATGTGTGACTTGTTCTGCACTCATTATTTTTGAGGGTAAACTTCAAGCACGGGTATTGCTTGACATATTCTTTGAATTCATTGGTGTAAGTCCAGCCGAAGAATAACAAGGATTTCTTATACTTTTGGGCCTGTCCCACTTAGGCGATTTTTCAGCAGACTGCCGGCGACTGTCAAGTTGCCGTCAGTCGCCTGAAAAACCGGAAACTGGAACAGCGACTGTCAGAGTGGAACGCACACACAAACACATCACTTCATTCACCAGCCTGTATGCAGGCGGAGGACAGGGCAAGCAGGGGGAGCGCTGTCTAAAAAATTCACATGGTGCAAAGCCAAGGTGATACAGACAGACTCCACGATGAACAGGAAGGTTGGCACTGTAATTAAGACGGCTAAAGGGCCTGTCCCACGATGCGAGGTTACCCAAGAGCTCTCCTGAGTTTTTTTTTTAAATCGAAACTCGTGGTACTTCATCACGAGCATTTGTTTACTCTTGGAAATTTTTCACACTGTTCAAAAAACTTTCACGAGTTTCACAAACTTACCGCGTTTCCCGAGTACCTGCCGTTAGCGTTACGAGCCGCTACGAGACGTCCACGAGCTCTGACATAACCACAACTTACATTCTACGCACTTGTCCTTGTACATCAGTCTATGAAAGTAAGCGTGCAGGTGCAGCAGGCAGTGAAGAAAGCGAATGGCATGTTGGCCTTTATACCAAGAGGAATCGAATATGGGAGCAAAGAGCTCCTTCTACAGTTGTATAGGGCCCTTGTGAGACCACACCTGGAGTATTGTGTGCAGTTTTGGTCCCCTAATTTGAGGAAGGATATTCTTGATATTGAGGGAGTGCAGCGTAGGTTTACAAGGTTAATTCCTGGGATGGCGGTACTGTCATATGCTGAGAGAATGGAGCATCTGGGCTTGTACACTGGAGTTTAGAAGGCTGAGAGGGAATCTCATTGAAACATATAAGATTGTTAAGGGCTTGGACACGCTAGAGGCAGGAAACATGTTCCCGATGTTGGGGGAGTCCAGAACCAAGGGAGCCAAGAGGTCCTTCTGCAGTTTAAGAATAAGGAGTAAGCCATTCAGAACGGAGACGAGGAAACACTTTATCTCACAGAGAGTGGTGAGTCTGTGGAATTCTCTGCCTCAGAGGGTGGTGGTGGCAGGTTCTCTGGATGCTTTCAAGAGAGAGCTAGATAGGGCTTTTAAAAATAGCGGAGTCAGGGGATATGGGGAGAAGGCGGGAACAGGGTACTGATTGGGGATGATCAGCCATGATCACATTGAATGGCGGTGCTGGCTGGAAGGGCCAAATGGCCTACTCCTGCACCTATTGTCTATTGTCTATTGTCTATTACCACGAGTTTGATTATTTTCTAAACTCGGGAGAGCTCTTGGGTAAACTCACATCATGGGACAGGCCCTTAAAGCACAGTGTATGGTAAGTTCTTTAAAAGGTATGAGGGGGGTGGGGAAGAAGGAGGGAGAAGGAGTGGAGACAACTTTTGAGAAGCCAGAGAAACACAGCTGTGAAGCTCGACGGGCATTAACATTACTAGTTGGTTATCCTTGGTTCTCATAACCACTGCCCTTTTTATTCCCCAATGAGCCAATGAAATTCACCGGTCAGCACCGGCTACAATCTACAAGAACCTCCGAGAACCTTTGACCTCCTGGCAACCCATTAGGACCTCCTGGCGACCTACCTACGGCACGAGAATTCTCGCTGCTCTCCATGGCGGCTCCATTCTAGTTGCCGCTAACTTTTCAACATGTTGAAGAATTCGCGGCGACCATAATGAGGCCGCGACTCGTTCCCGGAATGCGGGAACTCCTCACGACCATGAAGGCGACTCCCCGGCAACTACCCGCGAACATGTGGCGACCGCATAGTCTCCTGCAGTCGCCTAAAAAGTCGCCTAAGTGGGACAGGCCCATTAGAAACGTTCCCACTTAGGAGAGAAATTGGCAAGATGAAATAATTATCAGGGACGGAAAATACAACTCCACCTTTTAAATTGAAATGGATGCTTTCATCTTTTACACGTCTCCTCACATATCATTTTCCTAAAACTCTGTATGGGCAGGTCAAGGCCATACATGTTAAAACTAAATATGACATTCTAATTTACAAAGTAACAGTTATTGGTCTTGGAATCATTTCATTCACAAACACATCTCATAAAATAACACAAAATACAAGCGCAATACTGTATATGTTTCCCCCAAATGATTGCTTGAGTAAATTAACTTTCGATAGTTGATAATCTGAAAATGCCTAAATGTCCCGTTGAGCTGTTCAAACCCGGAACAATCTCCAGAATGGAAAGTGAATGTCGGGCACAAGCAGAAAGGAGCTTCTAAAATTGGAATGTGCTTTTCAGACTGAGAGAGAGGTGAAATTTGAATGAGAAATTAGGGGCATGTGATAATCCTGCTGGGTATAACTAAATTGCCTTAGATTTTCAAATTTCCTTGAGATCAAAGTAGTCAGTATTAGGCTAGCGAAACCAGACACAGTTAACAATGTGGAAGATAAATTTAAGCAGGAACTGAAGATTCAACAGGAATGAACACCACGCTAAAGATAGAAGTTCATCGCTGTGATATCTCAGGCCAATCTGTACATCCCAGGAGAAAAGCAAAGTAACCAGTTCATTTAGCTCATTAGATGAGGTTGCTATGTTTTGGAAACACAGTGAACAAAAAGCATGCAGACTTTAATCTATTCAATAGACTGGCTGTCGAATGCTGTTAACCTGTCAGCAATGTAGGGAGCGCAATCTTAAATTAATCCCACTAATTTATATCAATGTCAGACACTGACCTCGTATAATCTGCCAGTGAAGCTGTATTACTGTCACACAACTGAACTGCATTTGTAACTTTTGTTATTTATCTCAACAATTAAAATCAACATTTAATAATATCTTTCTCCTGAAAAAGCATCCAATACATTTCACATGAAAACGCTCTTTTATGCCAAGATTTTGACATTTGGCTTAACAGCTCCTTCTAGGGTTTGACATCAAATACTGTTTGATACCATTCCTATGAAGTATTCGGAGACCTTCTAGTTTAGTTTAGTTTAGTTTAGCTTAGTTTAGAGATACAGCATGAAAACCCATTGAGTCCACTTTACATTTACACCATGCCAATTAACCTGCAAACCTGTACGTCTTTGGAATATGGGAGGAAACCAAAGTTCTTGGAGAAAACCCATGGAGGTCACGGGGAGAACGTACAAACTCCGTACAGACAGCACCTGTAGCCAGGATCGAACCCGGGTCTCTCGCACCATAAGCGCTGCAAGACAGCAACTCTGCCGCTGCATATATTAAAACGTCATCGTGTAAGTTCAGGCTGGTTTTGCTGTGATTTGTAGGTTCAAGGTCAAGATCTCATCCGGTGCTGTTTTAAATCTGATGAGACTATTCAGCATCCGACAGCCTTTCTGCCTCCGCTACCCTTCAACATGAAGAGTTTCTGACCCACATTAATCGTTGGGTACATTTTTTCTTCAAATCTCATTTCATCCTTTGACCAGACACCTTACATCCAGATCTGTTAGTGATTGCTCCCTTATATATTGTATAGGACTAATCAAAATTCTTGATTAGTACGGGTGTTAGAGGTTATGGGGAGAAGGCAGGAGAATAGGGTTAGGAGGGAGAGATAGATCAGCCATGATTGAATGGCGGAGTAGACCTGATGGGCCGAGTGGCCTAATTCCTTATGACAAATATAAAGGATCAATCACAGGCTTCCATTTACTATGCATCTCAAAGAAATCCTTCCTCAGTCTCCAATGCCCTGAAGAAAATAATGTCAGGCTGGGCTGTTTCTCCCCTCTGCTATGATTTTCCATTTTCCATGATCTTAAATTTCTTCTGAACCATCTCTAGCACTACCTGCCTTGCAGTGATCAAGGCTCTTGGCAGTATTGTAACTGTCTATTTTGTTACTTAATACAAAAGTGTGTGGCAAGATCTTAGTATCTTACCGATGCAAGTGTCGCAAAAGCCTTCATAACCTACTCACCTACACAATAATGCTGCCATTAGATATCTCCGGACACCCATTATAAGATCACACTCTTCCTCTGCACGTGTTAATACTTTCTATATATCATGCATTTTGATGCCTTGTTTGTCTGCTGCAAATCCAGTCCCTCACTCTTCTCTGGATTGAATGTCTCTGCTTTTTTGCCCATCTAACTTTGCACTGATCATTATTTAAGGATGAGGCTTCCAGAATTTCCAGAAACAGCAGGAGCCTCATAGAACGGGAACATTTTAGAATTAAGCAAAGAAATTGATGAAGAAAGGTGAGCTAGAAAATGAGAAGTCTGAAGAAAGACGAGGAACCTAAGAAGGAAGATCAATGAGGGCAGGTATAGGGCACAGACATTTCCCTGTCTCTTCAGGGAAATGAAGAGATAGAACTCCGTGTCTTCATTTCTCTGAAGAGATTAAGAAATGTATAAAGGGAAATAAAAAACATGGCAGAGGCATTAAACCATTATTCTTTGTCAGTTCTTAAAGACACAAAACCTGCAGGATGAATAAGAGAATCAAGCGTCGAGCGAGAATGAGGAAATGAAGGAACTAAGCATTAGCCAACAATTGGAGCCAGTAGAATTGCTACGCTTAGAAGCTGATAAATGCCAAGCCGCTGCTGATCTATAGCCTAGATAACAGTACACTTCCAAATGAATAATAGGCTTGAGCAGTCAACATTATTCATGACAGGAAAATTGTGTCCGAGTAATCTACTTGAGTTTTTTGTGGATGTGACTGGAACAGTGGATATTGAGGAGCCAGTGGATCTGGTGTATGTGAATAACTGAAAGATGTTTGATAAAGTCTCACACAGGAGATTGGTCAACAAAGTTAGAACACAAGAAATCAGGGGTACATAAGCAATTGAGTCAAGTTGAGTTTGCTGTCATGAGCACAAGTGTGATGAGGTACAGGCACAACGAAAATCTTGCTTGCAGCAGACAATTCCCAGTCAAAAAACAAAGCATGGGAACAAAAGGATTCTGGTTAGATTAACAGGCTGTGACTAGTGAGGTACCTGGGATGAGTTGGTGGGCTACAACGTATGTCAATGATTTGCCTGGTGGGACCTGAGGGGACCTTGTTGAATGGTGGACAAGTCCCAAAGCGTGGATGGCTTACTCTTGCACCTTTCTCTTTTGCTTTCAATCCTCTTACTATAACTGTAAGGAGCCTTTGAACTTTCTGTGGTCCTGGCAAGAACAAAAATCGTATTCAACATCATAGAAGCATATTATCTGGATTAACACAGATCTTTGGGATATCATGAAGGGCACTAGGAAGGTATTAATTTTTTTCTGCGGAAGAATGTTTTCTTCAATCACCAAATAAGCAAGAATAATGCAAGGAGGGAAACGACTGGCTGGTCCCTGACCAGCCCCAGCACATGTCAAATGGCGTCCTGTGAGTAATAAATGTTCTATGATTCTACTGAGATGAAAAAGAAAAACAAAGAAAGCTTTCATGTTTTGAACAGCGCTGACATTGCGAGTAATAATAAATTGCAATGCAATTTTGGATAGTTCACAGTATGTTATTCACACAAAATCTTAACGATCTCAGCACTACAAATACAAACTCATGAACCAGCTCGACTTTCTGATATCTGTTGGCTGATTCTATTTATATTACCTTGTTTCTGCTTGAGAATAAGATTATATATTGTGATTTCACTTATCCCTGCATCAACACTGCAGTTACATTTTTAGCTTTGAGAGTTTTCACCTGGTGCTTTCTTGAAAAATTGACGCGTAACATTTTAGAAACTTCAACTATAATACATTTATAGGGTGGGGAGGAAGGAAATTATATTTGACTACTGACTGTTTTCCCCTGAAGAATAGATAATCAACAGGAATTATGGTAGTATGTAATTGACACATTAATCCACCAAAGATGGTTGACATTTACAGTTTAGAGTCTAGTTTATTGTCACGTGTATCGAGGGACAGTGAAAAGCTTTGTTGTGTGTTAAGCAGTCAGCGGAAAGACAATACATGATCACAATCGAGCCATTCACAGTATATAGATACATAATAAGGGAATAACATTTAGTGTAAAGTAAAGTCAGCAAAGTCTGATCAAGGATAGTCCGAGGGTCACCAGTGAGGTGGATAGTAGTTCAGGACTGCTCTCTGTTTGTGGTAGGATGATTGAATCAAAGGTAATGACAGGCCACGGATCTGTTTGATAGGAAATCACTATCAAAACATGGGGCGCGCACACTCACACTCTCACACTCACACACACACACACACACACACACACACACACACACACACACTCTCTCTCTCTCTCTCTCACACACACACACACACACACACACGCACGCACACACATGCACACACACACACACACACACACACACACACACACACACACACACACACACACACACACACACACACCCTTCGGAGGCTTCAGCCATGGACCCTGTGGATGGTAATTATGGGAATAACGACCCAGGCGTACGGCCAGTGTGGAGAGGCAGCGTTAAATCCAGCTCAACACTGCCTGTCTCACCGGGTTAACCTATAGCCCTGCCTGGACTGACAGGACACCAGTCCGGAGCAGCGGAGCTTGCGCTGCTTCTCCGCGCTGGCCATAAGCCTGGGCCGTCGTTCCCGTAAGTCCAGGCAGGGCTGTAGGTTAACCTGGCGGGACGGGCAGAGTTGAGCTAGATTTAGCGCTGCTTCTCTGCGCTGGCTGTGGGCCTGGGGGCACCACTCCCATCTGACTATCGATGTCTCTGGCCACCCCCGGACGTGGGGGCACTCGGGTGGGGATGGGGATGGTCCAGTGGCGGTTTGGCAGCGATTGCAGCGCCGGAGACCCGGGATCGATCCTGGCTGCGGGTGAGGCGCAGGTCTGTGTCCAGGGCTGTTGAGAGTGTTTTTCGCTTGTGACCCTATGACCTGGGCATGCAATTCAAGCTCCGCTCTATGATCTTTGCCCCACGTCTCCCTCCTCCAATCACCACGCTCTATCCTCAGTCCCACCCGCCTACCTTCCGCCTCCGACCGACACCTCCCTCCTCCAATCATCGCGCTGAATCATCAAGGTCCCCCCCGATTGCCTGCTGACCGATGTCTCTCTCATTCAATCAGCGCCCTCGATCATCAGTCCCACCCCCACTGTCTCGCGGAAAGCGGAGATTTCACCGAGTTTTAAAATCCGGATTACACAAAATGGGGGGGATCGTCCCCCACCTCTCAAAACCTCCCTATCACCTCTTCGTATTGTGATATGTCTGGACAACTATTTACTGGGTAGCCATTCAGCGTATGCACCAGTGTTACTATTTGCCCTGATGTTTCCCACTTGGTGATGAGTGGGGTGCGGCTTTCAGAATATTGCATCAACCATTTGGGAGCTTCTGAGTGGGCTCCAGTCGTTGGTCTTCAACACCAAGCATTTGACATGGAAGGGATCCAGCCAAACAGCACACATTTATAACATACAGATGGTAAAGAGGTTCCCCACACTATGGCACACTTTGCAATCACCTGTTTGTACTGGCCATCTTCCCTGTACTCTTTCAATCCAGATGAAGGGCCTCGATCCAAAATGTTAATTTTCAATTTTTCTCCACAGATACTGCCTGACTATTGAGGTCCTCCAACACATCCTCTTCTATTCTACTAAAGATTCCAGCTTCTGCAGTCTCTTAGTGTCTTATTCCTCCAGGTTAGGCAATAGGCCACTGTAAATGTTCCCTAATGGTTAGGTGAGTGCTAGAAATGTGGGGATGGGTAGGGGAATGGGGTGGAGAGGAGATGTTGATATACGATTAACGTTGGGTGGGTGTAAATTGGACAGTTGCTTGTCGGGGTGGGGACTCAGTGGGCTGAAATACCTGTATCAGTCTCTGATTCCTTGATTCAGTGGTGAAACAAGGAGTAAACTAGTGTCTGTGCAACAGAGAGCCTGAACAAGGAATTAACATTGGAAAGTAGATATGTAGATAAGGGTAAGAACAGACATGAAAAGATAACAAAGAATGGTGTTTCCATGATAGAGGGAGACAATGAGCTCAGTAAATAGACAACAGACAATAGACAATAGGTGCAGGAGTTGGCCATTTGGCCCTTCGAGCCAGCACTGCCATTCAATGTGATCATGGCTGATCATCCCCAATCAGTACCCCGTTCCTGCCTTCTCCCCATATCTCCTGACTCCACTATTCTTTAGAGCCCTATCTAGCTCTCTCTTGAAAGCATCCAGAGAACCGGCCTCCACTGCCCTCTGAGGTAGAGAATTCCACAGATTCACCACTCTCTGTGAGAAAAAGTGTTTCCTCGTCTCCTTTCTAAATGGCTTGCTGCTTATTCTAAAATTGTGGCCCCTGGTTCTGGACTCCCCCAACATCGGGAACATGTTTCTTGCCTCTAGCGTGTCCAACCCTTTAACAATCTTATATGTTTCAATAAGAACCCCTCTCAGCCTTTTAAACTCCAGAGTATACAAGCCCAGCTGCTCCATTCTCTCAGCATATGACAGTTCCGCCATCCCGGGAATTAACCTTGTAAACCTACGCTACACTCCCTCAATATCAACAATGTCCTTCCTCAAATTAGGGGACCAAAACTGCACACAATACTCCAGGTGTGGTCTCACTAGGGCTCTGTACAACTGCAGGACCTCTTTACTCCTATATTTGATTCCTCTTGTTATGAAGGCCAACATGCCATTCGCTTTCTTCACTGCCTGCTGGACCTGCATGCTTACTTTCATAGACAGATGTACAAGGACACCCAGATCCCATTGTACTTCCCCTTTTCCCAACTTGATGCCATTTAGATAGTAATCTGCCTTCCTGTTTTTGCTACCAAAGCAGATAACCTCACAGTTATCAGCATTAAATTTCATCTGCCATGCATCTGCCCACTCCCCCAACCTGTCCAAGTCACCCTGCATTCTCATAGCATCCTCCTCACAGTTCATACTGCCACCCAGCTTTGTGTCATCTGCAAATTTGCTAATGTTACTTTGAATCCCTTCATCCAAATCATTGATGTATATTGTAAATCCATGCTGACTCGGACCGATCCTGTTACTGCTATCCAAAACAAGATGGTGAGTGTGAAGTGGGTCACAGTGCAGCTGAGGTTGTGGATCAAGGCATTCAATGTAATGTGTAATCGGTAAAGATTGGAAAACTGCAAGAAGGGAAGGAAAATAATGAAGAAATCCAATTACATAATAATTAAATGCTGATTAAGGGATTCTAAATGTGAATATATGCAGGAGACACAGTGGCGGAGCGATAGTCACTGCCACAGCGCTAGAGGCCCAGGTTTGATTCTGACTACCGGTGCCATCTGCACAGAGTTTGTACAATTTCCCTGTGACCACGTGGGTTTTCTCTGGGTGCTCCGGTTTCCTCCCACATCCCAAAGACGTGCGGGTTTCTAGGTTTCTAGGTCAGCACGGTCTCAGTGGGTTGAAGGGTACTCTGTCCACTCGGTATCTTTAAACTAAACTAATATGCAGCTGTCACAGGGAAGGGTAGGAAGATAACCTTGAGGCTGTGTCAATCATGGAAGGAACTCAATGGGCTATCAAGGAATTGGCCTCTCTACTTAAAGGGGCTGTCCCACTCTACGAGCTAATTCAAGAGCTCTCCCGAGTTTAAAAAAAAAATCAAACTCGTGGTAAGCATGTAGAATGTACGTAGCGGGTATGTCGGAGCTCGGGACGTTTCTTAGCGGATCGTAACGCTAACGGCAGGTACACAGGAAACACGGTAAGCTCATGAAGACTCGTGAAGATTTTTCAACATGTTGAAAAATGTCCACGAGAGCCAAGAGTACCTACGAGCGGCTATTACCGTAATTCTCCGAGTTCGAATCAGGGGAAACTTGGGAGAACTCTTGAATTAGCTCGTACGGTGGGACAGCCCCTTAAGTTGTCCCAGGCCAATAGCTGGGGTTCCTAGGTTGAGGGTTGGGCCACTTGAGTGTATGGACCAGTGAAAACAGAGAGGTTATGTTTCACCAATGGTGAAGCAAGAGGAAACTTTAGCTTTGGCAGGTACTTGAATCAGCTAAGCAGTTGAAAAGATTGTCCAAAAAGCCAAGCAAGGGCGTCCAGAGCAAGGCGTCCAGAATCCATTTAAATGGGGAGTGTGACCAAAAATAAAATATGAAAGTGGCAAGGAGGAATCAAAAATGGGAACCATCGGCAAGAAAGAGCTTCACAATGAAGAGTAGTCTCCTGGTTTAATTTCTAAGTAGGTCTTCTTTCTCCCTCCCATTTTATGTTCTATTTTAATTCAGTTTTTAACATATTTTGCGGTAAAAATAATAATCTTTCTTTTTTAAGTTTATTTAGTTACATGGTGGGAGTGGTGCTGCTTAGATAAGGTGCGGTGGTCATTCTCACTTCAGGAATTGGGGAGATTCCCTCGATGATCCTTGTTGATAATGTTGCAGGTACACAAGACTTGTCTGTTGCTCTCACGTGCACTGCTTATCGAGATATGGATATTGGAGCCTTCTATTAACTAATCCTCCTCATCATCAGACTGACTTTTTAATCTGAAGCAGTGGGCAGTAGTTTATTCTCTCCCTGTCAAAATAAAAGCAGCACAAACACAGCACAGAAAGCAAACTCAATGCTAGCATTTATTTCAAGAGTGCTTGTATATAAACACAGGGATATAATGCTGAGGCTCGAAAAGACACTGGTCAGGCCGCATTTGGAATATTGTGAGCAATTTTGGTCACCATATCTGAGGAAGGACGCGTTGGCTCTGGAGAGGGTCCAGAGCAGGATTACTAGAATGATCCCAGGAATGGGGAGATTAACATATGATGAGCGTTTGTCGGCACTGGGCCTGTACTTGCTGGAGTTTAGAAGAATGAGGGGAGACCTAATTGAAACATACAGAATAGTGGAAGGCTTAGATAGAGTGGATGTGGAGAGGATATTTCCACTAGTGGAAGAGTCTAGGACTAGAGCTCATAGCCCCAGAATTAAAGGACGTTCTTTTAGGAAGGAGATGAGGAGAAATTTCTTTAGTCTGAGGGTGGTGAATCTGTGAAATTCTTTGCCACAGATGGCTGTGGAGGCCAAGTCAGTGGATATTTTTAAGGCAGAGATAGATATATTTTTGCTTAGTTCGGGTGTCAGAGATTATGGGGAGAAGGCAGGAGAATGGGGTTAGGAGGAAGGGAAAGATCAATAGACAATAGACAATAGGTGCAGGAGTAGGCCATTCGGCCCTTTGAGCCAGCACCGCCATTCGATGTGATCATGGCTGATCATCCCCAATCAGTACCCCGTTCCTGCCTTCTCCCCATATCCCCTGACTACGCTAGCTTTAAGAGCCCTATCTCTCTCTGTCTTTAAAGTATCCAGAGAACCGGCCTCCACCGCCCTCTGAGGCAGAGAATTCCACAGACTCACAACTCTTCGTGTGAAAAAGTGTTTCCTCATCTCCGTTCTAAATGGGCTTACCCCTTATTCTTAAATGGTCTCCAGCCATGATTGAATGGCGGAGTAGGCTTGATGGGTCGAATGGCCTAATTCTACGCCTATCACTCTTGACCTTATGACAAGGAGCTCAAAACTCAAAACAAAATAATTTGGACCAGTAAAACAGCTGGATCAGATTACTTCAACCATTGTGGCTTTATTTTTTCAGGAAGTGTTTGCCATGTCTCTATTTTGGCACTTGAAGGGTTAGGATTCACCAGTTTCATGTACGCAGATACTGACGGCAGATGAGAGCTCCATCAATAAAGTATCGAGCCGCAAATCACACAAGTGGAAGAGCTAGTCCGTTAATACAACTGAAGGTCATTTTTGTAACCCATAAAACCATTATTTTTCTCACAGCCACAAAGCTGTCAATATTGATTTTAGTGTGACCTTGAACTGATTCTAAACTAATCAAAATATATTTTTACTCAGAGTTTAACAATCGTTTTGCCTCTGGTTCATGAGGTGACAAGACATGGACAGACATGGGCAGATGAAAAGATAGAAGCAACAGCCTGGGGCAAAGGAAAACTGAATAAATAAATCTCAAAGCCGTTCACAGGTCATTTTTATCTCATCACCGATTGCTTCCATAATGCAAGCCAGAGCCTTTTTAAGGGCCTGTCCCACTTTCACGACCTAATTCACGATCTCTGCGAGTTTGCCCTCGACTCATACTCGCAGGATGGTCGTCACGAGGTTGTAGGAGGTCGTAGGAGGTCGTAGGTAGGTCGTGATGCTAGTCGTAGGTACACGTGGCATCAAGTAGGTCGGGGCATTTTTCTAGCATGATTAAAAATGTCCACGAGCAAAAAAGGTCGTGAATTAGGTCGTGAAAGACGGACAGGCCCTTAATAAGGCTCTGGCTTGCATTATGGAAGCAATCGATGATGATATAAAAATGACCTGTCAGCGGCTTTGAGATTTATGATATATTTTTCAGCTATGTTTGTCATTTACTTTCATCTGCCCTACCCTCCCTTTCTGTAGCAACAATTGTCCATTGAAGTGCACAATCAGATTGCTGTAGAAACTATCTGTGAACATTTCAGATAATTATATTATGTTAATTTTCTGGAAAGTGAAAACCTGAATCTGCTGTAATGCCTTTGATTAATCAGATTAATGTTTCAATGAATTGAATTAACTTAGTCACATCTGTATGTCTGTTATATGAAGGGTCAGGTCAAAATTTCAGTGTTTAATTGTGATATGTAGTGGCAATAGAAAAATAAAATTCATACGTGCTGCAGCTTAATGTGCCCATTAATCTTCTTCTTGCGTATGGCGTGCACAGCCTAAAGTTGTAGGACAACTTGTTCTATTTGATCTTATTTGATTGTGCACGCCGGGTTAATTGCATTCGTCGAAACGGGGCGGGCCCACGTGAAGGTTGCAACCTCCCACCCCGGCCCATTAATGCAATATCACGAATAAATGTGCAATAATCAACAATAGAATAAATTAATAATCTGTAATACTAAATAACTAAATACTAAATAATTCAAGTCCATAGTGTAAACAAAACAAAGTTCATAGTAGATTACAGTTGCTGAGGTAGGGATTAGTGTTGTGCAGTATTTAAGAGCCTGATAGTTGCTGGGAAGATATTGTCAAACCTGGAGGCCACGGTTTTCAAGCTATTGTACCTTTTCCCTGAAGGAAGCAGCAAGATGAGAGCGTGGCCAGGGTGGTGTGGGTCTTTAATGATATTAGATGCCTTTTTGAGGTGGTGCCTCCTGTAGACCTCCTTGATGGTGGGGAAGTCAATACGTGATGGGGCAGACAATGTCCACAGCTCTCTGCAGCCTCTCACATTCCTGGGTGACATAAACCAGTCAGTATACTCTCTTCTGTATACCTGTTGGTGTCTGATGGAGCATTCGGTGATATTATTGAAAAATTAATTTCAAATAAAAAAGATTTTCCAAAAATCTTTCTACCCACATTAGTTAAAAGAAAGTTTACAGGAGTTAAGCTGATGTTCAGGAATGTAGCTGCCATGCAATACTAGATGAATATCAGTGCATGCACATTGCACAGAAGGAGAAAACGCAACAACACTTTTAGAAAGTTGTATTTCCCAATACAGATATCTGAATGCACTAGATAACATTTTTTTTTCCAAATACTAGTGCAATAGTAAATTCTGGAAATAAATTAATAGTTCAGGAACTGCAGATGCTTGGAATCTTGAGCAAAATACAAATTGCTCGAGGAACTCAGCGGGTCAAGCAGCATCTGGTGAATCTGTGGAATTCATTGCCACAGGCAGCTGTGGGGGCCAAGACAATATGTATTTTTAAAGCGGACGTTGAGAGATTCTCGATTTGTTAAGGTGCTAAATATTATAGGGAGAAGTCATGAGAATGGAGTTGAGATGGAAAAATAGATCAGTTATGACTGAATGGCAGAGTAGACTCAATGTGCCAAATGGCCTAATTTGGCTACCTATGTCTTGGGGTCTGTGAAGGGAATGGACAGACAACGTTTTAGGTCAGGTCCTATCAGACTGATTGTAGTAGGGGGGAGAACGCTGGGAAGAAAGGTGGGGATGCTATAAAGTCTGGCAAGTGATAGGTGGATACAGTGGTGAATTTCAGGCAAAATTTGTAGATAGGGAAATGGAGAGAACATTTCAGCTCAAGTACCTTTATCCTGTTTCTTTTTTCAGTGATGCTGCATAAACTTTTGTTTACTTACACTTTCCATCTTCATTTTGCTTTTCAGCACCTGCATTTATTTTACTTTACAACGAGAGCAATGGAAGATCATAACTTTTCATCTTTGAAAGCCTATTGCCAAAATAATGCTTCAATAAATCTGCAACAAAATATTACAAGCTTTTTTAGTTATATAATGTTCCTGAAACAAGAAAGCTAACTTGCTGAACATTTAGATTGCTGCCTAGTTTTGACTCGCTTCTATAAAGTTAAAATATTTGGGCCAGAGATGTTGTTTGTTAATATTTAGCAACAATGAACTTAACAGCTATTTAATATGAAACATACTTCTGAATTCACCTACTCCTGTACACATGAGCAATGGTAGTATATTCTGGGATGTCTATGATGGGTAAATAATGGACAGGTACTTCAGCTTAACAACATCCCATCGATTTAAGTGTCGCGCCTGATGGGGAGAATTTTTCTGGCATATTTTGTGGAAGAGTGGGATATTTCTAGCAGAAATGATCAAATTTTCATGGGCATTGCAAATCAATGTCGGTTTTACACTATTATATCAATGGCTTCACTGTTATCCATATTCACAAACTCCAGGCCATTTGTTTAAGCGTTGATAACTAAATGAAGTACTGATGGAAAGCTGCATTGTTGAAAGGTTTATCTTTCAAATGCGGGAACATATTGGGCTTTGTGTTGGGAAACAAGCATGGCCATGTGACTGATTATTCAGTGGAAGAGCATTGTTTGAAGATTGTTTTGAAATAGGATCCTGCAGGAAAGTTCTAAATTACAATTTTATTTGGCAGGAGCAGTTATTATTGAGTAAGTCCATATCTGACGTGGATGTTGTTTAATGACCGAATTGATCAAAGTTTAGCATTGGCATGTTCCATTAAGGAGGAGCGATAAGGAAGGCACAGTAAGCGAACCTTGGATGACCAAAGAGGTTGCAAATTTGTTCAAATAACAATGAAAGATCATAATATAAGATCATTCTGAGAGCAAGGTGACCAAAACTGAACACAATAAAATGTAAACTCCAAAACCCAACTCAACATTAAAAAGTGACCTGCCATGCTTTGTCCTGCCCCTCCTCTCTTTTACCATTCTTTCACCTCAACCCTGCAAAAAGTGTAATGACAGCTCCCAACCTGAATCATCACCTCCACATGTTCTCCATGGATGCTGTCTGACTGGCTGAGTTAGTCCAGCATTTTGAGTCTTTTCTTGGGTAAAACAGCATGTGCGGTTCCTTGTTTCTACAATGGTCCAAATATGGCCTCAACAATATCTTGTACAACTGTAACATAACTTCCCAACTTCTATCGTCAATTTCTTGGCTGATGAAGGCTAATGTACTGAAAGCCTTCTTGACCACTCTATCTACCTGTGACTCCAATGCTCCTAGATCCCTCTGTCCCACAACACACCACAAGACCCTGCCATTCACTGTGCTGGTCCTGCCCCAGTTTGACTTCCCAAATGCAACACCTTGCACTTATCACCACCACCCATTCCTCAGCCCACTTGCCCAACTGATCAGGAACTTGCTGTAATTTTTGATAACAATCTTTGCTATCTGCGATAAGTGTCATCTGCAAACTTCCTAATCAGGTCGTCCCCATTCTCATCCAAATCGTTGATATAAACCACAAACATGGGCCCAGCAATGGTCCCTGAGGCACACTGCAAGCCGCAGGCCTCGGGTCTAAAAAACAACCTTCCACCATCACCTTCTACCTCTTTGCATGCAGCCAATTCTTTATCTATCAGGCTCGCTCTTGCTGGTTCCCATGCGATCCACCTTCCAGAGCAGGCAGTCATGTGGGAACTAATTAAAAGCCTTGCTGATGTCCAAGTGAGCTAGATCTACAGATTTTCCTTCAACCTTTTTCAGTTACTTCTTCAAAAAGTTATCAGATTCAGAAGGCATGATCTCCCATGTACAAAGCCATGCTGACTATCCCTAATAGACCCTTGTTTATCCAAAGGCATGTATATCCTATTCCACAGAATACTCTCTTGTAACTTTACCACAGATTTTAGGCTCACTGCTCCATAGTTCCCAGGCGTTTCCATGCAGCCCTGCTTACATAGAAGCACAATAGCAGCCACCCTTCAGACACCCGGTACCTCAACTGTGTCCATTGATGATTCCTATATCTCAGCTGGCGCACCTTCAATCTCTTCTCTCACTTTCCACTGTGTCATCGGATATATCTGATCAGGTCTGGGAAATTTATCGACCGGGAGATTCTATGGTCAATGCTTTATAATAAACTTTAAGCTTATTGAAAAACGGAAGTGAATCTAACGTGATCCCAAGCATGCAGAATCTCAATAAATAGTTAGTTGGTGATTGAATTAATTGATTGCTAGATTTTGGAGCTCATTCTTTACAAATTGTTACAATGCAAAGTGATTATACTTATAAGCTGTTCATGGCCTACAAAGCAGATTAAAGCAATCTTAGAGCAAGAACAGTGCTCTGAGAATAGCACATAGTCATGGATAGGCCATAGACAGTATCATTAGTGTATTGAGATGTACAGGTCGCAGCTGAAGACCATTGGTGGACCATGATAGATCTATCAGAGCTGAGTATCGCTGTAAATTGACCTCAATGCAGAGAAGCAGCAGGAGACCAAATATTGATCCTTGGAAACTCCATAGAAGAGCAAAATCACTCAGGGGGTTAATGCCGGTTGTATTTTGATGAAGCAGCCTCACGGACATGGGAAACAGAGGCAGGGTATTGGAGAAGGAGACACTGCTAAACATATTGTTTGCCCCTGAGAGGCTAAGGAGTGATAATGGGCAGGTTTTATGCCGGAAATTCTATAAGAGATACAGACACAACCATAAAGGGGGATGTGTAGGAAGGAACTGCAGATGCTGGTTTAAACGGAAGATAGACACAAAACGCTGGAGAAACAGGCAGCATTTCTGGAGAGAAGGAATGGGTGATGTTTCGATTTGAGACACTTCTTCAGACTAATCGGGGAAAGGGAAACGAGAGATATAGACGGGTGATGTAGAGAGATACAGAACACATAAATGAAAGATATGCAAAAAAGTAATGAATGATGAAGGAAACAGGCCATTGTTAGCTGTTTGCTAGGTGAGAACAGGAACCTGATGCGACTTGGATGGGGGAGGGATGGAGAGAGAGGGCGTGCAGGATAACTTGAAGTTAGAGAAATCAATATTCATACCACTGCGGGGTTGCTAGTTATGACAACGGATTGACAAATTTTGTAACTGCCGTGTGGGCAGTATTATAATACAGTGGGAAAGGCAGTGTATCTGATCAAATGAATACAGGATTGTGAATACAGAAATTACGTGCAGCAAAACTGAAATTACTGTCCGAAATGGTTTACAATTATCGTGTTAGGCAATACAGAATGTGGATGGAAGGAGTTCCCTTTCCCATCTCCTCTTTCCTGCAAGTGTTGGGAAAGGGATTTGTGTAACCAGGATTTTCAACATTAGAGATTGAGGGATAAGAACATCTTTCCATTTAAGAGGGGATGCAGAAAACAACAAGGAACATCCTTCAGATTCACGACAAGGGCAATAGGAACTGGGTGGAAATAATGTGTAGGAAGGTGGTGGTTTGCGCAGAAGACTGACACAAAATGCTGAAATAACTCAGCGGGACAGGCAGAAATAATAGAAATAATGAAGGCAAGGGTGGTTTTAGCAATGAAGAAATTAATCATTTTGTGTGGGTGTGGTGACTGATGTAATGAGGAAAGGGGATGTGGGTGAGGTAAGCTGGTCAAAGAAGTGAGCAATTTTTAATCATTTGTGCACTTGATGTTGCTGAAACATTATTCTCTCCAAATGTTGCATAGGATATCATGTCCTGTGGAATGAAATGCAGTGCCAATTGACTAGAAGGCTCTCTGATTATTCTGTCTCAGGGTGACACGCCCTCTGTTTATTTGCAAATAATAAATTCCAATTTTGTGGGAGAAACTTTTTTGTCCAAGAGATAATTTTCCAGTGACTCTATGGTAAAAATCTACCAATTCCTTTGGTGACCCTCAGACTATCTTTGATCGGACTTTACTGGCTTTACCTTGCACTAAACATTATTCTCTTATCATGCATCTATATATACTGTAAATGGCTCGATTGCACTCATCTATTATCTTTCCGCAGACTGGGTAGCACGCAACAAAAGCTTTGCACTGCACCTCGGTACACGTGACATTAAACTAAACTGAACTGCACTGGTCTGTAACTTTTGTGAACTGCAAAAAGGAAATCAAATCACTGAACTTAGCACAGTTAGGAGTGGAATGGAAAAGAAAACAATTAAATTGTAAAATTGGGATTAAGGATGCTCTGGTGCATAAGTAAGGATTGAAAAATGATTATTTCACACTTAATAATGTGTTGAAGTGTGGAAGCATTACTATATCAGGCATGTTTTGCTGATGGTTTCCATGTTCAGAATAGCCACTAGGAATCAGCGCAAGAAACAAATTATATGGGAGATTTTTTTGTTGTCATCACTTGGTCTGAACGTTTGCAAGTGAATGCTCTGCATCATCTCCCAAGCATGGTGATCCACTGAAGTCAATCTAAATGCAGAACAGGTGGCCAGGCCAATCCCATCAATTTCTTGCGTAGGAAGGAACTGCAGGTGAAGGTTTAAACCAAAGATAGACACAAAAAGCTGGAGTACCTCTGTGGGTCAGAAACGTTTCCCTTTCCCCTTCAGACTCTCAGTCTTAAGAAGGGTCTCGTCCCAAGAGGTCTAGTTCAAGTTTGCGTTTATTGTCACATAACCAAGGTACAGTGAAATTTGAGTTACCATACAGCTTTTTGTTTGTGGGAGAAACTGTTTTGTCCGAGAGTCACCTATTCTTTTTTTCCAGAGATGCTGTCTGACCCGTTGAGTTCCTCGAGCATTTTGTGTTTATCTCCCATCAATTTCTTGCTTGGTGCATTCGGACAAATTAAAATTATACCCAAAGCTCAAGAACTCACACCCAAATGAATATCATAACTCCTTCCTCCAACAAGCTGCCCAATGAGCATGTGAAAAGGCATCACAGAAACACACAAACAAACAGCAATGAATGGGCCCCCATAGCAGAAGCACCAACGTCGCGGGTCTGACAACTGGAAGTATCCTGAGCTAATTCTGCTATTGTGCCAAGTGATGGCTCCCACTGATTGTCGCCGGAAGCCTGCGTCCTTTTCAGGACGGACAATGACAGCGAGGTTAACATTCAAACAAGAGGGACACGAAAAGAAGAAGAAGCAATGAATGGTTAATTCTTAAATGTGCTACACCATGATAAATCTAGTGAGGAGAATAATAAGCCAAATCATATAACCATATAACAATTACAGCACGGAAACAGGCCCTCTCGGCCCTTCCAGTCCGTGCCGACCATTTGTTTTCCCCTAGTCCCATCTACCTGCACTCAGACCATACCCCTCCATTCCCTTCACGTCCATATACCTATCCACTTTACTCTTAAATGTTAAAATCGATCCTGCCTCCACCACTTCTGCTGGAAGCTCATTCCACACAGCCACCACCCTCTGAGTAAAGAAGTTCCCCCTCACGTTACCCCGAAACCTCTGTCCCTTAATTCTCATGTCATGCCCTCTTGTTTGAATCTTCCCTACCCTCAATGGGAAAAACGTATCCACGTCAACTCTGTCTATCCCTTTCATCATTTTAAAGACCTCAATCAAGTCCCCCCTTAACCTTCTGCGCTCCAAAGAATAAAGACCTAACTTGTTCAACCTTTCTCTGTAACATAGTTGCTGGCTGGCAACATTCTAGTAAATCTCCTCTGTACTCTCTCTATTTTGTTGACATCCTTCCTATAACTAGGCGACCAAAATTGTACACCATACTCCAGAATTGGTCTTACCAATGCCTTGTACAATTTTAACATTACTTCCCTACTCCTATATTCAATGCTTGATTTATAAAGGCCAGCACACCAAAGGCTTTCTTTACCACCCTATCTACATGCGATTCCACCTTCAGGGAACTATGCACAGTTATTCCTAGATCCCTCTGTTCCACAGCATTCCTCAATTCCCTACCATTTACCATGTACGTCCTATTTTGATTTGTCCTGCCAAGATGTAGCACTTCACACTTATCAGCATTAAACTCCATCTGCCATCTTTCAGCCCACTTTTCCAAATGGCCCAAATCTCTCTGTAGATTTTGAAAATCTACTTCATTATCCACAACACCACCTATCTTAGTATCATCTGCATACTTACTTATCCAATTTTCCACCCCATCATCCAGATCATTGATGTCAATCGTACCATCGTACCAATCGTACCAATGAGTTAGCACACAGCATTTCAGCACATTGCATTTTACTCAAGATTCCAGTATTTGCAATTCATTGTCTCTCTTAAATAGGAATGCTTTGATTCAATCACACTGAGATAAAGGCCTGCATTCTGCAGTTAACCATGCAACTACCACAAACATTTCATATAACTGAGAGCATCTTTGGGATTGTTGCAGACACAGATGTCCAGGTATTTCACTCAACTACTTGGTAATCTTGTACGTCCTCATCCAAATCATTAATGTAGATGACAAACAATAACAGGCCCCTGAGGCCCTCAGAGTACGAATAACCATACTCTGAGGCACGCCACTAGTCACAGGCATCCAGTCAGAGACGCAGCTTTCCACCATCACCCTCTGCTTCCTTCCATGGAGCCAATTTGCTATCCATTCAGCTCTCCTTGGATCCCATGCGATCTAACATTCCATGTCCACAACATCGACAGCTCTGCCTTCATCAACTTTTTGGTCACGTCTTCAAAAAAACCAATCAGATTTGTGAGACACGACCTCCTACGTATAAAACCATGCTGACTGTCCCTAGTCAGACCTTGCCCATCCAAATGCCTGAACATCCTGTCCCTCAGTATACTCTCCAGTAACTTACCAACTACAGATGTTAAGCTCACCGGCCTATAGTTCCCAGCATTTTCCCTGCAGCCCTTCTTGAAAAGAGGTACAACATTTGCCACCATCCAGTCTTCAGGCACCTCTCCTGTATTTAAGGATGACTCGTAAATTTCAACCAGTGCTCCCGCAATTTCCTCTCTAGTTTCCCACAATGTTCTCGGATAGATCAGATAAGGCCCTGGAGATTTGTCTACCTTCAAACAGGACAGTGCCTTCAGTACAACTTCAACAGTAACCCTGACTGCTCTCAAGCCACTTCCAGTGACTGCTCCAATTTCCTCCGTCCTACTGTCTTTCTCTTCGGTAAATATAGAGGAGAAATACTCATGTCAGACCTTGCCCGTCCTCTGTGGCTCCACACAGAGGTGACCACTCTGATTCCTGAGAGGCCCTACTGACTCTCTAGTTACCCTTTTCCCCCTTATGTATTTATAAAATATTTTGGGATTGTTCGTAATGCTACCCGCCAGAGCTATGTCCTGGCCCCTTTTTGCCCTTCTGACATTACCCCAACTGCCAAAATTCACAAAGACTATTCAATAGATAGGTAATAACGCCTCTGAAGCAGCTTAGGATCCTGCTGGATGTGTGGCGTAAGTATTTTAACTCAGTGAGTGGTGGGGACCTGGAACACATTGCCAGAGTGGTGGTGTAGGCAGATACGATAGGGGCTTTTAAGAAGCTTTTAGATAGGCACATGGAAGTGCAGGGAATAGAAGGATATGGATCCTGTACAGGCAGATAAGATCAGTTTAAGTAGACATCATATTTGGCGCAAATATTGTGGGCTGAAGGCCCGTTTCTGGACAGTATTGTCAGCCCCCACTACTCTGTATTAAAAAACTTACCCGCACATCCCCATTAAACATTCCCCCTCTCACCTGTCTACTCAAACTATGCCTCTCATTATTTTTATGAGACAGTTCAAGTGGCATCTGCTCCTATATGCAGTCGTCATTGTAGCAGAGATAGATTTCAGGGATAGGGCCAGTGTATGCCTGGAACAGGGATTGTTCGACATACCTTACAAAGAGGCAGGCATAGCTGGGGCCCGTACGAGCACCCATGGCTATGCCTTTAGTTTGGAGGAACTGCAAGGAGTTGAAGGAGAAGTGGTTGAGAGTAAGGACCGGCAGAGGCTCGTGTGTAGTTCGCGCTGCTCTATACATTTTTCTTAGTAATGTCACACAATGAAGATAACGTCCGTTGAATGGAATCCAGGTTGTGACCCTGGAACCGGCTCTATGTCCAATGGAAGGAAGAGGGTGAGGAAAACTCCTGCAATACTATTCATTAATAAGCTATGTCCAATCTTGAATGACACCATCTCCAAAATCCACCGACATACTTTCCAATTCCCAGATGAGAAGCGCATTGATGTATCATTCTTTGTTCTGTGTCCTGATGCTGACAGCTGCATAGCCAACCGCTTGAAGCATTCTGGACTTGTAAAGGCTGCCATAACAACATGAATTCGTGGAGGACTTTTAACATCCGAGGCAGTTGACAGTAAAGTTATCAAACCAGGTTGTGAAGCTGAGGTAGTGACAGGTGGGGTGTTGAAAAATGTCTAATAAGTGAAAGGGGAGATAAGCTGATACATTTCCAAGTGAAGAAGATGTGGGAATTGAAGGCAATTGTTGTGATTGAAGCCCTCTCTTCCAGTTCACAAGTAAGGATCACCAAGTTTTACAGTTCTGTCCTTCTTCTTCTTTCGTGTGCCGTGCACACTAAAGTTGTTGGACAACTTGTTATATTTGATCTTCCGTTTGTGCACATTGTGTTGATTGCATTAGTCGAAACAGGGCGGACCACATGAAGGTTGCAATCTTCCACCCCCCAGTTGTGTCCAAGAAGCCATTGACAAGATGCCACTTTACAATGAGTGGATGGTATTTATTCCAATCACAGTTTGCTGATCTGGCACTGGTGGAGTGAATAGTCAGAGTGGTCAAAGAGTTGCCCTTCTAACGATTTGCTTTGTACTGAATAATATCAAGCTTCAAGTATTTTTGGATCTCTACGTGGCCAAGTCCAAGCAGATTATTACTGAGTGACTTCAACATCTGTGCTTTCTTGTGTCTCCATTTCACGGAGTGACGTTTTTTCACCCAGAGAGTTGTGAATCTGTGGAGTTCTCTGCCACAGAAGGCAACGGAGGACAATTCACTGGATGTTTTCAAGAGAGAGTTAGACATAGCTCTTAGGACTAACGGAATCAAGGGATTTGGGGATAAAGAAGGAACGGGGTATTGATTTTGGATGATCAGCCATGATCATATTGAATGGCGGTGCTGGCTCGAAGGGCCGAATGGCCTACTCCTGCACCTATTTTCTATGTTTCCATGACATTGGAGCTGTGCCCATCCAGGCAGGTGTTCAGGAGAGGGACCTGGGCATTCCGTCATACTCCTGACCTGGGTCTGGTAGATAACGGCAGAGGCGTGCCCCTCATGAGTCTCGTGATGTGCACAGGCTCCACATTTTGGTGGCAGCAATACCAAATAAGCAAAGATGAACACAACCCTTGGCACATCGCTTCTCTGTTGATTTCACACATGTCCCGCTCTAGGGCTCTACTATAGGTTCTCCAGTGCGGAGCCATCTACCCTTGCTCTTCTTACTTCTACCATGCCTCAATGTCAGCCAAGAAGCTCACTTTGAATAAAATACTCACGCAGAATTATTCTCTCAGCAATTCCTGGCAGGCCTGAAATTCATGGAAGAATCCCTTCAGTTTGAGCTGATGGCAATTGTGCTGGTGATGGATGGAGTGAATATAGGAGCAGATGCAACTTGAACTGTCTACTTTGGATTCACTGACATCAAGCTTCAAGGATTTTTTGAGTTCCTCTTTTCCACTTGGTATTGACAGAAAGTGTGCAAGTCATTTTGGAGCTGCACCCATCCAGACAAGTGGAAAGTATTCCTTCTCACAAGGTTCAATCATGCGTGCAAATTTGATCAGCGGAGAATCACTAACTGCAGAATGCCTAGATGCAATGGTTCACCTACCTCCAAAATGTTTCCTCCTCTTGTGCAGTTAATCCACATGACTGATAGACACTGTTCAACCTGCAGTACCGATACTCCAGAGCCAAGTTTACCCCAATCTCAGTAATGAAGACAGAGGAGATTCACAACTATGGCAGATCTCCAAGTCATTGTTGCCTCATTCACCGAATCATAAGAGTGGGTGAATTTACAGCTGTTATCAGGCAACTGAATCATCCTACCACAACCAGAGAGCAGTGTTGAACTACTATCTACCTCTTTGACCCTTGGACTGTCTTTGATCAGACGTTGCTGGCTTTACCTTGCACTAAATGTTATTCCCTTATCATGTATCTGTACACTGTAAATGGCTTGATTGTAATCATGTATTGTCTTGCAGCTGACTGGTTAGCATGCAACAAAAAGGTTGTCACTGTACCTCAGTACACATGCCAAAACAACAAAACTGAATATCTTTGATTAACCTGTTGCAACTGCACAGCTATGCCCTCTGAAAATAAAGATTCATGACAAAACCTTGGAAAATATGGATCGCATTCCACATTTATGGAACCACTTCTCAGATATGGCGGACATTGATGATAAAATTCACCACTTCCCATCAGGGACAACCAAAATCTTTGATCAGGGGTATCTGAAGATCTCAAGTCTGATATTAAACAGGTGATCTGTCCTGGGCAGCAGAAATCCCAAGCCTCCTAATTATTCCACACAACAAAGCACTGGAAATATATCGCTAACACTGTCCGGAATACGTTCCAATCCCACCACTGGGATAACTGAACCAAAGTCAACATCCAACATCATTGAGGCCCAATTCCACTCAGCTGTCATCATTGGACGAGCCATCCTACTTGTACATCTAATATCAGACGCTCGAAACAGGCATTCTATTCTGAGCTCTGTCATGGGAAGAGATTGCGGGAAAGATTCCCGTGTTCTCAACACCTCCTGGAAAAATTATAACATCCCGTTGACTCCTGGAATTCTTTGGTCTATGACTGCTCAAAGTGGAGATGACCATGCGCGATGGCACTGAGGCAAACAGGCTACAACAGAAGACTACAACGGTTCCATGTTCCAACATCATGCCCCCAGTTTTTTTTTTAACCTGCTTCTTTAAGTGCATTTTGAATTCGCGCCCCGTGATGTCCTCTGTTTCGATTTTTTTTTTCAAATCGATGCCGGCAGTCACGGTCTCGTGCTGGGAATGTGAACTAGGAAAATAACAACTAGTGATATGGATTATTTTATAGGCATTAGCAAACTGTGTTCTGTCACTGTATGGGCTTAACCGATAGGATGTCTATTCCAGTATTAAAAACTAAGGCAGGATTGAACTTGATCCTGTAAAACAAACCGGCCTGCAGGCACCAGTGTGTCTGCAATACAACAATGCTCTTTCGTTGGTTCAACGCAGACGTTTGGGGATTGATGTATTCTTGTGATAAATATGCACATTATTTTTCAGAAGAGTGAGAAACAGCAGTCTTTTCGCACAATTCACTCAGAAACAGATACTGTCAGAACATCAGAGCAGAAATGATGGTCTTGCTAAATTCACTTTTCTGTCACGGCAAGAGATGGCGCGGTGTGCAACTTGAAATGCTGCTGCTGCTGCTGCTCTCCATCTCCATGCTACGGGCTGGGGCTCTGCAGAAACTAGTTTGGTGGATTGCTACAGCGCAGCTTGTAGGTGTTAGGCTCTGCAGCCAAGAGTCAAGAGTGTTTTATTGTCAAAAGCTGGCAGCAATTGTGCAGTGATAATACGTTTACTGGTGAAATCGCAGTTTACCAGTAAAATGACTATGAACAATTAGCAGGTCGGTGGCAATTTAATTACACATTCAAGCCCTTGATCACGCAGGTCACCAACTCTCCATCTCAGACATGTGTTCAATGAAAATTGCAGGAACAGTACCTCGTATTTCGCTTAGGCAGCTTACAACCAGCGGTATGATAATGACTTCTCTAACTTCAAGTAACCCTTGCTTTCCCTCACTTCCATCCCTCCCCCATCCTAGTTCTCCCACCGGATGGACTGTCCTCCTGATTAACTTTTACTGATTACATGCCTCGTTGTCATCTTCCCCTCAGCTAACAATTATCTGTTCTACATTTTCATGGACACCCGTCCTCTTTGATCTCTCGCTTTCATACCTTACCCTTCCATATCTCTACCTCTCCTCTGACCCAGTCTGAAGAAGGGTCTCAACCCGAAACGGCACCCATTCCTTACCAGAGATGCTGCCTGCCCCACTGAGTTACTCCAGCATTTGGTGTCTATCTTTAGTGTGAACCAGCAACTGCAGTTCCTTCCTACACATGTGTTCAACGACAATGGGGATCTTTCACTGAAATTATAATCACAAGCAAGTAGGACTGAACCCTGTAACCAATCTTAGCAACAACACACATTAGCTGTAAAGCAGTTCCGAAAAGCAGATTTTCATCAGAAATATGCGTAATCATAGAAATTATACTTCAGAAAGTGACCATCGAATCCACCATTTGCACGCCTTAAATTGGAGTAATCAGTGGGAAAATAGACACATAATGCGAGAGCAACTCAGCAGGGACAGGCAGCATCTCTGGAGAGAAGGAATGGATGACGTTTCGGGTCGGGAACCCCCTTTTTCCCTCGCATGTACCCGCTGATAATTTGTCTTTTCACACTCAAATTCCAATTACACGTCAATTCATATTTGAATAAATATTTCCAATGAAGCATTTCATGTCCAGATGACTCTCTGTTTGTTGACAATCTGAAATAAAAACCGCAACAGCCGACAGGGAAGAAAATACTGTCAACTGGGAAAACAAACTCCCATCATCTAATTGGACTCACATGTTCACGATGCAAATAAGTAGGTGCCATTCGTGGTTATTCTGGAGCTGTTATATACTGATTTTTCAATTGTCAAGAAGGGCAAAATCCATCTCCATTAATGCCAGTGAGCTTTATGTAACTTTGTTACCGCCATCGTTTTAGCAATTCAGCATTCACAAGAATGATTGTAAAATATAGATTACTGTCACAAGCACGTTTTGTAAAATTCCGTTGAGACCAATTAAACTTTCCTAATGAAATGCCAAGCAGACACTCGACAAACTCTGAGCCTGTAAAATTATGTCATTTGCTGACTTAATGTGACAGGTGAAAATGTACACTAGTCACTGTAACAACATTTGAAGCCAGGAAACACATCGAATTGGAAAGCCTGTCATTATGTGTGTCACACAATTGAACATAGTGGTTCCCAAGCTGGGCTTGCAAGCTCCTGTGGAATGTCAGAGAGTTTAGTCAAAGACTGCAGAAGGTCCATGGTATTTTACAATAACATTGAGGCAATTTAATATGTGAAATCACCAAAAATAGGACAATAAATAAAAATATACTTGGTATACTGTCTGCCCCGGATGCGGGGTTGTAGCAGTCTTGATGAATCCCCAGGACCTTAAAACAAGTGGTGCATGTCATCATCGGGCATTTATGGAGAGGTGGGACATACTTAATAAATTAGGGTCCCACACATTGTGGGGGCTAAATCAGACTGCCCCTGAAAATGGGCCCAAGGGGCATGACACACAATAACCGAGTCCCTTGACTGTTTGATAGGCGCGGCAGACCTGCGTTATAACACTCATTTTGTTGTACTTACCCAATAATGAAAGTAGTGTTGATTGGCCTCAGGGGGCCCAAAGTCAACGTATTTCCAGTTAAAGGCAGCCTGCCCTGATTCCAGCGACCCTGCAACATTTATGAGGAGTTTTGTGGAGTCCTTTATTTATTCTCCAACAGATAATAAGGAAAAGCTGAGATGTTTGTCTTGGGTGAGTGGCCATGATGCTACAAAGAAAGAGGTTGTATCCTTGTTCCGAGTGTCAGTGTTTGGTCTTGCCACCCTTAATGCTTCACATCTCTGGACATAGACATAATCTGTGTTTATATTCATTAAAGGGATCTGTGTGTCATCAGCAAATTACAATTGCCCTTCAGAAAGTGGAGAAGAACCATTTACTTGAACCTCTATGGTTATTTTACTGAAGATATGTCCACAGTACATTCCAGGATTTAGTGATGATGGTGGATTAATATATATTTTCAAGGCTGGGTACTGCATGATCCAAGCGAGGACCTGCTTGTTGTGGTGTTCCCGTGTGGAGTTTAGAAGAATGAGGGGGCATCGTTGAAACGTACAGAATAGTGAAAGGCTTGGATAGAGTGGATGTGGAGTGGATGTTTCCAATAGTGGGAGAGTCAAAGACTGGAGGTCATTGCTGTAGAATTGAAGGACGTTCTTTTAGGAAGAAGATGAGGAGACATTTCTTTAATCAGAGGGTGGTGAATCTGTGGAATTCTTTGCTAAAGAAAGCTGTAGAGGCCGTCACTCAATATTTTTAAGGCAGAGATAGATAGATTTTTGATTGGTACAGATGTTAGAGGTGATGGGGAGAAGGCCTGAGAATGGGGTTAGGAGGGAGAGATAGATCAGCCATGATTGAATGGCAGAGTAGACTTGATGGGCTGAATGACCTGATGGTGCTGTTGGATTGCCGTTGGCAAGAAACAGCTGTGTATTTTGTCGGTGGTACAAGCTGCAGTAGCTGTGTACTGCTGATTGAGGGAATAAATATTAGAATTAGTTGTTAAGGGGTTGCATTGTTCTTCACGATGTATAATTTCTTGAGAGTTGTTGCCGCAGCACTCATCCAGGCTAGTGAAGAGTATTCCATCATGTGCCCTGAACTGGTGCATTGTAGATTGTGGAAAGGTCTCAGGGAGTCAAGAGTGAGCCCATTCACTGTAGGTTATCCAACCTCCGACCTGTTCTTATAACCAGGGCATTTAGTGAACTGAAAGGCCAAGGATAGGTGGTTGCATTCCCTTGCTCGAATGATAATTATCTAGAATTTTTGAAGCACAAGCCTTGATTAGCATGGATGTCGGGGGTTATGGGGAGAAGGCAGGAGAATGGGCCATGATTGAACGGGGTAGACTTGATTTGTTGAATGGCCTAATTGTGCTCCTATCACTTATGAACTTATGAACAAATATTATTTTCCACGTATAAGATCAAGCCTGAATGTTGTCTAGATCTTGTTGTGCACAGACATGGGTCGCTTCATTCAATGCAGGATTGCCAGTGGAATTGAAAAATCATCAGCAAACATTCCCACTTCTACCATATGATGGAAGGAAAATCATTGATGAAACTGCTGATGATGGCTAGGCCTAGAACACTGTCAGGAGGAACTTTCTTTGAATTGTCATAACACAATCCTACATACACTAGGGACATTTTTTTACACTTTTGTACCAAGCCAATTAACCTATAAACCTGTTTGTCTTTGAGTGTGGGAGTAAACCGAAGATCTCGGAGAAAACTCAGGCAGGTCACGGGCAAAACATGTAAACTCCATACAGACAACTCTGTAAGGCAGCAACTCTACTGTGGCACTGTGCCGCCCATGTGCTTAATTACTCCAACTCATTTCTTCTGTCTCATACACACCCTCACTGTGTTCAGAGACTTTAGATACCTGACTATGGTTTAGGAGGCTCATTTTGAACATCCTCTCATATTCCATGCAGTCAATGTCTGCCTCCTCAGATGATGAAGGATACTGAGTAGGAACATCTACCTACTAACCGCCTACTTCCTTCCTCTTCCATTTCTCGTGCTGATCTCCAAGCTTAGTCTCTTGAACATTGTAATGTGTTCATACATATTCATGTGTGTGTTAATGAGTTGGTGTTCAATATAAGCAGGGAATGCTGGGTAATAAATCTCTCGTGATCCAGGCAACCAGTTTGTAAGTTGTTCTTCATTCTGTCGTCTGGAATATAACAAAATAGTAAGATTAAATGAGAACTTACCAGTTTGAAGTTTGATCTTTATTTTATGAGGAGTTACGATGAGGGATTACGTGAAGAAGCCCGGACAGGCGCATGCGAGTCATACTTCAAAGCAGCAGCGTGAAAACACAGAAACTATAGTTGAAGTGATATAGTAAGACTCAGAAGACTAGAATTACCAGATGATCTTTGCGATTATGAGGGCCGGGAGCAGAGGGCACGTAATCTCTCATTGTAACTCCTCATAAAATAAAGATCAAACTTCAACCTGGTAAGTTCTCGTTTAATCTTACTATTTTACTTCGGAGTCACGTGAGTGACTACGTGAAGATTTCAAAGCTCTGTGATTTCATGCCGTTGATCCATTCCATACGACACACTGCTTCAGTTGACACAGTAGTGAATACATAATGTATTGAACATTGCTTCGAATTATCCAATAATCATTTTTTAAATAACAAAACAGTAATAACCCCTCTGTCCCAGGGGAAAATTACAAATGAAATTTATAAAGACAAAGGAAATCAAATCAAACGGAACCCAAAACAACATGCCCAAACCCTGGTACTGTCAGGACAGATTTATCATAAAATTTAGAAAAAGTTGATTCCTTAGACCATCCTGCGGCCCCGAGGATTTGGTCTAGCGGCACATCCTGCGCCTTCGCTGGGAATGTTGATGCCGCCCTGGTGGAGTGAGATTTAAACACATGAGTGTCTACTCCAGCACAATCCAAAACCTGTTTTAACCATCTAGAAATAGTTTGTACTGACACCATTTTATGAGGTTTTTTGTGGCTGATGAGCATTGCTGTCTCAGAACCTCTGAGACTCTTAGTTACCTCGCTATATTGACTCAGGTGCTTAACTACACATAACGTTTGGTCAACAGGGTATGCTTTAAAGCTTACTTTGGTTCCGGCCATTCCTGGCCTGCTTTGTTTGATTAAATCATACACATAAAATATAATGTTATCTGCAGAAGAATACATGCTATCTAGTCGAAACTTTTGCAATATTTGCACTTTTTGCGCTGATACTAGCGCCATGAGCATAACCACTTTAAATGTTAACTGCTGAAAAGACAATGACGTAATTGGAGCCCATTGCCGAAGCAGTGTGAGAACTATACTGACATCTCAGATTTCTGTATATCTAGGCTTAGGAGGATTTTTGTTAAAGATTCCTCTCATGAATCAGGACACTAACGGATGAGACCCGATAAATTGTTGTTCTGAAACCTGCCCTAAATAGGAGGACAAAGCACTATTAATGGCACTATAACTCAAGTGTTCATCAAAATGTAATGTAGCAAGGAACTCCAATACATCCGGTATGCTTGCAGTATGATAAGATATATCTGACTGTAAACAAAACATCTCCCATTTCTTAATATGAGACACATATTGTTTCTTAGTGCTATCTCTCCAAGCTGCAGTTATCACATCCATGGTCCTATTCGACAGTCCAAGGCCTTGGAACGGTCTGTTCAGAACCTGCAGATTAACAAATTAATACGATCATGTAACGGATGACTTTCTCCTGTTACTAGATGCACCAACAAATGACTGCAGTTGGGAACAGTCATGAATGGCTGAGTCATCACTCTGAGCACCAATGGGAACCATGGCTGTGTAGGCCAGTCCGGAACCACCAAAACGCCTGAGGCGGAGTCCTGCTCCATTTTGGTGAGACATTGCCTAATCAGGCAGAATGGGGGAAAAGCATAAAAGAATGTACGTCCCCAATGTAGCGAGAATGCATCCACCGCTACTGCTCCTGGATCTGGTTCCCATGAAATGTATTTAGGCAACTGGTGATTTAACCTGGATGCAAACAGATCAATATCTGGCAAACCATAGCGGTTGACAATCATTTTAAAAACATCAGGATTTAACATCCATTCTATGTTGTCATTAAATTTTCGTGACCTGTTGTCTGCCACCACACTATCTCTACCTGGTAGGTTGATAGCTGATATCCAGATGTTTCTGGAAATACACCAGTGCCACATGAGGTTAGCCAGATTATCACATGATACTGACCTTATTCCTCCCATGTGATTGATATATGCCACAGCCGTGGTATTACTACGGCAGTTACATTTGCAACTCCCTCCATACCACTAACTCTTGCTGGCTCCCGAGCCAGACTTAGAGTTTAAAAATACTAGCAGGGAAGGTTTAACATTGACTTACCTGTGGGTTGCTACTTACCGCTGGTGGAGCTGAGCTCTCCAGCCCGTTGGTGCACCATGCGTCGGACGTAATGATGCGCATGCGCCTGGCTGGGCTTCTTCACGTAGTCACTCACGTGACTCCGAATTAAAATTGGCGACGAGGATGGGAGAGAGTTTGTGAACTCATCCTTTAAATACAGTGCTGGACTGTTTTGCAACATGCAGTATTGTTTAACATTTTAAACAACAAATACAGAGCTGTGTGTGTTGCAGTTGTTTACAAGCTAGACATGATAGGCCGCAGATCGTTCTATGCATGGGACTAGTTTAAAACAGCAGCTGTACAAATCGTCGAGAGTTTGTCAGGCTATCTCTATGTTGTGTCTACGTGGCAAAATGCCATTCTTGGGATTGTATAGGATTTTAAACTGAATTTTTTTTTTGTCGAGTTCCTCAAGCTGTATAGCCTTTGTACAGCTAAGGTTTAGGTGAATTGCTACACCAGAACAGACAGGAAATCGGGGGTTTTGAACGGGCTCTTAATGTAGCCCGTGGACACAATGGCAGCGTCCACGGGCTACATCGATAATCTTGGCACTTTCGACAAGTGTAGAGAACCATTTAGCTCCTATGTAGAGAGAGTGAACATGTTTTTCATGGCAAATAACATAATGGAGATTAGCGATGAAGGAGAGATAGTGACTAAAACAAATAAGGCCGTTTGCGAACACGTGAAAGCGATTCGGCTCAAGGAGATCAGTCCTGAAGTGTATGGCACACTCGTGAATCTCCTTGTACCCATAAAGGCAAAAGACGTGCCATTCAATGACATTATGAACAAGTTGGAGGAGCACTTCAACCCAAAGCCTCTGGAAATTGCAGAATGCTATAGATTTGGCACTGGAAACCAGAAGCAGAATGAGACAATCAATGTACTCATTGTTGCCTTGAAAAATGTAATTTTGCACTGTAACTTTGGAACCTTTCTCAGACGCGCACTATGTGACAGATTTGTTTGTGGTCTATTGGATGAACAAATTCAGTCCAAACTCATGAACACTCCACTCCAGATCTTACATTCAAGAAACCATGCAAGATTGCTACCACAATGGAGATGGCATCAAAGAATGCTCGCGAGTTTCGTCCACCACGGACCGCAGTGGCCGTTTACAGTCACAAGGCAGTGCCAATGGCCAAACCAAGAGGCGCTAAACCAAAACCAAAGTATGGCGGGGAGCTGAGTTCAGCCAGTTGTTATCGTTGCAATGGTAATCACTCATCCCAATTTTGTCAGTTCAAAATGGCTAAGTGCTATAACTGCCAGAAGAAAGGCCATATCACCTCAGCATGTCTGGCCAAGCTTAAAACAGGAAACCAACAATCTGCAGGAATCAAGCGACAACACCAGAGAGGAGTTCACAACTTGGAGGTGAACCCAGATGGAAATGAACTTGGGTTGTACACAATTTATTCAACCAACATTGATAAGTCTACAACCAGACAAGACAAGGACTTTCAAACTAAACTATTGATTAATGAACAGTTAATTGATATGTGTATTGACACGGCAGCAGATTGTTCGGTCATGAGCAAAGACCTGTACGAAACAAAGTTCCCACAGACACCATTGTTTGAGAGTAAGGTCAAGCTGAGAACCTACTCGGGCGAAGTTTTGGAGACATGTGGACAAATTAACTATAAAGTTCAGCATAATGGTCAGTCAGTAACACTGCCCCTCATAGTGGCCAGCTACAGAAATAAAACCAACCCTCCTTGGAAAGGATTGGCTGAGTAGAATAGAGTTAGGCTGGAAGAACATCTTCAGCGTCGATTTGTCCAAATCACGTCTTGAAAACGTCATAAGCAAACATGCAGAAATTTTTGCCGACAGTTACACGGGAATAACAGGGTACTCTGCACACAATCAACTTCAGCAAGATGTGAAACCTGTGTATTGTCGACCAAGACCTGTACCATATGCACTAAAGCAACAAGTGGAGGAAGAACTCGACAGGTTAGAGCGGACTGGAGTACTCGTGAAGACAGACCAGAGTAACTGGGCAACGCCAATAGTGGCCGTACCCAAGGCCGACAAAACTGTTCAACTATGCAGTGGCTACAAAGTCACAATCAACCAAGCCGTTGACGATGGACAATATCCGTTACCAACCTCACAAGATCTGTACGCAGAACTTAACAAGAGTCTTCACTAAACTGGATTTGTCTCACGCTTACACCCAACTCAATGTCGACAAGGAAAGTCAGCAGTACTTGACTATCTACACACATAAGGGCTTGCATTCATGTACAAAGCTGCCCTATGGTGTGAAATCCTCCCCGAAAATCTTCCAGTCTGCATGGACCAAATGTTACAGGGCATTCCCCACTGTGTGTGGAACCAGGATGCCCTACTGATATTCACAGAGGGCAACGTAGAACATCTGGAAATCCTTGAGCAAGTTCCCACACGACTGAACAACCACAATGTCAAATTGCGACAAAGCAAATATGCATTTGCGCAGTTGGAGGTGGTCTACCTTGGACTCAAAGTAAATGCCAACGGACTTCGCCCTGTAAAGGCGAAAGTTGAAGCAATAGTGAATGCTCCAAAACCCAACCATGTGTCAGAGCTACGATCATGCCTTGGGATGGTGCAGTTATATGCTTGATTCCTTCCAGATTTAGCAACTGTGTTAAAGCCACTATATCATCTGCTACAAAAAGATGTGAAATGGACGTGGGGAAAGGAACAGCAAGGTGCATATGACATCTGCAAGGAAAACTTGGCAAGTGACACACTCCTAGTTCACTACGACACGACACGTGAGATGAAACTTGCTTGTGATGCTTCAAGTTATGGTGTAGGTGCAGTGATCTCTCACGTAATGAATGACGGACAGGAAAAGTCTATTGCTTTTGCATCCCGCACCCTATCACCGAATGAGCGCAATTATGCACAGATAGAAAAGGAAGCACTCAGCATCGTTCGGAATCAAGTAATTCCATCAGTTTCTTCTCAGCAGACCATTCACCCTAGTGACTGATCACAAGCCACAACTAGTGATACTTGGTCCCACGTCAGCTATACCTTCCACGGCAGCATCAAGGATGCAGCGCTGGGCAATTCTGCTATCCCAGTTTGACTACAAGGTTGAGTACGGAAGCTCCGAGTGCAACGCAGTTGCAGATGCGTTGCCCGGGTTTCCCGATGAGAACTTTGACACGGGAAGTGAGAACTCACTGCAAGTTGTAGATGAAGACATTCCAGTGACTGCAACAGAAATTGCAGCAGAAACAGAGAAAGACACTGTGCTGAAGAGGATTTATGAACAGACATTGAATGGTTGGGCTGAATTAGATAATGGATTGAACTCAGTTCTGAGCTCAGACCTGAAGCCTTTCCATAATTGACACCATGAATTATAATGTGAGCAGAGATGCATTAAGTGGTGTTACAGAGTGGTTGAACCAGCGTCTTTGAGAAACAAAATTCAGAATGAACTTCATGCCGAACATCCTGACATAGTAGGCATGATGTCAATTGCCTGAAGTTTCATGTATTGGCCTGTTATTGACAGTGACATCAAGTCACTGGGGAGCAAATGCAGCGTCTGCCAAAATTGCTGGAATTAACCACCAAAAACACCACTGCAACCTGGTCATGGCCAAGTAGACCTTTTCAGAGAGTTCATGTAGATTTTTGTGAAAAGGGTAATGATCATTTTCTGGTACTAGTAGATAGTCATCCCAAATGGCTTGAGGTTAAACATATGGGGTCAAACAATACTACTGAGTATACCATAGATGAGTTGAGATCAATTTTTGCATGCCATGGTTTACCGGAAGAACTTGTTTCCGATAACAGGCCTCAGTTTCATTCAGAACGGTTCAAAGAGTTCATGCAGCGGAATAGTGTAAAACACACACTTGTTCCCCCATACCATCCAGCTTCCAATAGGGCGGTGGAAAGGTCTGTTAGAGTTGTCAAACATGCTCTCAAGAAACAGGTTTTGCAGGGTAGTTCAAAGCTCAGCATGAAACATCGTTTGGCTAGTTTCTTGCTGAAGTACAGAACCACACAACACACAACAGGTTACTCACCTGCAGAATTGTTGATGAAGAGAAGGCTAAGAATACGCCTAAGTTTAGTTCAACGCAATTTGGCCTTGAGAGTTGAGCAAAAACAGTTAAATCAAAAATGCCATTTTCTCCCACAAAAAGGAGAGAAACTTCAATCCAGATGAGCAAGTTTGTGTTCACAGTCCTCCCAACAAGTCCAGTCGATACAAATGGGATGTTGGGAAAATAGTGGAAGTGTGTGGACCAAAAAGATACTTTGTTGCAGTTGGAGATAGGATCAAAAGTGTTCATGTTGATCAAATTATTCCAGCCAAAGATGAACCAAAAACTGAGCATGAAGTCCTAATCCCTGAGTTTTTATCCGAGAGTGAGTTGGAAGAGACCACTGTGGTTGAAACACAACGTTCAGTTAGTACAGACAAAGAAACAGATTCCTCTGGTCAAAGTCAGGGTACTAAAACAGAGCCAAATAAGCCTACAGTCAACACCTAAACCTGTTACACCTGTTACTGTTAGACGATCAGGCAGGATCCGTAAACCAGTAGTCAGGTTAGGTTTGTAAGTTCAATAACTCACTGCACAAGTAAAACAAAAATGTGTAGATATGGAAAATAAATATATTATGTTTATCATTTAAAATTTCATAAATACTGGTTTAAATCAAGTACCACAACAACAAAATTGTAACTGAGTACTTAGATTTAATACTAAAAAAAGGAGAGCAGTGTAATGTATTTATATATATTCATGTGTATGTTAATGAGCTGGTGTTCAATATAAGCAGGGAATGCTGGGTAATAAATCTCTCTCTCATGATCCAGGCAACCCGTGTGCAAGTCTAGTTCTTCATCCTGCCGTCCGGAACATAACAAACATGAGATTCAAGGGCTTCTTATTGCTTTTCTTCTGGTACTGACTGCTGTCTTTGAGTGGTGAAGTCTCATTTTCATCAGTTCTGTGCCATTTTCCATTGTGATCCTATGCCCAACTGTCGTAGTTGAGGGCAGCAATGGTTAGATGAGGATTGCAATGGTTTCAAGAAGTAAAATATACCCTCCTTTCCTCAGCACTGCCCCACTTCAGGGCAGTCTCAGTCTCTGCAAGCATCCAGCAACCGGGTGCCCTCAAAATAAAGGAATCGCATGTCCTTGGAAACATGGCCTACATTATCAGATCCTGATCATGATCCACAATGTCCTGCATATTGAGGGGGCAGTATTGCACTCCTTCCCTGTTTTAGTCTATGTTCTTTGAGGGAGGTTTTCTAGCTCCATGATAGCAGTGAATGGCTGCAAGCACTCATGGGGAAGCCAGCAATGCTGTCCAAACCCATCATCAAATCAAAGCAACTAAAATGATTGTCTGTGAATACTGGGTTGACTGAGCTCATTAATGCACTGAGAACAATAAATTGAGAGACTGCTCAAACTGCTCCTGTGGACTTTCCAGCTTAACAACAACCTTTCTACAACAAGGTGACCAAAACTGAACACAATACTCTAAATGCAGCCTCACCAATGTCTTGTTTAATTGTAACATAACAACCCAACTTCTATACTTAATATGTAGGAAGGAACTGCAGATGCCAATTTACACCGAAGATAGACACAAAATGCTGGTAACTCAGCGGCACAGGCAGCATCACTGGAGAGAAGGAATGGGTGATGTTTCGGGTCGAGACCCTTCTTCAGACTGAGAGTCAGGGGAGGGGAAGATACAGAGATAAGAAAGGGTAAAGTTTGTGGAAAACGAGACATCAAAAGAGATGCAGATCAAGGAAAATGTAGAATAGATAATTGTTAGCTCGGAGAAGGTGACAACAAACCAAACAGAGATAAAATGTAATCGGGAACAGAATAAAGAAACAGGCCCCTTTAAAGCCATCAGGAAAGTGCTTTTGTAATGCATATGTTGGATTTGTAGCTTCTTTATAAAATAATTATTAAATAGTTACAACGTAATCTAGAGAGGATCACTATACACGAAACAGTAGGAAATTATAATTTGAATTACTGCACTGATTTCAGAAAATCCAGCAATGTGCCCATTGGGAATTGCACCTGATATTAACTTCCACCCGTTAACTATGGTGTTTCTGCCATCGTTTAATGGTAAAGGGAAGTGTAAGTGAACATAGACATAGAATGCAAATCAATTTGCACTGGAAAATGGGGGAAAGCACAATTACTTCATTGAGATTGGTAAAAACCTGATCAACTGACAACTGTGTAGGAAGGAACTGCAGATGCTGGTTAAACCGAAGATAGACACAAAATGCTGGAGTCACTCAGCGGAACAGGCAGCATCTCTGGAGAGAAGGAATGAGAAGGGTCTCAACCCAAAACGTCACCTATTCTTTCTCTATAGAGCTATGTAGTACTTTCCTAAAGTTTTCCTCGATTCAAGAATGGGATGCGTCCTGGAAAATGTTTTGATAGGCAACATTTAGTAAATTTAAAAGCCTGGGCAAGATATATTATTAATACATATTCTCATTTATTCCTCTGTGTGGGAGAAGGCATGCTATCCTTCACAGGGAGAAATATCTTTGTAAATAAAGATACAGACCCCAAAATGACATCTATATAACTAAAACATTGTAAGTTGAATGTTCATCAATTGAGGAATATCAGAAATGTAATGAACTATAAGAAATCCTTTAATAAAATAGCAGTTCGTGTTGTTTGTTGGTTTGTTTGTATTTTGTTGGTTCACAAGCTTGATCAATGGTGTTTTATCATTAATGTTTTATTATTATTAATGTTTAGTGTTTTCTGAGTCATTCGTAACTGTCACTGTATGTCATGTTGTTACTTGTGGGCGGAGCACCAAGGCAAATTCCTTGTATGTGAATACTTGGCCAATAAACTTACTTACTTATTTACTTACTTAAATAGTTTTTTTTCACCATTGTGTTTCATAGAATATAAGGAACTTGCATAATTTGTGACAATATTTAATATTGGAAAATTGTGTAATAAAATATTTAAATTTCATAAGGAGCCAAACTTTCAAATGGATTAAGCAGTGAAATAATGTGCATTATTTTAAGGCCTTGATTCTAACACAATTAAAAACAAATCAATCTGTGGTGCTGAGTGATTTGAGGTATTCTTCAAACTAATTTGCTGACTTCCGAGCGAGGAGAGCTGCAACCAGGCTTTGGAGCTTTGGAGGCTCTGGCTGCAGCCCGGTGGACAGGAACATCGGGAGCTCGCAGATTCCTGGTGGGAGACCGCTTTTCGGAGCTCCCGCAACGGCAACTTCTCCCGCTGGAATCGGGGGGGTTTAAATGACTCGGAGCGGGGCATAAAATCGCCCAGCGCGGCTTAAACGGCCGCGGGACTTACCATCGCCCGCCGGGGGCTTTAACATCGTGAGCCCCAGTCGCCTCGACGCTGCAGTTGGACTGCTGGACCGCGGTAAAAGAACAAAGGGAAGAGATAACAATTTTGTCTTCCATCACAGTGAGGAGGTGTTGGAGATTCACTGTAATGGATGTTTGCGTAAACTGTTTTAAGTGTGTGTCTTGGTTTTTTTTTGTAATGTCATGACTGTAGGAATGAAATTTCGTTCAAACCTTATCTGTTTGATTGACAATAAAAGGCATTCTATTCTATTCTAAACCAGGATACAATATGCAATAGTGCTCAATAGCAGTCTCCTTTTCTACAAATTCAGTTTAAAAAAACAGAACCAGAGTAAAGAAAACACATTGTTTAAGGGCGGCCCGGTGGCGCAGTGGTAGAGTTGCTGCCAGAGACCCAGTTCGATCCTGACCACGGGTGCCGCCTGTACGGAGTTTGGACCGCGTGGGTTTCTCCGGGTGCTCCAGTTTCCTGACACACTACAAAGACATACAGGTTTGTCGATTGATTGGCTTCAGTAAAAGTTGTAAACTGTCCCTAGTGTGTGTAGGATAGTGCTTGTGTATCATTGGTCGGCACGGACTCGATGAGACGAAAGGCCTGTTTCCATGCGGTGTCTGGTTCTTGAACTGGTAGAGGTAAACCAAAACTGCTGTAACATGACTCAGGGCCTTTTGTTGCGTCAGAGTGAAATAGTTATTAAGACAAAAGGTTGCAATAAGCTGCTTATCAGTTTCTGGCCAGCTATCAAGATCCATTATCCACATGTTTCAAAAAAAATTGCATTCCTTCAGATATGATCCATAAAGTAAAATCCCAAATCTGTCCGGTGAGAACATATTGACGTCAGAGAAAGAGCAGGCAATTGTATAGAGCTTTCATAACCTGCCCAATGCACGTTACAGACACATTAGAAACAAGGTGACTGCTGCAGGAGAGTAAACCTGGCAGCTATTGTATCGTTAGCAAATTCCCACGAATAGCAAGGTGATCATTCTGTTAATTGAGGGATGAATATTATTCTGAGCTTCATTCAGTATTAATTATCCCTGAAATAAAGAGACTGATTTTAACTTTTTATTGCCAATATGATGCTGAGAAAATGAGTCTGCCAGTGTCAGGTGCAACCTAGGGGTATTGGTGGTGTCTATAAATTGGCTCTAACGTTGCAGTTGCGTTTAGGGTGGCACGTGGTGCAGTGGTGGAGTTGCTGCCTCACAACAATTGCACCACTAGAGACATGGGTTCGATCCTGACTACGGGTTCCATTTTTATGGAGGTTGTACGTTCTCCCCGTGACCGCGTGGGTTTTCTACGAGATCTTCGGTTCCCTCACACACTCCAAAGACGTTCAGGCTTTAATTGGCTTGGTATAAATGTTAACTTGTCTCTAGTGTGTGTAGGGTGGTGTTAATGTGCGGGGATCGCTGGTCAGCACGGACATGTTTCTAATATATATTGAAAATATAATAATATATATATATATATATATATATATATATATATTCATCTCTACTAACTGGGATGCCTTCCTAAGCAATTGTTAAAAATGTATTTATACTTGAATAGAGACCGTCTAAAGGCTGTGGGCATTCAGAGTATGAATTAGTGACTAAGTACCAATTTTACTTAGGTGTCACGTGAGTGACTACGTGAAGATGCCCCGCCAGGCGCATGCGCGTCATTACGTCGACGCATGTCGCATGGAACGGGCTGGAGAGCGCAGCTCCACCGGCGGTGAGTAGAAACCTCACAGGTAAGTGATTTAAAAACTTTACTGTGAGAACTTAAGCTCCATAAGGCGAGTCAGTGGGAGCCTGTGGTATGGAAAGCGTTGGAAGGAAGTCTGTTCGGAGTAAGCGTGGGTGGCGCAGCGATGCGGTCCCATCGCAGCGATCGGGTAAAGAGATAAGTGCGGTGCCGTTTTCCCCGTGATTGAACAGCCTCCAGCTGCTCCAGTGTCGCAGGGCACTGAGGCCACAACTGTAGGAAAAAAGGCTAAAAGGAAGTCTGTCAGGCCTGTTTTGTCTGACGGGTCTGATGAAGAGGAGTCCCCGCCGGATCGTAAAAGAATGTGGGGGAGACTGGACCAAATGGAGAGAATGCTCCACACTCTCATCAGTCAGGGGTCCAAGGACCCAGAGGTTCCCCAGGCAACCTCCAAAGGAGTTCCATATACTGAATATGGTGCCTATCAACAGTGGGAATCTGACTCTCCAGTACCTTGTTTGGGTCTGGATGAGGTCTCCCTGGAGCACGACTCGGGAGTGCCAGGGCAGGAGGAGCCCGACCCTGAAGCTGGTGTCCCTGCATATGTGAACACACCAGAGCACAAGAGCCACGCTCCGGGTGTTCCCGATGTAGCTATACCGGAAGGGACTGGTGAGGCTATGGATGAGCACCTAGCTGCCAATATCAACTATTTGGTTTCTCACCAGCTCCATGAATCTGTCATGACTGAGACAACAGAGTTGTACAAAACACCCGTCAATTGTGCCTCGCTCAGGGTGCCCACAGTAAACTCAGCAATATGGGTACCCATGAGTGCAACGATGCGAGGGCAGGAAATGCATTTCCAGCATGTCCTCCAGCTGATATCAGCAGGCATCACTGCATTTGGGAAGATGATACAAGGGTCGACAATGTCTAAAACCCAAAAGAACATGCTCGCATTATTCTGCAATGCTTATTTTGAAATTAACTGTATGAGGAAGATCGCCATTCGGCCAACGTTACACCCAAACTTTGCAGGACTGTGTAGAGCAAGTAATATCCAGGCACCGGATTATTTATTCAGCGAAAATCTTCCGAAACAAATTAAGGACATTGATGAGGAGTCAAAAACGATTGGTCTTATAAAACCTTTCATCCCTGCTCCAAGAAAACAAGCAGGTTGGATACGCAGGGGGTTTGATTCTGGGGCAGGGCCCAGCAGAGGGAGGCCGATGGCGCAGCGAAAATATTATTACCCAGTACAGCCCAACATCAAACCTAATATTGGGAGAAGGAGACCTTCCAGGTCGTTTGCTGAGTTACAGGAACTTCATTCCATCACATACAAAACTTTTGGGGTACAACCTCCGGTTGGGGGTAGATTACATTTGTTTTATGATGAATGGTGCTGCATAACATCTGATCGGTTTATACTAGATACTGTGTCAGGCTCTACAATAGAGTTTATGGGAGGAGTTGATCCACCTGTACAGCATATGCCTAATAGAGTCTTGGTGTTTGCTGCACCAGAAACTCAGCAGGTCGAAGAAGAAATTAAACATTTATTCCAGAAAGGGGTAATTGAAAGGGGTAATTGAGGGTTAATCATTCTCAACAATTTGTGTCCAATATATTCCCCAGACCGAAAAAAGATGGGGGTTGTAGAATCATTCTGGACCTCACACACGTAAATTCCTACGTTCAGTATAGGCATTTTAAAATGGACACCTTCAACACTGCAAAGCAGTTGTTGTCACAAGGCTGTTATATGGCTACTATAGATCTAAAAGATGCATATTATTCAGTACCAATTCATCATCATTATCGCAGGTACTTGAAATTTAATTAGATGGGTCAGCTGTGGCAACTTAAAGCATTACCTAATGGGTTAACTTCAGCTCCTAGGCTGTTCACAAAATTATTGAAACCAGTACTGACGTTACTGAGGGCTCAAAGTCACATTGTAATGGCTTATCTAGATGATATTTTAATTGTAAGCACCATTCAGGAGACAGCTGAAGAATTGGTTTCAGCAACCACAAGCCTATTTGAAAGGCTAGGGTTTCTGTTCCATCTAACAAAATCTAAGTTACAGCCATCCCAAACAATTGATTATTTGGGTTTTGTTATTAATTCAGTTGATATGTCAGTAACTTTGCCAACAGCTAAGGTTGTGGATATTACAAATGCCTGTACTAGCCTCGCTGAGAAACCATATCCTTCCATCCGAGAAGTTGCCAGGGTTATTGGTAAATTGGTAGCAGCGTTTCCTGCTGTAGAGTTTGGACCTCTGCACCATCAAAGTCTGAGACGAGCCAGAGAACAAGCACTAAAAAAGCATGCAGGTCATTTTGATCGGTCCATGCAGTTACCAACTACAGCCTTAGCTGAATTGCAATGGTGGATTATCAATGTTGCACAAGCTACTAAAAATATTTTGGTTCAGCAACCTTCAGTGGTTTTACAGACTGATGTAGCGCTCTTGGATTCACACGTTCAACTCCAAGTGGACAATACCACAGCTGTGGCACATATCAATCACATGAGAGGAGTAAGTATCATGTGATAATCTGGCTAACCTCATGTGGCACTGGTGTATCTCCAGGAACAGGCTCAGCAACCTACCAGGGAGAGATTCAGATGAATGACAATACAGAATGGATGTTAAATCCAGAAGTTTTTTTAAAAATTGTCAGCCGCTATGGGTTACCAGATATTGATCTGTTTGCATCCAGATTAAATCACCAGTTGCCTTAATATGTTTCATGGGAGCCGGATCCAGGAGCAGTAGCGGTGGATGCATTCTCGCTACATTGGGGACGTACATTCTTCTATGCTTTTCCCCCATTCTGCCTGATTAGGCAATGTCTCACCAAAATAGAGCAGGACTCCGCCACAGGCGTTTTGGTGGTTCCAGACTGACCTGCACAGCCATGGTTCCCATTGGTGCTCAGAATGATGACTCAGCCATTCATGACGATCCCCAACTGCAGTCATTTGTTGGTACATCCAGTAACAGGAGAAAGTCATCCGTTACATGACCGTATTAATTTGTTAATCTGCAGGTTCTGACCAGACCGTTACAAGGGCTTGGACTGTCGGGTAGGACCATGGATGTCATAACTGCAGCTTGGAGAGATAGCACTAAGAAACAATATATGTCTCATATAAAGAAATAGGAAATGTTTTGTGCACAGTCAGATATATCTTATCATACTGCAAGCATACCGGATGTATTGGAGTTTCTTGCTATGTTGCATTTTGATCAGCACATGAGTTATAGTGCCATTAATAGCGCTCGTAGTGCTTAGTCCTCCTACTTAGGACATTTTTCAGAATGACAATCTCGTTAGTATCCTGATTCATGAGAGGAATTTTTAATAAAAATCCTCCCAAGCCTAGATATACAGAAATCTGGGATGTCAGTATAGTTCTCACACTGCTTCGGCAATGGGCTCCAATTACGTCACTGTCTTTTCAGAAGTTAACACTTAAAGTGGTTATGTTCATGGCGTTAGTATCAACACAACGAGTACAAACATTGCAAATGTTACGACTATATAGTATGCATTTGTCTGTAGATACAATTACTTTTTATGTCTATGATCTAATCAAGCAAAGCAGGCCAGGAATGGCTGGAACCAAGGTAATATTTAAAGCCATACCCTGTGGACCAAGCATTATGTGTGGTTAAGCATCTGAGTCAATATATTGAAGTAACTAAGAGTCTCAGAGGTTCTGAGACAGCAATGCTTATTACCCACAAAAAAACATGTACAAAAGTGTCAGTACAAACTATTTCTAGATGGTTAAAACAGGTTCTGGATTACGCTGGAGTGGACACTCATGTGTTTAAATCTCACTCCACCAGGGCAGCATCGACATCCACGGCGAAGGCGCAGGACGTGCCGCTCAACCAAATCCTCGAGACCGCAGGATGGTCTAAAGAAGTGACTTTTTCTAAATTCTATGATAAACCTGTTGTTACAGTGCCAGGGTTTGGGCATGCTGTGTTGGGTTCCGTTTAATTTGGGTTGTTTTGTTTTCATATAATTCTTTGCCATTTCCCCCTGGGATAGAGGGGTTATTACTTTATTTTGTTATTGTTATTATTATTATTAAAATAGTTATTGAATAATTTGAAGCAATGTTCAATATATTATTTATTCACTACTGTGTCAACTGAAGCAGTGTGTCGTATGGAGTGCATCTACGGCATGAAATCACAGAGCTTTGAAATCTTCACGTAGTCACTCACGTGACTCCGAAGTAAAATAGTAAAATTAAATGAGAACTTACCAGTTTGAAGTTTGATCCTTATTTTATGAGGAGTTATGATGTGGGATTACGTGCCCTCCGCTCCCGGCCCTCATAATCAAAAGGATCATCTGGTAGTTCTAGTCTTCTGGAAGCCTTACTATGTTAGTTCGGCTATCGGGTTTCTGTGTTTTCACGCCGCTGCTTTGAAGTATGATGCGCATGCACCTGGCGGGGCTTCGTCTCACGTAATCCCTCATCGTAATGCCTCATAAAATAAGGATCAAACTTCAAACTGGTAAGTTCTCATTTAATCTTACTATTCTTCATATGTTTGAATATTAAGTCTCTCTTCAGGCATCCCTTGTTGAAAAAAGAAAAAAAAAAAGGCATGTTGGCCTTTATAACAAGAGGAATCGAATATAGGAGCAAAGAGGTCCAGTTGTACAAGGTCCTAGTGAGACAATGCCTGGAGTACTGTGTGCAGTTTTGGTCCCCTAATTTGTGGAAGGACATTCTTGCGGGAGTGCAGCGTAGGTTTACAAGGTTAATTCCCGGGATGGCGGGATTGTCATATGCTGTGAGAATGGAGCAGCTGAGCGTGTACACTCTGGAGTTTAGAAGGATGAGAGGGGATCTCATTGAAACATGTAAGATTGTTAAGGGCTTGGACACACCAGAGGCAGGAAACATGTTTGTGATGTTGGAGGAGTCCAGAACCAAGGGCCACAGTTTAAGAATAAGTAGTAAGCCATTTAGAACAAACGAGGACACTTTTTCTCACAGAGAGTGGTGAGTCTGGGGAATTCTCTGCCTCAGAGGGTGGTGGAGGCAGGTTCTCTGGATGCTTTCAAGATAAGGCTCTTAAAAATAGTGGAGTCAGGGGATAGGGGGAGAAGGCAGGAACGGGGTACTGATTGGGGATGATCAGCCATGATCACATTGAATGGCGGTGCTGGCTCAAAGGGCCAAATGGCCTACTCCTGCACCTATTGTCTATTGTCTATTGTCTCTCAGCAAGATAACAGTAGTGGGAAGATTGGGGAGGAAGACGACAACTTGAAGGGAACTTCCCAATCGAATGTACATGCTGTGACATCATGAATTGCTGACTGATTCACTCTATTTCAACAAAAGCACTGATGACGTTGCTGTTGTTCCAACCACAATATCTGTGGCAAAATATAATTTATTCAGTCTTTGAAGCAACCTCTCAAATGGGATGCATTAAGCTGGATTGGATATTGCTACTCAACACACAGCAGCTAGGAATAGTAAATATGTTTTACAAAACTGTGCAGTGATTAAATGTAAACATTTTTTTAATGGTCGTGGTTTTAATAGGCTTGATAATGGTTGTTTTGCAATGGCTGTTCTGAACTTTAATACCTGCCTCAGTACATAACTGTCCATCCTGATACATTGTGGAATGAGACCACAGTTATGGACAATACCGAGCGAGGAGAAAAGACTCATAGTGATAAGCAGAATCTGAACATCAATTGATGCATTTAAATGAAATTCTGCCTCTCACTTTTACCTTTTTGCCTTTAATAACATCCTGTATGTGACCTGAACAGAAAAAACTATTGTGTGTCACCTGATATAATTTATGTCCCATGAAACCATGGAGTGGCCCGGTGGCGCAGCGGTAGACTTTCTGCCTTACAGCGCTTACAGCGCCAGAGTCCTGGGTTCGATCCCGACTACGGGCGCTGTCTGTAGGGAGTTTGTACATTCTCCCTGTGACCGCGTGGGTTTTCTCCGAAAGATGTACTGGTTTGTAGGTTAATTAGCTTGGTGTAAATGTAAATTGGCCCTAGTGTGTGTAGGGTAGTGTTAATGTGCGTGGATCACTGGTCAGTGCGGACTCAGTGGGCCGAAGGACCTGTTTCCGCGCTGTATCTCTAAAACTGAAAACTAAAACTAAAAACCCAACTCACTTTGTGAGCTAGTTATAGTGAGTCTAGTACGATGTTTGCAGGTTCAGAACAAATAGAGTGAAAAGTTAGATTAGACCCTGCGGTTTGAAACCTCTTGTTTCTTCCAGTGAATCTAAAAGAAGACATCCAAACCAGGTCACTTGCTGATCTTGCGTATTGATTGGAATAAGTAAGTATGAATTGATAGATTCTTGAGCAGAGTAAACCTGGCACCTCGGTTGTTGATCCCAAACTATCTTCTGCAAAGAGACCATAAGCAATACTGGTTCCTATTAGAGGATATGCAGACAGGAGGTTTGCAGTTGACGATCAGGCTGTGTCAGCAGACTGCCTCTTCACTCAGAGCCCCTTTTAGACAATGGACAAAGGCCAAATTCACTGACTCCAAGCATCACCCAGATATTTGTTAAATACCTATAGTTACAACTTGAAGGTAAATGTGGATGAGTTGGTTAGTACGTTTTCAGGCAATGCCAAAAGTAGTGTTGTAGACAATGAAGCAGGCCGAGTGAAAAATGGTTCTGATCCAAAACGTCACCTATTCATGTTCTCCAGTGATGCAGCCTGACCCACTGAGTTACTCAGGCCCTTTGCGTCCAATTCCAATTACATGTTGTATAGGGAAGAACTGCCGATGCTGGTTTAAGCCGAAGATAGACGCAAAAAGCTGGAGTAACTCAGCGGGATAGGAAGCATCTCCAGAGGAAAGGAATAGGTGCTGTTCCGGGTCTGAAGAATGGTCTCAACCCAAAACATAGCCTATTCCTTTTCTCCAGAGATGCTTCCTATCACGCTGAGTTACTCCAGCTTTTTGTGTCTATCTCCAATTAAATGTTGCCTTTCGTGTTCCAGGGACATACTAAAGACATTTACAAAAACTGCAAGAAGTAAGAGTGGTGTTGCTGCCTCATTGTTCCAGCGACCCAGGTTCAATCCTGACATTCACTGCTGTCTGCGTAGTTTGTGCATTCTCCCTCTGATTTCATGGGATTCCTTTGGATGCTCTGGTTTCTTACTGTTAGGATACTTGTCCATCAAAAATCATACCTCAATGTACATGTGGCAGAAAGCTATCCACTTGTGTTGCCACTATAAGGGAGCCATGGACTTGCATGCCAAGATCCCTCTGCACATGAATGCTTGTTCATGAATATTTTGCCATGAACAGTTTATTTTCCCCACTGATTTGCTCATCCGAAGTGCAACACGCTTGCTCAGATTAAGCTCCACCTGCCCATTCAAGTAGCTGATCTATATTCCCAATTAATGCTTTGGCAGCCTCCTTCACTGTTTGCAACTCCACCAATTTTGGAGTTGCCTGTAAACTTACCAACCAACTTATCTACATTTAAGTCCAAGTCATTTATATGTGTCAACAGAGCTCCCAGCACAGATACCTCTGGAACCACTGGTCAGTGACATCCAGCCAGACTAATATCCTTCCACCACAGCCCTCTATCTGCTTTGAGTAAGCCAGGTCTGAATCCAAACTATCAAGTCATCATGGATCCCATGCACCTTAATCTTCTGGATCAGCCTGCCATGAGGGACTCTATCAAACGCCTTACTAACATCCAGGTAGACAACGTCCACTGCCCTCCCCTCATTGATCACCTTTGTCACCTCCTCAAAAAACTCAACCAAGTTTGTAAGACATGACCTCCTGCAAACAAAGCCATGCTGGCCGTCCCTAATTAGCCAATTCTATCCCATGTGCAAGTGAATCCCATCACACAATATCCTCTCTAATAGCTTCCGTACCACTGATGTGATGCTCACTGACCAATAATTCCTGGGATTATCTCTACTTCACTTCTTAAACAAAGGAACAACATCGGCTACTCTCCCGAAGGGCCTGCTTCCACGCTGTATCTCTAAACTAAACTAAACCTTGCCCATCGTCTAGGTTCTTGCAATCTCTGGGGTGAGTGGAATTGGTCTTTGCCAACAGTGAAAGTGAACTGCCATGCACTTTCCAATCTCCCTCCTGTTTATTTCTGTGAACTTTGCAAGCTAAGTCCAAACCTCTCTTCAATTCTTGCCCATGTGAAACTGATCACCTCACTATCCATTCTGCTCACATTGCCTTCAACCAATTGCATCACTTGCAGGCACGGCAAAAGCAATTTGGTGACCAATTAACCTACCAAACCAGATGTCTTCAGGATGTGGGAGCAGACTGGAGCATCCAGGAGAGTGCTACACAGCAACAGGGAGAGTATGCAAACTCCATTCAGACATCACCAAAAATCAGGATTGAACCAAGGCGCTGGATCTGTGAGGGAATTTATGATGCAGTTGGCTCACCTTTGGGGTACAATACAAAAAATATATTATTCATGGATACATGTGTAGGAAGGAACTGCAGATGCTTGTTTAAACTGAAGATAGACACAAAATGCTGGAGTAACTCATAGATACAGATTAATTGGGTTTGTTCATAGCTATGAATGCACATATGCACAATCACATGTAAACACAAAATGTTTGTAATGTCTAGTAGAAATTTCAGCCTTCAATGTTCATGAACATCTTCCCTTTATTTAAGGAGGTATTCACTGCATTGTTACTAAATGACATCAGTCACAGCTTGCTTTAATTAGCCCATGCAATCAAGCACTTCACAGCATGCGAACATCAATCATTTCCTCAATTGCCAGCCTGTCCTTTCTTCACAGGGAATTTGTTTCAAAGTGGTTTCATCTTAAAACGTTTCAATGAAGTAAATGATAGAAAATTGTGACAAACGCCAACGATTGGCAATTGTGATCTCTGACAAGACGAAAATGATAGTCATTAAATGATCCTGGTACTGTTATCTGAAGTATTGTTTCCAAATCTAAAGTTATATGAATCAATATCAAGATCAATGGTATGGATTCCCAACTTGCCATCCAAGAATAAAACATTGTGTTCTGGGTCTCCCACCAGCTTCCCAATTTTCACTTCCATTGATTTCAACTGAATTTATCAGGAACGCATCACAGAGATGTGAAAGAATCACAGTCTCAGAGAGAGGGTACACAAAAGGCTGGAGAAACTCAGCGGATGCAGCAGCATCTAAGGAGCAAAGGAGATAGGCGACGTTTCGGGTCGAGACCCTTCTTCAGACCTAGCGGAGTTGGTCCTTACCCTCAATAACTTTTCTTTTGACTCCTCCCATTTCATGAAGAAAGAGTAACTCCAGCATTTTGTGTCTATCTTCAGTGTACAACCAGCATCTGCAGTACCTTCCTACACCAAATTTCTTTAAGTCCCTTTAGTTTTTCCTGCAGCAACTCAGATTAGGTCTGGACATAATTAGACTGCAATACAACTCATTAAGCCCCCTTTAGTAAAATTTACATTAGTAAATGTTAGTTATTGAGAATTATTAGCCATGGCAACAACTTGACTTTAAATTACCTCCCCCCTCCACTCCTTTCAGGGACCCAAGCAGTCCTTCCAGGTCTGACAGAGGTTCACCTGCACCTCCTCCAACCTCATCTACTGCATCCGCTGCTCCAGATGCCAGATGATCTATATCGGTGAGACCAAGCGGAGGCTTGGCGATCGTTTCGCCGAACACCTCCGCTCGGTCCGTAATAACCAACCCGACCTCCCGGTGGCTCAGAACTTCAACTCCCCCTCCCATTCCGTATCCGACCTCTTGGTCCTGGGCCTCCTCCACGGCCAGTGTGAGCAACACGGCAAGTTGGAAGAACAGCACCTCATATTCCGCTTGGGGAGTCTGCATCCTCTGGGCTTGAACATTGAATTTTCTCAATTCTCTTAACCCTTGCTGTCTCCTCCCCTTCCCACCTCTCCCTCAGCCCTCGGGCCCTGGCATTCCCTCTCTCTCTATCTCTCCCCCACCCTAGTCACACTAGCTTCTCATTTTCACACCATAAACAGCTTACAATGGCCTGTTCCCTTTATCATCGATACTTTTTTGCATATCTTTCATTCATTGTTCTTTATCTCTCGTCACATCACCGTCTATATCTCTCGTTTCCCCGATCCCTAACCAGTCTGAAGAAGGGTCTCGACCCGAAACGTCGCCTATCTCCGTCGCTCCTTAGATGCTGCTGTACCCGCTGAGTCTCTCCAGCCTTTTGTGTACCCTTGGCTTTAAATTACTCTGAATCAGATGAAATACACAAATTGTTCTGGTTTTGAGTTTATGCAGAAGATTCCACACTCCCCCAGCTAAAGACTTGTCTTTTAAAAGAGGCATTTCAATAACAATTGAAATCACTCAAAGTGGTCAAGCTGCCATCTTCATACAAAAAATGTGCATGCAGCCCATGCCATGAAACCATGCAGAGGAGAGTAAGAACATGTGATGGTGCTGCCTCCTAATTATAAAGGTACAGGCTCTTAATAATCCAATCATGTTTAAGGAAACAAGCTCAATCTTTCCTGACCATAAAATAACCAAGTACCAATGTGGATTATCATCACTCCAGCATGTGAATTTCAAAAAGTTACGTTTTCTTTTTCACTTCTGTATCTTTCTTCTCTCTCTAATAATCAAATTATTCTGATTGTATTTCTCTTTTTTTTTGCATTTCCTTTCTCCTTTTCACTTCTTCCAATCTTCATTCCCCAATGCTTCAAGGATAGAATGTTGAGTATTTTACTTAGAAAGGAGCAATCTAAGATGGTCCATAGCTCCAGACTGTGCAGCGCGGGAATTACTCGGGCAATAATGAAGAAGCCACTTTGTATAAGACTTTCATTTGTTTTAATGACTCATGCAGTTCAAACTCTAGGTGTGCACGGAATTCCTCCTGATGCCTCTATTAGTGACCTGGAGTGCAGGGACGATATACGATGAAGTTGCGAGGACTTTACTGACCGATACAAAGAGGGTGGCAGGCTAGGACTTTGCTCCTTGTAGTAAAAGGAGAATGAGGGGTGTTACCAAGGTGTATAAAATCATAAGGGAAATAAATAGGGTGAATGCACAGTCTTTTGCCCGCGGTAGGGGGCCAAGAACCAGAGTACATTGTTTTAAGGTGAAAGATGCAAGATTTAATTAGAACCTGAGGGGGAACATTCTCACTCCCAGTCATATGTGGTTACATATAATTCTATGTAGAAAAATGTGGTTATATGATGTGATTATATGGAACAATCTGCCAGAGGAGGTAGTTGAGGCAGATACTATAACAGCTTTTAAAAGCCACTTGGACAGGTACATGGATAGGAAAGGTTTAGAGGGATACGGGCCAAATGCAGGCAAACATGACTAGATTAGATGGGGCATTTTGGTCAGTGTGGACATGCAGGGAGAAACATGCTGTGCTGTATGACTCTGTGACTCTATGAGGACCCTGGATGCACAGAGGATCCAAAAGACTTATCACAGGTTTTGTAGGCTTTGTGTAAAGTCTCAGTTTTTCCTTAATGCTGGTTTAAACGTCATCACTCAACCTACAATATTCCAGAAAAATAAATCCAAGGTTGTCCAACCTTTTCTTTTCACTAATATCTCTAATCCAGGCAGCATTCTGGTAAATGAATCCCACAGTGTGCCAATGAATTCCACAGATATACCACCCTCATGTTGCAGCTTTATAAGACTTTGGTTAGGCCGCATTCGGAGTCTTGTGTGCACTTCTGCACCTTCTCAAAGCCTTCACATGTCTCCTGTAATGGAGTGACCAGAAGTGCACGCAATACTCCGAGTGTGGCCTAACCAGGGTCTTGTAAAGCTGCAACATGAGGGTGGTAAATCTGATGACTGTGGAGGCCAAGTGTTTGGGTATTTTGAAAGCGGAGATTGATTGGTTCTTGACTAGTAAGGGTGTCAAAGGGGAGAAGGCAGGAAAATGGGGTTGAGAGGGAAAGAAAGATCAGGCATGGAGGAGTTGATTTAATGGGCCAAATGGCCAAATTCTGCTCCTATAACTTATGCAATGGCTCTTCTACCAAATATAAATTCTCAGTTTTTCCTTAATGCTGGTTTTATTATTATTTAATGTAGTGCACATAAGATTATACTTGACGATTGAATTAGTAGATGTTTGGCCAGTTCACCCTTTGGAGAGCACTGAATGAATTTTAATAGTTGAAAATGATGATGGGAAAGTGCAAGGGAAATAGATGTTATTGATGTTTGCAGCTGGCAGCAAAATCTGGCCCATTGTCTGAACATTCCCCTTAGTGTGATTAAACATTCTTTTGTCGCACTACATTGGAAGCTCGAACCAACAAGCAGGTTTCACAAAATGTAACATCCATACATCACTGCCTTAATATTGGATCTGTGCGAGTTAACTGGCACTTGAAATGTAATTCCAGCACATTCTCTGCACACTCCCTTCCAAAATCAAATTTGCTTCTGAGTTGAGACATATTTACAATCACTCTTGCATCGAATATCATGGGTATAATTTGAAATATCAGAGCTTGCAGAAGAATACATATCCAAAGCGGAAAACTTTTGAAAATCTCTTCTGGCCATCGCTGCACTTAGTCCAGCAAGTAGCAAAAATTAAAGGCTTGCATGTCCATTATGCATTTTGAGAGGTAGGGAAATCTCAGGCAAGAAGTCTAGTTCTAAGGGTACAAATGCAGCAGCTATTTGTACATTGCAAAAGCCCACCAAATAGCAATGAGATAATTGTTTCCATCCCAGGGTACTGATTGTAGAGCAGGAGAGTTCCCCTTGTGTTGTTGCATCCCTCAACAGCTCATTACTGGGATATTAAAATGCTTCATAAAGCATAAGTTGGGAGTCAGTCCAGGCCTTTAATGTGGGGAATGTTTTTGCAGGTAGTCGAGGGTTAAGATAGCTAAAATGCCCAACCAGTGAGCCATGCAGTAATGTCAAGACAAATTGAGTTTATTGTCTTGTGCACAAGTATAATAAGATGCAGGTAACATTCATAAATTGGTACGTGATAGGAACAAGATTAGGTCATTCAGCCCATCAAGTCTGCTCCACCATTCAATCACGGCTGATCTATCTCTTTCCCTCAACTCCATTCTCCTGTCTTCACCTCATAACCCCTGACATCCGTACTAATCTTCAGTCTATCTATCTATTCCTTTCTTAAAAATATCCATTGATTGGCCTCCACAGCCTTCTGTGGCTGGAAATGAAATGGAAATATTGGTGCCACTTCTACTCATTCAGAGCGAGCTTTAAACATCTCAGAATAAAACTGCCAACTGAAGTATGCTGCTATCCTGAAGGCTTCTTCTTCTTACATGTTTAAAAGCAGTGTTTAGTTACTTATGCCTCAGATTTAAAGAACTTGTATTGGAATAGAAGATGCCACTTGATCTGCTGAGTATTTTCAGCAATACTGTATTCTCTTGGTATTTGCCAGCACTGAACATTTCCCTGAGTTGTGCCTCAGTTCAGAGGGTAGTTACGTGACAACTTTATGGGTAAGTCTATAAGCCTCTTTGGTGACCCTCGAACTATCCTTGATCAGACTTTGCTGGCTTTAACTTGCACTAAACATAATTCACTGTAAATGGACCGATTCTAATCAAGTATTGTCTTCCCGTTGACCGTTAGCATTCAACAAATGCTTTTCGCTGTACCTTGGTACACTTGACAATAAACTAAACTGAACTGAGGAAGAAGAGCAAATTTATTTTCCCAAATTCCATTAATAACAGAAGATAGACAGAAAAGGCTGGAGTGAGACAGGCAGCATCTCTGGATAGAAGGAATGGGTGACGTTTCAGAGTTTCAGAATGGCTATATTTAAGAGGGAGTTAGATGTGGCTAAAGGGATCAGGGGGTATGGAGAGAAGGCAGGTACGGGATACCGAGTTGGATGATCAGCCATGATCATATTGAATGGCAGTGCAGGCTCGAAGGGCCGAATGGCCTACTGCACCTATTTTCTATGTTTCTATGTTTCTATGTAATCCTTCTCCAGACTCTTAAACATGAGAAACAGATGGTTTCATTGTCACCTTTACTAAAACTAACTTTAAATTTAAAATCATATACAAAAACATGCAATGTCCTGTTAAAATCCCACATCAATGATGTGGGCCACTGTGCATCAACACTCAAGCTTTACCACTCCAATGTTACTATTATACAAACACTGCTGTGATAAAATTTTCTCACTGAATACATTCAAATTAATTAACAATCTTGTTGTTGACTTGCAAATATAAATTGATTGTTAGTCTGAATTTCACATTTTGCCACATCAAGAATTTCAGCCTCATCCTGTTTTTGAAATTTAAAGATAAATGTTGGCATGCACGCCTGCAGGTTGAATCTTTATGCAAAGGCTAAATAATTAAAATTGCAAAATGGGTGGCTGCATAAAAAGGTTTCAATCAGATTGGTATTCATTCCACAGTCTTTGGACGTTGGCCTTTAGATTTACAGCCTTTCGGCCCAATTAGACAGTGCGAACCTGCAATAACCCCGCACACTAGCGCTATTCTACACACCAGGGACAATTTACAATTTACAGAATCCAATTAACCTACAATCCTGTTTGTGTTTTGCGTGTTTGAGGAAACCAGAGTGGCTGGAGAAAACCGACACGCTCACAGGAAGAATGCACTGTACAAACTCTGAACAGACAGCACGCGTAGTCAGGATACAACCCGGGTCTTTGACCTTGTAATCGTGTGGATCCTGGTTTCCTGATGTGTAATTAGTTTAGTTTGGTTTAGTTTAAAGACACACTGTGTAAACAGGCCCTTCGGCCCACTGAGTCCATGCCGACCAACGATCACCCAGTACATTAGTACTTTCCCACACACTAGGGACAATTTAATCATTTTTACTGAAGCGAAAGTAACTTCCAAGCCTGTACATTTTTGGAGTGTGGGAGGAAACCGGAGCACCCGGGGAAAACCCACGCGATCAAGAACGTACAAACTCCGACACACAGCACCCACAGTCAGGATCAAACCCGGTTCTCTGGCTCTGTAAGGCGGCAACTCTACCGCTGAGCCACTGCGTTGCCCCAGTCTAAAAATGTGTAATATATTAATTATCTAAATAATTCTTAGTCTAGTAATAGTTTATAGGAAGACAGGTATACAGCCAGAAAAACTTGATGAATAAATTGGAAAACACCATGTTAATTGGATAAATAGATATTGGAAATGAGTTACAAAGAAAAACAATTTGCACTTGATTTTTGGTAACAGAGACAGATTTTAATGTAATCTCACGTGCTCATTCTGTGAGCATATTAACAACATTCTTGTTTAGAAATACAGGATGTTCCTAAATGGGAATGCTAAACCATGCTGCATAATCAAACTATGCCTATTCATACTGGTTAATCTGAGTGAAAATGTCTCAAAGCATTGAGAACACAAAATAAATATATTCCTCTTAGTCAATGGTTAAGTTATGCAAAACTGCATGACCACCTATGCAAATGCCCATTGGAGTCATAGTCACAGAGTCATAGAGCGAGACAGCATGCAAAAACGTATTTTGGCCAGACTGGTCCATTTCTGCATTTTGCCCATATCCCTCTGTATCTCACCAATCCATATAGCTGTGCCAATGTTTCTTGAAAGTTGTAGTTGCATTCACTTCTATAGCTTCCTTGGCAGCTTGTTCCAGATACTGACTACCCTCTGAGTGGAAAGGTTGCTCCAGAGGTCCCTCTTTATCCTCTCATCTAAAAAGTCTGAAGAAGGGTCTCGATCCAAAACGTCTGTTACCCATTCCTTCTCTCCAGAGTTGCTGCGTGAGTTACTCCAGCATTTTGTGTCTATCTTTGGTGTTAAGGGCCTGTCTCACTTAGGCATCATTTGCATGTCATGCAGGTGGCCCGCGAGGATTTTGAGAATCCCAAAATCCTGGGACGACGCACACTACCGCGCGTCACTGCCTATGCCACTACGTCTCACCACGGGCCATGCACGTGTGATGCACGGCATGCGCGCGTTACGCACGCGTCACGACACGCACGTCATTCGTCGTGTCTCATAAATGATGTCGCGTAAATAACACGCAAATAACGCCCAAGTGGAACAGGCCCTTAAACCAGCAACTGCAGTTCCTACCTGTACATCTAAAAGCTATGCCCTTTAGAATCCTGTGCTCTGGGGAAAAAGACTGTGAATGCAACAGTTCTAAGAGGACATCTTCCGCTGTTGGACAGGGAGCATCAAGGCTGCATTTCATTGTAATGGTTGCTATTGGCACAATACAGGGGATGGGGCTATCTCCCACTTTACTGACACTGCCTTTGATGCCGGCTTTGGTATGCTTGTGGATACGGTCAGGTGGCGGAGGTATCTTCTTGGCACCATACATTCCAGCAGGTGATCAACCATTTTTTAATAGCAAACCGCAGGTGTAGAACAATGAAATCACTGGAAATCAACTGGGAATGATAATGTCGGCCATTTTAGTGTCTGACAAAATGGTAGATTTCTGTCTTTGCAAAACCTGCATGGTGTCATTTTGCAAAGGCTGCAAAGACCATGAGGTTCATGGCTCCAGAATATCTGGGTTCTGGGTAGAAGATAAGTGCAGGGTGATGTCCAGATGTCCCCTCAATTGTTAATATGTATGAGGGTTTTGCAGAAAGAGCTGACCCTTGCTGCAAGTGCATGATCAGGATTGATTGGGGAAAGGTACGTTATAATACCACTGTTAACTATGTTGCATGGTCTTTGCACTGATATCTTGTGATTGGTCAAGGCAAGGGGCCTTGCCCAAATTGTTTATGTTACCTGGTAAAATGTTTCTTTACTTAGGGAAACTGTCTTCCATTAGGAACTTTATGTAGTGGGGTATTTTGTGATTGGGTTAGGGAACTGTCAGTTAATGTATAGTATGATCTTTAGTTATGATTGGTTTGTCAGGGTTGCCCTACCCATGTCTTTCGTGCCACAGGTCCGAAATGGTATATAAGAGGGGACAGCACATGAGATTGTGTCGATCTTCTGGGGGAGCACATGGGACCGTGCTGACCTGCTGGAGTTGTCTATTCGCACGAGGCTAAAGGGCTTGCACGAGTAGAGACAAGGATCTGACCCGCGGTGTTGGTTAGGTATCGTATAGGGTAGTGCGTTTGTGATGGAAATAAAGTTACTTGAATCCAGTGCATGACTCAGTGTTTTACTGAACCAGACAAACGGGATGAAAATAGGAGCAGAATTACAGGAGCGGTGTTGTATGCAGTGTACTTCATATCTTCACCTTCAAACAGGTTTACTAGCAGGCTGACGGCATACTGTAACTGCTTGGACTCACAAATGTGATGTTGTTAATGATCAAGTTTGTACAAATATGTAAAGAAATACACCACGTTATCACCACATTATTGGTTCATTGAGACTGATGTATTAAAGAAAAAGAAAGGAAAATTAAGAAAATATATTTTTCCATTGTTTCTACATACTAGACTAAGTGGGACCCGTTGGGTCCCATGTTTACATGGGAGGGCTGGTCCCCCGACACAATATTCCACCTCTCCACCAATTCCAATATTGGTGGCCAGTGGGGCAGGGGCTTTTAGGAGTGCTGCTATGGGTGTTGTTGGCTGCAGGGACTACTGGTCTCCAGAGGGCTAGTATGGACATTGTGGGCCAAATGGATTCTTGGGGTGGCAGCTCAGTCCCTCAAGCCTGATGTGCTGGCAGCTCACTCACAACTGCCAGCCCACCAGCTGACTCACGGCTATTCCTTGAAATTCCATTTCAAGCAGAGTGCAAGGCCACCAAAGTCAAATGCTTGTTCCTACCTTTTCATGCAGGGTGCAAGGCCACCAACATTCAAGTGCAGTTTCTTACCTCTTCGAGCAGGGTGCAAGGCCACCCAATTCAAATGCAGTTTCATACCATTTCATGCAGGGTGCAAGGCCACCACATTCAAATGCAGTTTCATACTATTTCAAGCAGGGTGAAACCATCATAAAAAACACCATAAAACCACGCAAAACAGCACACTCACAGTTCAGTAGACATTCGGTGTGTTCAGTTGATTCACAGCTCAGACAGAGTCATGACCTCTCCCTCCCCCATCAAGCAAAGACTGAGCCACACTCACACTTCCGAGTTTTATAATCCCTCCCCCTCCCACCGGAAAAGGTGTAACCTTCATGGCGTGATTGGCAGGAGAGAGATTCTCAACATTTTTTAAACACTAATAACACTTTTGTTTTTCATTGATGGGAAGAATCCTCTGCACCTGATGAGCGGAGGTGAACTTGGTAAGATGGCCAAAAATCACAGCTGTAAGTGGTAGCATTTTATCTAAAATCAATATAGTGCAAACAGGAAGTTGGCAAGTTTAGACAAACAATCATTTGCAGTGCATTTTCACTTCAACCCAAAAGCCCCAAGCTACCATTTGCAGTGCCTTTTCACTTCAACCCAAACAACCATTTGCATGCAGTGCCTTTTTACTTCAATCCAAACCCCACAAACAACCATTTGCATGCAGTGCCTTTTTGCTTCAACCCAAACCCCCCAAACAACAATTTGCATGCAGTGCCTTTTCACTTCAACCCAAACCCCACAAACAACCATTTGCATGCAGTGTCTTTTTACTTCAACCCAAACCCCCCAAACAACCATTTGCAGTGCTTTTTTACTTCAAACCAACCATATTTTCATTTTCAAACCACATTAAGGGCACTCACAGTTGAGTAGACATGTATTAAGTGTTATTCAGAGCTCAGAGTAATGTGACCCTCTCGCTTCCTCCATCTTGCAGAGACTGAGTGGTGCACACCACTTCCGGGTTTTATTGTCCCTCCCACCTCCCACCAGCAGCGGCAGCAGAGAGAATGGCAATTTAAAAAAATACATTATTTTTAGTAATACAGATATATTAATCAACTTCCCATATCATTCCAATTTTTTGTGAAAAGATCTGACTTTACCAAGATACCATGTGGGCAACTTGCATGTAACTTCTACGTTTCTCTGGTTAAAAATAAATTGAAACTATTCTCGACTGGGTATTGAGTAATGAGGAAGGGTTAGTTAGCAGTCTTGTTGTTACCCATTGGGCAAGAGTGACCATAATATGGTTGAGTTCTTCATTAGGATGGAAAGTGACATAATTAAGTCAAGAAACAAGGGCTCTGAACTTAAACAAAGGTAACTTTGAAGGTATGAGAAGTGAATTGGCCAAGATAGACTGGCAAGTGATTCTTAAAGGGTTGACAGTGGATGTGCAATGGAAGGCATTTAAAGACTGCATGGATGAACTACAACAATTGTTCATCCCAGTTTGGCAAAATAATAAATCAAGAAAGGTAGTGCATCCACAAGGGAAATCAGGGATAGTATAAAAACAAAAGATGAAGCATACAAATTAGCTAGAAAAATCAGCCTACCAGAGAACTGGGAGAAATTCAGAATCCAGCAGAGGAGGACAAAGGGCTTAATTAGGAAAGGGAAAATCGATTATGAAAGAAAAATGGCAGGGAACATAAAAACTGACTGCAAATGTTTTTATAGATATGTGAAGAGAAAGAGATTAGTTAAAACAAATGTAGGTCCCTTGCAGTCAGATACAGGTGAATTGATCATGGGTAACAAGGACATGGCAGACCAATTGAATAACTACTTTGATTCTGTCTTCACTAAGAAAGACATAAATAATCTGCCGGAAATAGCAGGGGACCGGGGGTCAAATAAGATGGTGGAACTGAGTGAAATCCAGGTTAGCCGGGAAGTGGTGTTGGGTAAATTGAATGGATTAAAGGCTGATAAATCCCCAGGACCAGATAGTCTGCATCCCAGAGTACTCAAGGAAGTAGCCACAGAAATAGTGGATGCATTAGTGATAATTTTTCAAAACTCCTTAGGTTCTGGAGTAGTTCCTGAGGATTGGAGGGTAGCTAATGTAACCCCACTTTTTAAATAAGGAGGGAGAGAGAAAACAGGGAATTACAGACCAGTTAGTCTAACATCGGTAGTGGGAAAACTGCTAGAGTCAGTTATTAAAGATGGGATAGCAGCACATTTGGAAAGTGGTGAAATCATTAGACAAAGTCAGCATGGATTTACGAAAGGTAAATCATGTCTGACGAATCCTATAGAATTTTTCGAGGATGTAACTAATAGAGTGGATAAGGGAGAACCAGTGGATGTGTTATATCTAGACTTTCAGAAGGCTTTCGACAAGGTCCCACATAAGAGATTAGTATACACACTTAAAGCACACGGTATTGGCGGTTCAGAATTGATGTGGATAGAGAACTGCCTGGCAGACAGGAAGCAAAGGGTAGGAGTAAACGGGTCCTTTTCAGAATGGCAGGCAGTGACTAGTGGGGTACCGCAAGGCTCAGTGCTGGGACCCCAGCTATTTACAATATATATTAATGATTTGGACGTGGGAATTGAATGCAACATCTCCAAGTTTGCGGATGACACTAAGCTGGGGGGTAGTGTTAGGTGTGAGGAGGATGCTTGGAGGCTGCAAGGTGACTTGGGTAGGCTGGGTGAGTGGGCAAATGCATGGCAAATGCAGTATAATGTGGATAAATGTGAGGTTATCCACTTTGGTGGCAAAAACTGGAGGGTAGACTATTATTTGAATGGTGGCAGATTAGGAAAAGGGGAGATGCAACGAGACCTGGGTGTCATGGTACACCAGTCATTGAAAGTAGGCATGCAGGTGCAGCAGGCAGTGAAGAAAGCAAATGGTATGTTAGCATTCAAAGCAAAAGGATTTGAGTATAGGAGCAGGGAGGTTGTACTGCAGTTGTACAGGGTTTTGGTGAGACCACACCTGGAGTATTGTGTACAGTTCTGGTCCCCAAATCTGAGGAAAGACATTCTTGCTATAGAGGGGGTACAGAGAAGGTTCACCAGACTGATTCCTGGGATGTCAGGACTTTCATATGAGGAAAGACTGGATTGTACTTGCTAGAATTTAGAAGATTGAGGGGGGATCTTATAGAAACTTACAAAATTCTTAAGGCGTTGGACAGGCTAGATGCAGGAAGATTGTTCCCGATGTTGGGGAGGTCCAGAACAAGGGGTCACGGTCTAAGGATAAGGGGGAATTCCTTTAGGACCAAGATGAGGAAAACATCTTTCACACAGAGAGTGGTGAGTCTCTGGAATTCTCTGCCACAGAATGTAGTTGAGGCCAGTTCATTGGCTATATTTAAGAGGGAGTTAGATGTGGCCCTTGCGGCTAAAGGGATCAGGGGGTATGGAGAGAAAGCAGGTACAGGATACTGAGTTGGATGATCCGCCATGATCATATTGAATGGTGGTGCAGGCTCGAAGGGCCGAATGGCCTACTCCTGCACCTATTTTCTATGTTTCTATGTTTCTATGAAACAATAACAATACTGGTTTACATTTATATAGAGACATATTTGACCTTATATCTTCCCAGCACATTGCAACCAATTAATTATTTCTGAAATGTAGTCACTGGTGTAACGTGGTAAATGCAACATGCAGAGATGTAATGCTGAGGCTGTATAAGGCGCTGGTCAGGCCGCATTTGGAATACTGTGAGCAAATTTGGGCCACATATCTGAGGAAGTTTGTGCTGGCTCTGGAGATGGTCCAGAAGAGGTTTACAAGAATGGTTCCAGGCATGAGTGGGTTAGCATATGATGACAGCATTGACAGCACTGGGCCTCTACTCACTGGAGTTTAGAAGGTTGAGGGGGGACCTCATTGAAATATACAGAATAATGAAAGGCATAGATAGAGTGGATGTGAAGAGGATGTTTCCACTGATGGGAGAGTCTGGGACCAGATGTCATAGCCTCAGAATTTTAGAAAGGAGGTGCGGAGGAACTTCTTTTGTTAGATTGTGGTGAATCTGTGGACTCATTTCCACAGAGGGCTGTGGAGGGCAAGTCAGTGGATATTTTTAAGGCAGAGATAGACAAATTCTTGATTAGAATGGGTGTCAATGGTTATGGGGAGGAGGTAGGGAAATGGGATTAGGAGGCAGAGATCAGCCATGATGGCAGAGAGGCAGAGTGGATTCACTGGGCTGAATGGCCTAATTCTACTCCTATAACTTGTGAAGGTCCTGCAAAAAGCAAGGATGCTGGTGACCAGCTAAACCCTTCAGCTTTTGGTCAGGGATATATACTAGCTAGGAGATGGAAGATAATTGACCAGCTCGTTCTCACAATTGCAATGATTCGTAAACGCAACTGAAATTTAGTAAATTACATTACTTACATCGTTAGAATGGAAATTTGATTTGCATTTTAAATTTCTCTATTGTAACAATTGTTCAGTAATATTTCCCCTGAAGTGGTATATGTTACCCTGAAGGCAATGCTTTGAAGTCATGCTGCAAATATCAAACATATTATAATTCAATGCATATTAGGGCCCCAGGTCAATTAGCTTGCAAAACATTCCCAATCCATACATGATACAATTACTCATGGGGCCAATATTCATGGTGTCTACCTAGTCATAGGATGATAGGGGGCAGTAAATTACAGCATACAACATATCCACAGCACCAACCTGCAAGGGTGCACATGTCTTCTTCATTGCACCCACCTGTTCATGGCAGAAGCCTTAGTAATGATATTATGAATTGAGCAAAACTTCTAAGACCACAAACATTGGGTCCCAACATTTAACTAACTGGGCAATTGCATTTAGTCAATGGGAAATCCATCGCACTACTGGAAATCCAAAACCGGGAGACTTGGCTGGCACTGAGGGGACATTTTACTGCTGGAGAGGCAGTCTTTAGGTTGAAATATTTAAGCAAGGCTTCATCTATTCTCTCAGGTCTGGCCAGGCTGACACTGCAAAACCACCAAGATAACGGGCCTTCATGGTCAGGTCAAGAACTCTGCACTTACAACAACTAGGACTTGCAAATGTCGGCAAACAGGCGACTATGTATACTGCCTCAGTGTACTATTAAGGGCCTGTCCCACTTACGCGACCTTGGCTCGCAAATTACGCAACCTCGTGGTCGCTTGAGGCGTACGGGCACCGTATGGCCGCGCGGGGCCGGTCCCACTTAGAAGTGCGGAGATGTGCGGGGTTGGTCCCGACATCGTGCGGGGCTCCAAAATTGTCGGCACGCAGGCGCATTGCCGTCGTACGCAGCATCTTGATGGCGTACACCTAGCACGTGGCGTTACGTGATGATGTCACCGCCCGGCGTGGCGTTGCATGATGACATCACCACCCGACGCCGTGCGGCGCCTAAATTCGGTCGGCCCTCCTCCTGCCCAGCTGATTGGTAAGCCTGATGTAAATGACGTCACGCGCGTACTTAGCGCGAACTTCGCGTGAACTCCACTTCCGGTTGGTCGCGCCAAACGCACGCAATTACATGCAAGTGGGACAGGCCCTTTACAGTACACGTGTACTGTGTCTGAGATGTATCTTGCCTGATATCTCTCAACTAAGATGACCAAAATAAATGTATTCATTGATTCAATGTATTGAACGTTACAGGTTATTTTTTTAATTTATTTTTTATTTTTTTGTTTGTTTATTTTTGTTAGAAGTAAGTACAGTAGTCTGGTACTTAAGTACCTAATACATAAATACATATTCTCATTCTTGTACAACTTCATACTTTTAGTTCAATAATAAAAGAACAGTGAGAGAAAAAAGAAATGAAGAGTGTCGGAATAGATAGACAAGCGAGTAGAAACAGAAAACAAAAAAAAAAATAAAGGACAGAGGTGAGAAGTTAAAAGATTGAAAGAGAAGGAAAAAGTAAAAAGAAAAAAGAGATTAGGAGAGATCTAACTATCTCTTATTTTTGCCCATCCGTCACCCAGTTCTAAACATTTAATTTCTAAGGTTATGTTATGTTGCACCATATGCTGAACATTACAGGTTATAGGCAATTGCTGTGTGCAAATTGGTTTCTGTAATTCCCACAGTGCAACAATAACTGCATTTCAGAAGCCATTCATTAACTGTAAAACACTTTCAGGAAGTTCGGAAAGCATGACAAAAATTGAGAACTGCTTTTGCCTTCTGCTGAATTTTAATGTGGATGATGACAGCTCAAAATAACCACTTGAAACTTGCTCAATAATTGTGCTTCAGTGACTATAAAAGTCTACATAACAATCAGTTATGAGTTAGATAGAGCTCTAGGGACTAGTGGAATCAAGCGATATGGGGGGAAGGCAGGCACGGGTTATTGATTGGGGACGATCAGCCATGATCGCAATGAATGGTTGCTGGCTCGAAGGGCCGAATGGCTTCCTCGTGCACCTATTTTCTATGTGCATGTATATTACGTATTTGTATAGTGAAGTATGCCTGCAATCAAAAGTGATGAATTTCAGTCCTGCCTGTTCATAATACATTGACAATTTCCCATTAATAGATCCAGCTTAGCAAGATGTTTAAGAAGGAACTGCAGATGCTGGAAAATTGAAGGTAGACACTTGCCTACGGCAGCTGAAAGTGGTCTATATTGTCTATTAGACCTCATTTGTCTATATTTGTCTACATCAGCTTAGCAAGATGATCAGCCAGGCCAGGCGTAGAGTGCCACATGTAAAACAACATTTTACTTCGGATTCACGTGAGTGACTTCGTGAAGACCCCGCCAGCACGCATGCGCGGCATATCGTCGCGCGCATTCGGCAGGCTGGGGGGGGAGTACGCTCTCTCCTCGGGCTCCTTCATAAGGCCAGTAGGTAAGTATTTACCTTCACTCCACAGGATGAACAAGGGCAAGAAGAAGGCGACGCTGTCGAGGAGCCGAGCCTCGACCAGCCAAAGGCCCTTGTCCCCGGAGTTGCAAGCAATACCGGCAGCTTCGAGGCATGTGGGGGCTGGATTGCGGAAGTCGGGCGCTCCCGCTGATTCAGGGGCCGACTCATCCGAGTGGTTTACCGCGCCGGAGCTGGATATGGATCCAGACTTCGTGCCCCCTTCCCCCAAGAAAAGAGGGGGAAAACAGGTACGTGACAAGGGGTCTCGCTTTCCACAAGCAACCCCTCCCCGAGCTCCAGAAGACCCGAGGGGGCTGGGCCGGGGGACAGCTGCACGACAGGGGAGCCCTGCAAATGTGCAAAACGTACCGCTGCCGGGGAGATCTGCCGTAGTGCAGCCTGGCAACACCACTGCTGCGTCGTGTAGGCCTGCTGGAGCAGATACCGCCGACAACACACCCCGTCAGGCTGCGGTCAAGGGCGGAGGTGGCAGCAGGAAGCGGTCGGTCAGCTCAGCTCTGGGAGCGGCCGACCATGCACCTCCACGCCAAAAGATGGGCAAGTGTGGAGGTAAGCCTGCACGGACTCCGGGGAGCCAGGTTCCGGGGGCCGGCGCCGATTCAACTCACCTGCCTTCATATCAGACAGGTGGGCCGTCACAGTCTGGGAGAAGACAGACTAGCGGAGAGTCCGTGCGGGAGTCGTATGATCCTACTTGGGCTGTAGGTCACGACAACCTGCCATTGGACCCTAGACAGCACCCTAAGGGGGTGTGGTCCGATGGTGGAAGCCCCAGTGAGTCCGCAGGGCCTGGGGAAGTCGGCTTGTCCACTGCAGATAGCAGGGACGGTCGCATTGAGCGGTTGGAGCTCTTAGTGGAGCAACTCCTCCAGCGGGACCGGGAACGAGAAGAGCGGGACTCGCGGGCATCCACTAGCCGTGCGAGGACCCCATTCAGCATCTCATCGCTCCAGCCAGAAGCGTGAGTAATTGCCCAGCTGCTGCGTTTGAAGACGACCCAGGACAGCCAGTGACCGCTGAGCCAGAGCATGAGGAGGATATGCTGGATGTGGTGAGTAAGTTTGCCGCTACCACCCAGACAGGTGAACCTCTGCACCACAAATTGGCGGGCACCATTGATTACCTGACTACGCACCAACTTCAGAGTCAGGTTCTCAATGATACCTTGGAGAAAATAAAACCGCCCGAGAACTGCATCAACCTCAGTGTGCCCTTGGTTAATGCCCAGATCTGGGGACACTTGAGTACGGCCACCAGGATGCAGGATGTCCGCCTCCAGCGTATCTTAAAAGTTCTCTCCACGGGCATAACGGCGTTTGCTAGGACCCTGGACAGGGATAATGTGTCCAGTGAACAGCAAGATGCACTGGCACTCCTATGCAACGCCCAGTATGAGATAAACCGCCTGCATAAGAGCTCCATAAAGCCCACACTCAACCACAAATTCGTGGGGTTGTGCCGACCATCAACCGCTCCACCGCCGCATCAGTTATTCGGAGACCTGTCCAAACAGGTGAAGGAACTGGACGAGGAGGCCAAAACAGCTGGCCTCATGAAACCTCCATCGGCCAGACTTCACCCATATCACCGGCAACAGCCTAATACAACTTGGAAACCACGGCTGCCGGACAGGGCACAAAAATCCTACCTACCACCGTCTCATCAAACACAACGACCTTTTTTAGGGCAACGCCAACAGCGGCCTGCATGGAAAATGCGGCCGCCGCCCCGTCAACCTCCACAACGTCCACCCAAAACACCGTACGTACGGAACCGCCGTTAACCATGGAGGTAAGGGGGTCTGGTTCTCACGCCGTAGCATCTCCTCCCGCACGAATAGGTGGGCGATTACGGGCTTTCTTGGACATATGGAAAACTGTCACCACAGATGAGTTTATTTTACAAAGTGTTCAAGGGTATGTTATAGAATTTATTGGAGGTATAAATCCCCCTACTCAGCATTCGCCTCATAGGAAGTTTTCTCTTTCCCAAAAAGAGGTAGAGGCAGGACATGCTGAAATTATACGGCTAGCAGCAAAAGGGGTAATTGGCAAAACCGAGCATGAACCTGTTGAGTTTGTGTCTAACATTTTCACCAGAATTAAAAAAGATGGGGGATGTCGGATTATAATAGACTTAACTGAGTTGAACACTTTTACAATATACCCATTTCAAAATGGATACTTTTGAAACAGCTAGGCAGATGCTTTACCCAGGGTACTTTATGGCATGCATCGATTTGAAAGATGCATACTATACGGTGCCCATTGCTGAGGCTCACAGGAAATTTCTGAAGTTTGTCTGGAAGGGTCAATTATGGGAGTACAAGGCATTGCCCAATGGAATCACCAATTTGGTAAACACCTAGGCTGTTTACCAAATTGGTAAAACTTATATTGGCTCTTCTCCAACGACAAAATTATATGGTAATGGCATATTTGAATGATATTCTTATAGTAGGTCAGACCCTCCAATTTGCAATTCAAGGAGTGGCTGCAACCAAGGCTCTGTTCGAGAAGCTGGGGTTTGTAATCCATCCAGACAAATCAAAATTGCATCCGGTACCGGTTATGGATTATTTGGGGTTCACCCTAGACACCAATTTAATGAAGATTACCATCCCAACTAATAAAGCTACTGCTATAATAGAAGAGTGCCACAATCTTGCTTGCGCCAGGGTACCGACTATTCGGCAAACAGCAAAAGTTGATCGGCAAATTGGTAGCTACATTCCCAGCTGCACGATTCAGACTGCTACACTACCGAAATTTACAAAGATCAAAAATCACCGCATTAAAAACAAATGCTGGTCACTTTGATCGGCCAATTCGGTTACCACCGGAAGCTAGAAACGAGCTACAATGGTGGGTTGACAATATTAGAGAGTGTCATAGACCCATCATAGTGAGCAACCCAGATGTTGTGCTACAAACTGACGCAAGTGCACAAAGCTGGGGAGCAACTGATACGATGTCCAGTTGTGGTGGCAGATGGAACTCTCCTGAGTCTACCTTCCTGGAGTCACATGGGATAAATTATATAGAAATGCTGGGGGCATTTCATGGATTGTGGGCTTACTGTACTAATTCACGTGATTTACATGTCCGCCTTCAAATAGATAACACTACAGTGGTGGCTTACATCAATCATATGGTATCAGGTCGCTATCTTGTGATGAATTGGCTAATACAATTTGGCACTGGTGCATTGAAAGAAATATTTGGATTACTGCGACCTATTTGCCTGGGAAGCTTAATACAGTGGCGGACACCAGGTCACAAGTCCTCAATGACAACATCGAGTGGATGTTGAACCCCCAAATTTTTGGAGATATTATAGCTCATTTTAGGACACCAGATATTGACCTATTTGCGTCCAGGCTGAACCATCAGATACCAACGTATGTGTCATGGGAACCAGACTCTGGGGCAATAGTAATGGATGCGTTTTCTATCCATTGGGGGAAATGGTTTTGCTACGCTTTTCCCCCATTTTGCCTCATCAGTCGGGTATTGCAGTAAATTAAATTAGACTCTGCAACTGGCATATTGATCATTCCCGACTGGCCTACACAACCATGGTACCCGATGGTCGAAAAAATTTAAAACAACCATGGATGGCGATTGGGAAACACCCCAAATTGATTACTCACCCCATTACGGGGGTTAGTCATCCTTGCCATGGTCATTTAAACTTGTTGGCCTGCAGGTTTTGAAAAGACCACTCATCCGGGCAGACATCTCTTCACGAGCCATAGACCTTATCGCCGCATCATGCCGAGAGTCAACTTGGAAACAGTACCTCACCCAGATCAGGAAGTGGGAGGCATTCTGTGCCCGGACCAACAAGTCCAAACTCGGCAACGATACCTGATGTCCTGGAGTTTCTAGCTGGCCTCCATTTCGATGCTGGCCTCAGCTACAGTGCCATTAACAGCGCCAGGAGTGCGCTGTCCTCATACCTGGATATAGGTATCAGCTCCAACCATCTGGTGTCTAAACTAATGAGGGGAGTGTTCAACACCAACCCTCCGCGACCCAGATATACAGTAACGTGGGATGTGGGGATCGTGCTGACCCTACTTAGGAGCTGGGCTCCAATGAATGAGCTACCACTGAAACAGCTCACCCTCAAGGTGGTGATGCTGATGGCACTGACTACAGCCCAACAAGTCCAGACGTTACAAAAACTGCGACTGGACAGCATGGTGGCCACCCCTGGTCAAATAAATTTCTTTGTCAAAGAATTATTAAAATAGCACAGGCCAGGGGCGCATGGGCTGCAGTTGGAATTTTGGGCGTACCCTGTAGATGCCACTCTCTGCATAGTCACCCATCTCCACCACTACATCCGAGTTACTGGAGTTATCAGGATGAAGGAACAGGGGCTCCTCATCAGCCATAAACCTCCGCATCATCGGGTGACTACACAGACGATCGCCAGGTGGCTCAGGGTGGTGTTGGATGCAGCAGGAGTTGCTACTGACATTTTTAAGTCTCATTCCACCAGGGCTGCATCCACATCAGCGGCGAGAGCCATGGAGGTGCCCATGGACCACATTCTTGCCACTGCGGGCTGGGCCAGTGAAGAAACCTTTCAACGGTTCTATAACAAGCCACTGATCGCCCCTGCGACATTCGCAGAAGCTATCCTGGGAACCGCTCAGTGAATGTCTGTCCCCGAATTAGGGGTTATTTGTTGTTTATTTGATTAATAAATTGTGTTGATTTTTCAGCCAGTTTCGACTGAACTCCATTAACAGCCTTCCTCCATCAGAATGGCGGCAGTGTGATAAGCATGGACGTTGTCCAGGGTGTGAAATCACAGAGCTTTGAAATCTTCACGAAGTCACTCACGTGACTCCGAAGTAAAATAGTAAGATTAAACGAGAACTTACCAAGTTTGAAGGTTGATCTGTATTTTACGAGGAGTTGCGGTGAGGGATTTCGTGCCCACCGCTCCCACCCTCTATCATAAGGTCAACCAGGAAGTTCTACGTTTTTCATCTTACTATTTTTTAGTCATGATTTGTTTTCTGTGATTCCACACCGCTGCTTTGAAGGATGCCGCGCATGCGTGCTGGCGGGGTCTTCACGAAATCCCTCACCGCGACTCCTCGTAAAATACAGATCAACCTTCAAACTTGGTAAGTTCTCGTTTAATCTTACTATTAAATCCCCAGAACAATTATTACTTTTGTTTAGAATTTGCTGCAAAATCATATATATGTTGTTTTATATATTGTTGCAATTCAAATGCTTTCAGTAATTAATAAATTCATTCTGAATGTTTCCTTCATCCATCATGACAATAACTGCACTTCAGAGTGGCTGAAAATTGTTCTCAAATGTACAACTCCCAAAGCCTTTATTGAGTAGGTGGGGTGAAAAAGGCAGCAGGTGAATCTGACTAAAATTGAAGTCAAGGAATCTTAACAGAATAAAACCAGCTGACCATGTAACTCGGCAGGCAACACACATAACCTGTCACCTGCACTGCACTAACAGCTCATCGGACCATATATTCACATAACACAAGCAGTCACACAGATCAAAGATGCTGCACACATTATGGCCTTACACTGCAATGTTAGCACCAATGTCATCAGGTATAAAAGGAACTACGGATGCTGGTTTAAAACACAAAGAGAGACACAAAAAGCTGGACTAACTCAATGGGTCAGGCAGTATCTCTGGAGAAAAGGAATATGTGACGTTTTGAGTTGAGACCCTTCTTCAGTGATAATCTTCAATGATAATTGCTGAACCGTTTAGAAAATGCCACAGTATCTTAGTGGAAACAAGATTAAAAAGGTGGCCTTTTGCTCTCTTTGAGATACACCTTGGATTAACTTCACCATTAAATTAACATATTCTTTAAAAATTCTTAACTCAACTAATGGTAAAAACTGTCCATACTCTTCTTTTCCAAACTGGTCAATGAAATGGTGCAGATGTGCAGTTCAACATTAAAATGTGGAGGTTGCTAGCTGAGATGCATCTCACCACTTTCAGCTTATGAGTTGATGCATTCCCTTCAAATGCAATAAAATGCTGTGGAATTCCTGTTCTCATAAGGTCATGTGATAGGAGCAGAATTTGGCCATTCGGCCCATCAAGTCTACTCTGCCATTCAATCATGGCTGATCTATCTCTCCCTCCTAACCCCATTCTCCTGCCTTCTCCCCATAACCCTTGACACCCATACTAATCAAGAATCTATCTATTTCTGCCTTACAAATATACATTGACTTGGCCTCCACAGCCTTCTGTGGCAAAGAATCCCACAGATTCACCACCCCTGACTAAAGAGATTCCTTCTCATCTCCTTCCTAAAGGAACACCCTTTAATTCTATGGCCATGACCTCTAGTCCTAGACTCGGCCACTGACATAACCACAAATTAAACTCATTGCTAAACTGTAAATGTCAATCCAAGTGTTCTCTTAACACTGTGACAAACCATATCTTGGAAAAATCACCTCTCTGGCACTGAACATTAACTTATGCAAATATAGAATCTCATTTCTTCAGGTGTTATTTTTTGCTGGGAACTAAATTTCATAATACTTATTTTTTTAATTCCTTTTTGCTGGGAAGTATTTCATAATACTTCTGTTTCAAATTCTCTTTTCTCTCTATTCATCCAATTACCCTTTTATTTTTCACACTGCACCTGATTTGATAATGATTTAAATATTCTAAATTAAAATATTATAGTTTTTTTACTCTACTGTTCATTAATCAAACAAATTGAAGAATTGTTTAATAGAGATAAGTACGAGGTGTTGCATGTTTGGAAGTTTAACCAGAGCATGATGTACACAATGAATGGCAGGGTTCTCGGGAGTATTGCAGAACAGATCAAAAATGTGCGCAGGTACATAGTTCATTGAAAGTGGTGTCACAGATGGTCAGGAAGTCAGAGTATTGAGTACAGAAGTTGGGAGGTTATGTTACAATTCCAGAAGACACTGGTGAGGCCACATTTAGAGTTTTGTGTTTGGTTGTGGTCACCATTTATATAGTAAAGATGGTGTTCGGCAGGAAAGGGTGCAGGGAAAATTTACAAGGATGTTGCCAGGACTGGAGGGCCTAAAGTATAGGGAGAGGTTGAGCAGGCTAGGCCTTTATTCCTTGGAATGCCGGAGGATGAGGGGTGACCTTATAGAAGTGTACAAGATCATGAGAGGAGTAAATATAGTAAATTCACATTCTTTTCCCAAGAGAAAGGGAATTAAGAACCAGAAGACATAGGTTTAAGGTGAGGGGGGAAACATTTAATAGGAACCTGAGGGACTCCCCGGCTGAAGGAGGCATTGATATCTTTTGTCAGAGAAAGTTTGCATCCTATGCTCTTACAACATATAGAAAGATAGGGAGGAAGTTTGGGGAAGGGAAAGCAGGAGTGGGGGAGGATAGAGGGAGAAGGGAGGATGGGAGAGGGAGGAGAGAGTCTTCGATTCCACACTTGCTTCCTGCTGTTTACTTGCTAATATACAAAACCTTGGTTCATCACATGGAATTTTTTAATTGATGATGAACACTTTTTCAAATACAGCTGCAGAAATGTTGATCATTACTGTTCTGTACTGAATGCTAAATCACTCTAATCAAATTCATCTCTGTGGCAATTTAATTGAAGCCAACCCAGAATCATAAAAATGTATTATGTCCAAGGAAGCCAATTATCCAACTTGTTCACGTCAATCAAAAATGAATAGTTAAATTGAGCCCCAACTCTTATTCCTCAGCTCTGTTCATCAGGTTCTTTGTAGCTGTGGTCAGGCTTTTCACCTCCACCATCCTATTAGGCAGTTATTTCCAGATCTCCTCTAAACCCTCATTTACAGCCCCATGCAATTGTAAATATATTTAAGTATTGGACAGAAAAAGTCCATCCATTGCTCTTCCACGGACTATATAAATCTTGAAGATTCGAATGCAAAGGTATCAGTAGCTACTTTCTGAATTATATTGAGTATAGAAGTTGGGAGGTCATGTTGCAGTTGTATAAGACATTGGTGAGGCCGCATTTAGACTATTGTGTTCAGTTTAGGGCACCATGTTATAGGGAAGCTGGAAAGGGTATGGAGAGAATGTTGCCTGGGCTGGATGGTCTGAGCTACGGGGAGAGGTTGAGTAGCCTGGGACTCTATTCCTTGGAGTGCAGGAGGATGAGGGGCGATCTTATTGAGGTGTACAAAATCATGAGAGGAATAGATTGGGTGGATGCGCTGAGTCTCCTGCCCAGAGTAGGTGAATTGAGGACCAGAGGACATAGGTTTAAGGTGACGGGGAAAAAGATTTAATTGGAATCTGAATGGTAACCTTTTCACACAATGGGTGGTGGGTGTATGGACAAGCTGCCAGAGGAGGTAGTTGAGGCAGGGTCTATCCCAACATTAAAGAAACAGTTGGACAGGTACATGGATAGGACAGGTTTGGAGGGATATGGATCAAACACGGGCAGGTGCAACTAGTGTAGCTGGGACACGTTGGCCGCTGTGGGCAAGTTGGGCCGAAGAGCCTGTTTCCACGCTGTATCACTCTATGACTCTAATAAAAAAAAACATTTCAGAAAACAACTGAGAGATATTTATTCCAGCAACTCCCATATCAAATGTTCCCCCACTCTTCATCTCTTGACCACATCAACTCAGCTGTGATTTGTGGATGAGTCAAAGAACGAGGTACAAATGGTGAGAAATTAAATCCCTGGTTGGTAGAACTAAGTCAATGGTATTGTCATGTCAAGAGTATTGTAGCTCTGCTTCCAAGTTACATTGGCTTTTACCAAATTAAATTCAAATGCAGAATAGATTGCACCGTCGAGTGCAATTGGCTCTATTGACCCACGAGTTAATTCTAGGAACAAACTTTTGCCAGAAGTCTCTTCAAAATCTCCATTATTCTACAGAGATTAAAAAGCCTCACATCCAGTCTTACTTGGCGATTTGTTCGGCGACTGCCAGCCTCATATTTTGACGTGGATGCGTTTTTCCCATTGAGGGTAGGGAAGATTCAAACAAGAGGGCATGACATGAGAATTAAGGGACAGAAGTTTCGGGGTAACGTGAGGGGGAACTTCTTTACTCAGAGGGTGGTGGCTGTGTGGAATGAGCTTCCAGCAGAAGTGGTGGAGGCAGGATCGATTTTAACATTTAAGACTAAAGTGGATAGGTATATGGACGTGAAGGGAATGGAGGGGTATGGTCTGAGTGCAGGTAGATGGGACTAGGGGAAAACAAATGGTCGGCACGGACTGGAAGGGCCGAGAGGGCCTGTTTCCGTGCTGTAATTGTTATATGGTTATATGGTTATATCAATGTCGCCAAAAGATTTTGAACATTTCAAAATCCAGCGGAGACAAAAAAAATGTTGCGACACTTGAAAAAACAACGAGCGTCATACAACATCATGCCGGGTCACCGCGACGTCATACGTCATCACACTGCGTATTTTTTGGTGGCATGATACGTCAGTCAATGATGCCGGCAATCGCCGAAAAAATTGCCAATTGGGACAGGCCCTTAACAGCTTTGTTATATTATCAACACCATGTCCTGGTTCTTCAGCCAGACTCGAAAGCGAATGGCTTGCTTAAGTGGGTATTCTTATCATATTGGGAACTTTCCCTTCAATTCCTCTTCAATCCTTTACAGATGACTGAAAATTCATTCATCATCACAAATGCATCCTTTAAGTTTACAGCACCAGGTCACCAAAATTATCTTTGCCATTCTTCCTGAAAAGTAATCAAATGCAGTAATGTTCTGTCAGCTTTGATTAAATGAGGCGGCACCCAGAATCGGCACATGGTGGGGAAGAGAATGGTCACAACGTCATAAGTGATAGGAGAAGAAGTAGGCCATTCGGACCATCAAGTCTACTTCACCATTCAATCATGGCTGACCTATATCTCCCTCCGAACCCCATTCTCCTGCCTTCTCCCCATAACATCTGACACCAGTACTAATCAAGAATCTATCTATATCTGCCTTTAAAATATCCATTGACTTGACCTCCACAGCCTTCTGTGGCAATGAATTCCACAGATTCACCCACCCTCTGTCTAAATAAATTCCTCCTCATCTCCTTCCTAAAGGAATGTCCTTTAATTCTGAGGCTATGACCTCCAGACTCTCCCACTAATTAAAAAATCCTCTCCAAATCCATTCTATCCAAGCCTTTCACAATTCGGACGTTTCAATGAGGTCCCCAATCATTCTTCTAAAGTCCAGCGAGTACAGGCCCAGTGCTGTCAAACGCTCATCATAAGTTAACCCACTCATTATTGGATCATACTTGTAAACCTCCTCTGGACCCTCTCCAGGGCCAGCGCATCCTTCCTCAGATAAGGTCCCCAAAATTGCTAACAATATTCCAAATGCAGCCTGACTGGTGTCTTATAGAGCTTCAGAATTACATCCCTGTTTTTGTATTCTAGCCCTCTTGCAATAACCTTGTCTGTGTAACATCCCTGTGGGCTTTTAAGCATTACAATAAACTATTGACTGTATCTGTAGCCATTGTGTCAATAGTCTGCTGCTGCAGCCTAATAATTGCAGGATTTGACTTTGGGGACAAGTGAATTTTGTTCTGATCAAGGTTAAATTCATCAGTCACGGCAACTGATTTTTTTTTTTCCCTCCACTGTTGAACCTGATGACATAACCAAGCTGTCACAACAGAAACGATGCACAGTTCCTGCTGAGCAAAGAACACACAAATGGTGTGGTACCTCCAGTTCTTAGCTGTTCGTATGAGAGAAGAATATTACCATTAATCATGTACATTAAATGTTTTGATTTTACTCAACATGTTTTTCATTTCCTTGTGAGAAGATTAAGTGGGTGGTGGGGTGGCACCACAGTGAGAGTTGCTGCCTTACAGCGCCAGAGACCCGGGTTCGATCCTGACTACGGGTGCAGTCTGTACGGAGCTTGTATGTTCCCCCCGTGACCTGCGTGGGTTTTCTCCAAAATCCCCGGTTTCCTTCCACACTTCAAAGCCGTACAGGTTTGTAGGTTAATTGGCTTGTTATAATTGTAAATTGTCCTTATTGTGTGTGGGATAGTGTTGGTGTGCGGGGATCGCTGGTCAGTGCGGACTCGGTGGGCCAAAGGACCAATTTCTGCTCTGTATCTCTAAACTAAAAACTAAACTAAACAAAAGTAAAGTAAAGAACTTAATAGGAATTGAATAAGAAAAAGGCTGGGCCTTACGGGAAGTTAGTAAATTGGAGTAAGGAAGACTATAATGTCATCAGGCAGGAGCTCGGGAGGGTACATTGGGAGCAAGTGTTATTGGGTAGGTCCACATCTGACATGTGGGAGTCATTTAAAGGCCAGTTGATTGACGATCAGAACCAGCATGTTCCAGCAAGCAGGAGGTGATAAGGATGGCAAAGTAAGAAAACTTTGAATGGCCAAAGAGGTGGTAAATTTGGTTAAAATAAAAAAGGAGTTTTAGGAGGATGGAATCAGACTAGGCCTTTGCAGAATAGAAAGAAATTAGGAAATAATTCAAATAGGCAATTGGAAGGCCAGAAGGGGCAATGGAATGGTTTTGGCGAGTCACATTAAAGAACATTTACCTTATTATTATAGGCCTATATTCTGCCTATATTTTTTATGACTATATTAAAAACAAGAGGGTAACCAGGGAGTAGGTAGGACCTCCCTTGGATCAAGGAAGGAATTTGTTCTTGGAGTTGGGGATGCAGGCAAAGTACTAAATAAATACTTTGCATCAGTTTTCACCAAGGAGAAGGATATAGAGGACAGTGAGATTAGTACGGAGAACACTAATATGCAAGAGCAGTTTGAGATTAAGTAGGAGGAGATGTTGGAGCAGTTGAAGAGCTTTACGGAAGGTAAATCCCCAGGGCCTGCTGGTATCTATCCCAGGTTAATGAGAGAGGCGAGAGAGGAGAAAGCAGGAGGCTTGATGAAGATCTGCACACACAGGTGAGGTCCCAGAGGACTGGAGAGCAGCTAATATTGTTCCTTTATTTAAGAAGAGGAAGTAGAGAGAATCTGTGACTGGTCTAGGAAGCTATTGGAGAGGTTTCTATGGAGTAGGATTTAGCCCAATTTGGAAGAGAATGGATTGATTAGGAGCAATCAGCATGCCTTTGTACATGCAAGTTGTGTCTTACCAACTGGATTGAGTTTTTTGAGGAGGTGACGAAGGTGATCGATGAGGGTAGGGCAGTGGATGTTGTCTGCAGGGATTTGATAAAGTTCCTCGTAGCAAGATGAAGATGCAGGGCATTAACAGTGACTTGGTCGTATGGATTCAGAACTGACTTACTGATAGAAGACAGAATATTGCAGTGGGTGGACAATATTTTGCATATCTTTCATTCATTGTACTTCATCTCTCTACATCATCATGTATATCACTTGTTTGCCTTTACCCCAACTAATCTGAAGAAGGATCTCGACCCGAAATGTCACCTATTCCTTCTATCCAGAGATGCCTCCTGTCCCGGTGAGTTACTCCAGCTTTCTGTGTCTAACTTCAAGCTGGAGGTCTGTGACCCGTGGAGTTTTGCAGAGCTCTGCTGTTTGTGATGTTAATAAATGACTTAGACGTAACGTGGACGGTTTGGTTAGGAAGTTTGCAGATGACACCAAGATTGCTGGGGTTGCACACTGTGCGAAGGCTGACAAAGAATACTGGGGGATATAGATCAGCTACAGCAATGGGCAGAAAAACGCAGATGTTTAATCCGAGCATGTGTGAAATGTTATATTTTGAGAGGTCAAATGTAAGGGGAAAACAAGCAATTAATGGCATGACTTTTAACAGCATTGATATACAGAGGGATCTTGAGGTCCAAGTCCATAACTCACTGAAAGTGGCAACACGAGTAAGATCAAGTGGTAAAGAAGCCATTTGGTATGCTTGCTTTCATTAGGCGGGCATTGAGTATAAGAGTCAGAAAGTCATGATGCAACTTTATAGGACTTTGGTTAGGATGCATTTTGATATTGCACGCAGTTCTGGGAGCCCCAATATATGGAGGATGTGGAGGCTTTGGAAAGGGTGCAGAGGATGTTTACCAGAACGATGCCTGGATTAGGGGTTATTAGCAACAAGGGGAGGTTGAACAGGCTTGGATTGTTTTCTCAGGAATGCCGGAGGTTGCTGGGATAGAAATATATAAAATTATGAGAGGATGAACCTTTTTCCCAAGATGGAAAAATCAAATACTAGAGGGAATAAATTTAAGGTGAGAGGAGCAAAGTTTAAAGGCGGTATACGGGCAACTTTTTTACACAGTGGGTGATTAGTGCCTGGAACGTGATGCGGAGGGTAGGTGAAGCAGTTAAGATAAAGGCATTAAAGATAAATGAATAGGCATATGGATATTCAGGAAATGGAGGAATGTGGATTATGAGTAGGCAGATAAAAGTTGGTCTTGGTCTTATGTTTGGCACAGACATGGTGGGGCAACTGGTCTGTTCTCATGCTGTTGTTCGATGTTCACTCTTCTGTGTTCTAACTGCAAAATCGATTAAGTTTTTACTTGGATTCCATTTCCATTTAGCCGTCAAAATATGATGAAACATCTTCCTGCCTTTTCCCCACCGAACATTTTGAACACATTAACTGACTTTAACTCAAACCATTTCTACTGATGAGTGATGATAAGCAGGGTATCCAAAGGAAATGCATGCTGCAAATGGCAGATTCTGAAATATGCCTGCATCATTTTTCTTTCTTCAGCAAAATCACTCCGAATGCAGTCGAACACCAACAATTTGCTTTGCAAGATTTCCATCCATGCTTCCATTGTATCCTTGCAACACTTCCTTTGTTCTTCTTAATGGAAACAAATGCTGATATTGAGGTTGGCCTGCATTGGTCTTCCAAAATTACATTTCTATCAATTGATGCCCCAATTTTGATTTCACCAAGATAAAAATAACAAAATTAATGACAACCTTTATTCCATTTTTACTTCCATACAATAAATGTCTTGCCCAGCTCCAAGTGTATTCCATTAATCACAAAATGGGAGTCTAATGTGCAGATACAACAGAAACACTCATTCAAGAAACAACAGCGACGTCATTCATAATTGGATTCTTATAAAAACTTGACGTACAATACTTTCTGCTTGACAGGAAGATAAAATATATTCACAGCAAGCAGCAGAATAAAAGATATCATCATTTTGAGAAGCACTCCTCAGATTAAAGCGCAATGTTCTGTTCATTCAATAATAAAATAACGAAGAAAAAATATGTGAATAAACTGATCATGATCAGCTACCCGTACACTGTTACTAATCCGACATAGCTTATTTAATTCCAACAAGTGCTTAGGCGCAGTTTCTCAAGCTAAGTAATAACTCGAGTTAATTGGCATCCTACAGTGCATGCATGCTGAATAGTCCGAGAGAAAGTCAGAAACAGATCGCACATAACTTAAAGAAAAATATTTACTCACCGAATAACCGTGAAGATTCCAACCTCATTGCCCGACAAGTCCATGATTCCAAGTCAGCCTGAAAAACGGTGGAAGCCGCAAAGCTGGTGTCACATCTATCATGAAATTCTTACTAATAACTTAGTGTTGCATATCTGCCAAAGCAGAAATTAACTTTGTTTCTGTAACATCACTTGCTGTGGATTTTCCCCTTCATGTCACGCTGTCTCCATGGATAAAATCTGACGGCTAACAGACTGGCTTGTTTACTGCGAGAGTAAACTGTGACTGCCAAGGGGAAGAGCAAACTCATTTCTTCTGCCTCAATAATGATACAACATTGTAGTCCATGTCACTGTAACAGTCCAGTGAGGAATCAACAACAGAACAACTGTACACAGAATCGAGAAAACAGAATACAAAAATCATAGTGCCAGTAGATAATGTGCACTCCATGATAAGTACTTAGCTTTATTCTACCTTTGTTGATGCTATTTGATGGATGTTTCAATAATTAGTACAACACCACTGTTAATTAAACTAATCTTCATTAAATCGAACAAGTTCTATCAGACAGAAGTTATTAGTGACTGCAATCACTGCTGTTGGGGAGAATTACAGATTTTGCTGATAGACTGAATTACTGGCCAACTGCATATTAGATATTAACCACACATGGCACGACTTCTGTCAGTATTCTGACAATGTGATTTTGTAGAGATGTTGGAAAAAATGCACTCGGGTGCAATCAATCCACATCAAATGCATTTTTAGACTAATTCAGCTCATGGCTTGCCTGGAGTCAAGGGCAATGAAGTTAATATCAGTATACTGTTGTGGAATATTATTTTTCGTGACAGTGAAATATGTTGCCAACATTGTACTGCTCTAAGAGCTTTGGTTAAATAAGTGTCTCAGTAGTCATATGCACTTGTGACACCAATACTACTCTCTAATTAATGCATGCCTCATGTTTAATTTAAATCTTCTTAATGCAAGATATATCACATGATATATCTTGGTATGACACACAATTGGGCTGGAGGCATTCCAGAGAAAGCATCCAGAAAACAAGTTACTGTAAGTTAGTCTATGAGCCCATAGACGTGGGCTGTAGAGGCTTTGCAGGACACTCACTCTGCTAAGTCCTCAACCAGTTGGGCATTACGGGGCTGGCAAAGAAGAGGGACATTCAATCTGCAAGCGAGGCCGCAGAGAAAGCCACGAGGTGGCTTTGGATTAAGAGGGCTGATCCGTGGGCGGTTGCTGCTGGGGCGCAAGTCGGGGCCTGATCAACCCCGGCTGGGTCACCTTGGCGAGGGTGTCTGATGTAGGGAGACCCGAAACAACCGATGACCCCAGGTCACATCACTGAGGATGTGTCCCAGCGCATCTAGAAGGTGTATCTTTCACACAGTCCTTGGCAGAATGCAGTGAATTCTTTTCTCACATATGTCACCCAGAAACAAAATTCAGAGGAGATGCTGCAATGACAGATTAGCTTCAATACCATTAATGTCAGGATTATCCAGTCGACCACATCACACCAGTGATCACAAGAGAACATGATGCTGCCTTAGGGATATTAACAGGACTGCGATTGACAATCAGGATTTAAAGTTTAATTTTATGTCCACTGGTGGCATTGTAGAACACACCATTAACATTTTGCCTTCCTCAGCATTCATGCCGTTCAAGATTTTGCATTGAAGTCGAGAGTTTGCTCCCATTTCTCAATAGAAATGGTGAGCGTTTGACGGCACTGGGTCTGTACTCACTGGAGTTTAGAAGAATGAAGGGGGGACTTCATTGAACATTGAATGGTGGAAGGCTTGGATAGAGTGGATATAGCGAGGATGTTTGCACTCGTGGGAGAGTCCAGGACTAGAGGTCAGAGCCTCAGAAATAAAGGACGTTCCTTTGAAGAGATGAGGAGGAATTTCTTTAGTCAGTGGGTGGTGAATCTGTGGTATTCTTTGCCACAGAAGGCTGTGGAGGCCAAGTCAATGGATATTTTTAAGGTAGTTATAGATAGATTCTTGATTAGTACGGGTGTCAGGTGTAATGGGGAGAAGGCAGGAGAATGGAGCTAGGAGGGAGAGATAGATGACTGAATGGCGGAGTAGACTTGATGGACCAAATGGCCTAATTCTGTTCCTATTACCTATGACCTTGGGAGAAGCCCTGGTGTCCATTACAGGCATGGGTCGAGGCCAGCAGTGATATTTTCCTCTCTGAACCCTGTGTTGTTGACTGGCCCCTGTCCTGCACCAGTGGTCTCTGCAGCAATAGAAACGTCCAATTTGCCAGGCTACAAAAATTGCTTGCTGAGTATGCTCCAGCTAAACCTGGCACGAATACAAAGGGCTTGTTCAGATGACAAGCACATATTCTAACTGAGAAATAGAAAGCAAAGCTTTGAATGTTATTAATTGTCTGCAAAAAGGTTTTTGATTACATTCAGGTTTGCGTGTCTTTGTACATCTAACAAATTCCTCAAAGATATTACCATTTCCAGTCATATTTACCATTCGTTACAGTATTTCCTCAGTGAGTCACACATTAATTCATGAACATTAATAATTAAGACAGCTTTGTTGACTGATGAGCCCATAAGGGCTGTCCAAGCTGTTCTGTGAGTGCAGCCAATTGCCTGAGCTGAAACAGATCTGGCACCGCACAGGACCATGTTAAAGCGCTGGGAACTGGAGACCCCATAGTTGTCGGAGTCCGGGATCATGCAGGAAGAAGCAGCACGGCGCAAGGGAAGACCACCAGCCATCTGAGGGGAGATGAAACTGCCCGAATTGATCTTGTGGCCAGTCTGTTATCCCAAAATGTGCCGAAACTTCAGCTCCTGGAAAAATCTATGGTTCATCTCCCATCTCTCACCAAGAGCCACCTCCACTTCTCATCAACCCATATTGTCTCTAAGCATGCTTGTATCTCAACTTAATCATTATTGTTCTTGACTCTAGACCTTGCAATACTTTCGCTTTACAAGTTCACAAGTTGTAGGAGTAGAATTCGGCCATTCGGCCCATTCAATCATGGCTGATCTTTGCCTCCTAATCCCCAGAGAAAACATGCAAACTCCACACAGATGGGCTCTGAAGTCAAGACTGAACCTGGGTCTCGGGCCCTATGAGGCAGTGGCACCACTAGCTGTATGCCATCTTGTTAACTCTCAGGACAACAAATCGTATTCGTCAACTACTGCCACCCCACCAGTGCTCATCAATCCTCTAATCCATGGTAAAACAATGGTAAAGGTGGCACGGTGGCATAACGGCAGAGTTGCCGCCTTACAGTGCCAGAGACCCAGGTTTGAGCCTGACTACCGGTGCTGTCTGTATGGAGTTCGTACGTTCTTCCCGTGACCTGTGTGGGTTTTTTCTGAGATCTTCAATTTCCTCCCACACTCAAAAGACATACAGGTTTATGGGTTAATCGGCTTGGTGAAAATGTAAAATTGTCCCTAGTGTGTGTAGGATCACTGGTCGGTGTGAACTCGGTGAGCCTAAGGGCCTGTTTCCGCATTCCATGCTCAGGATAGATGACTAGCTCTTGGGGAAAACAAAGCTCTCCCCTCTCCTGCCAAGCTTCGCATTATTGTCCAGGCATCTGCTCTTTGCAGATGTATCCAAGAGAGAGTTAGATATAGCTCTTAGGGCTACCAGAATCAGGGCATATGGGGAGAAAGCAAGAACGGGGTACTGATTTTGGATGATCAGCCATGATCATATTGAATGGCGGTGCTGGCTCAAATGGCTGAATTTGAAAAGTCAAATTTTCTTCCTCTTTATTCTCCTGCGGTTGGGGCAGTCGAACCACCCGTTTGGGTGATCGAAGCTCCTGCAGCCAGCGTTCGAAGCTCCCGCGGCTTGGAGTTCTCGATGTTGGTCTCTGACTAGAGACCGCGAGCTCAGTGATGTTAAGTCCGCAAGCACCCACGGTTGGAGCTCCGAGGTCGATGTCTGGCAAAGGGATCGTGGACTCCGCGATGGTAAAGACCCGTAGAATCCGCGCGGTGGAGCTCCCAAAAGTCAGTCTCCAGCAAAGGCCGCCAACTCCTCCATGTTAGGCCGCAGTGCGGACGGAGATACAATACGGAAATAAAAATCGCATCTCCATCAAGGTTAGAGATAAGAAAAAGGTTCCCCCAACCCACCCACCCCCCCCCCCCCCCCCGCCCACATAAAACAAGCTAACGAACACTATAAACATATATTTAACACGTACTATTAAATACTATGTCTTGTGAATGATATTAAATCAGCAGTATATGCAGTTCAGATGATGATCTTGACAAAGCAACTCATTAACACAGATTAAAATTCAGCTTAGTTTATTGTCATATGCACCACAGTCCAATAAAATTCCTAGTTCATATGAAGCAGAGTAACCAGTGCAAAGAGAAATGATAAATACAGATAAATATAACAATGAGTCCAAACCACCAAATGGTGTAAGCTTGTCATGGAAGACGCGAATAGTGCAAAAACAGTACAAAACAGATTCATTGAATAAGGTGGAGTCAAGAGTAGAAGTACATGGCCGCACCTCTGGGAAAGAGGTGATTGATTCAGGAGTTTGTTAGCAGTGAGGAAGACGCCATTTTGAATTCAGGATGACTGAGCTTTGAGGTTCCTGTATCTCGTTGTGCAAGGTAGAAGAGAGAAAAGGGAACGGTTAGAGTGACTGCTGTCCTTGACGATGCTTGTAGCCTTCCTGGTGTAATGCAGCATGGGGATGAACAGGAGAGAAGGAAGTGATGAGCCTGTAGATAGACACAAAATACTGGAGTAACTCAGCGGGATAGGCAGCATCTCTGTATAGAAGAAATAGGTGACATTTTGGGTCAAGTCCCTTCTTCAGACTGGTCAGGGGAGAGGGAGATACATAGAGATTCCTTCTCTCCAGAGATGCTGCCTGTCCTGTTGAGTTACTCCAGCATTTTGTGTCTATCTTCAGTTTAAACCAGCATCTGCAGTCCCTTCCTATACATAGTGATGAGCCTGTGATGGACTGGGCTGTGTTCACCACTCTCTGCAATTTCAGGTGGTCAAGCGTAGAGCAGTTTCCATACTAGGCTGAGATGCATCCCATCAGAATACTTTCTATTGTGAATCTGTGGATGTCTGGCGAATCCTTGTGGACATACCTGAATCTTCTCAGATGCCTAAGAATGTAAATATACTTTCTTGAACACCACTGCAGTGTGACTGGATCTGGTTATGTTGCTAGTGATATGAAAGCCTTGGAACTTGAAACTGTCGGCCTTCCCAAGCACCTCCACTGAAGAGGACAAGGTTGTGTTGACTCCGTCGTTATTTTAGATCGACAACCAACTCTTGCTAACATTCAGGGCTATGCTATATTTCTAACACCACGATACTAAGTTCTTGATCTCTTTCCTGTACTTTATGTTTTCATTGTTGTAGATCTGGCTGATAGCAATGGTATGTCATTGGTGAAATTAATGATCCAGTTGGCATCGTATTTGGCCGCACAGCCCTGGGTGCACTGGGAGTACAACATGGGACTGAGCAAATAACCCTGAGGTGCAACGGTGTTGAGAGTCATGGTTGAAGAAATATTATCACCAATTCTAACTGACTGAGATCTGCTGTTCAAGATGTTCAGGAGCCGATTGTAGATGGAGGCCCCCAAGGCCAAGGTTCAGAAGCTGAAAGAAAAGCTTATTCAGTGTTATGGTGTTAAAGGCTAAGCTGTCATCAATGTATAGCATGCTAACATAGGTGTTCTTAATGTCAAAATAATTAATCTGGTGCAGTTTAGTTTATTGTCACTTGTACCGAGGTACAGTGAAAAGCTTTTGTTGCGTGCTATCCAGTCAGCAGAAAGAAAATACATGATTACAATCGAGCATTTACAGTGTATAGATACATGATAAGGGAATAACGTTTAGTGCAAGGTAAAGCCAGCAAAATCCAATCAAGGATAGTCTGAGGATCACCAAGGCTGAGTGTAATTGCAAAGAGATGGCTCCTCCAAAAACTTTTCTTTTCTCTATGCCAATTGCAAGGGGTCGACAGTGTCTGCAAGACTAGCGCAAATGTGGATCATTACTAATCTTACAGAACACTTCATTATAGTTGATGTTAGAAATGCTGGGCAGTAGTCACTGAGACAGGTCACTTTATGTTTCTTGATGATTGGAATGATGGAGGTTTCCTTGAAGTGGATGGGAAATGTAGACTGGCCTTGTGGACATCCGGCCAGCCACCTTCTGACAGTCGACCATCGTGGAAGCAGATCCGACTTCTTGTTGTAGGAAGGAACTGCAGATGCTGGTTTAATCTGCATTAATCCCGCTGGAGTAACTTAGCGGGACAGGCAGCATCTCCGGCGAGAAGGATGGGTGACTAGAATGAGTGACCTTTCGGGTTGAGACTCTTCTTCAGATCCCACTTCAGCCTTGGAGCTTTATGGGGCAGGGTGATCAGGGGATGGAGCTTTGCAAGCATGTTCAAAAGGCCATAAAATACATTAAGTATCAAAAGACTTGGACTCAGGATCAGATGAAAAGTTATACTCTATATTCCTTGATCATATCTCCAATTATGTATTAATGGTAAGTTATTCCATTCCTTATGATTTAAAAAAAATATATATTTTTCTCTTTTTTCTCACTCTTTTTTTATTACTCTTAATCTATAAAAAAAAAACTATTAGAGGCAGAATGATTCAATTGATAATATTAATAATGTATGATTGATGTACACGAAATACTTATACCATAATATGTGTTTGCCAATTTATTGCTTACCTCTAATAAAAATATATATATCTTTTTTAAAATTTAAAAAAGACATTAAGTATCAGTATCGATGCGGCAATCACCCATGAGTCCAGTTTAGGCCCATGATCGTTTCTCGTCATGCTACGGCCACTTGGCTTCCACTTCGGAAACATAGAAATATAGAAAAATAGGTGCAGGAGTAGGCCATCCGGCCCTTCAAGGCAGCACTGCCATTCAATATGATCATGGCTGATCATCTAAAATCAGTACCCCGTTCCTGCTTTTTCCCCATATCCCTTGATTCCTTAGCCCGAAGAAAGACGTCCAACTTGGTTTGGACGTCTTTCTTGGCATATCTGATTGCTTTGCAGAGATTATTCTTGGCCTTCTTGTACAGAACAGGGTCATCCTTCTTGAAAATGTTGGATCTGGAATTTAGCAGAAGGGGAATCACGTGATGGAAGGAACTGCAAATGCTGGTTTACACCGAAAATAGACACAAAATGCTCGAGTAACCCAGCGGGACAGCATCTCTGGATAGAAAGGAATGGGTGACGTTTCAGGTCGAGATGTTGCCTGTCCGCTGAGTCACTCCAGCATTTTGTGTCTATCTAGAGGGGTAATCTCCCTGTTTATGCAAGATTTCTGGTTAGCATAGACGGTGAATAGACGCAAAAAGCTGGAGTAACTCAACAGGACAGGCAGCATCGCTGGAGAAAAGGAATGGGTGACGTTTCGGGTCAAGACCCTTCTTCAGGCTGGTTAGGGATAAGGGAAATGAGAGATACAAAGAGATGTGGAGAGATAAAGAACAATGAATAAAAGATATGCAAAAAAAGTAACAATGATAAAGGAAACAAGCCATTGTTAACTGATGGTAGGGTGAAAATGGGAAGCTAGTGTGACTTGGGTGGGGGAGGGATAGAGAGAGAGGGAATGCTGAGGTTACCTGAAGTGAGCAAAATCAATATTCATACCACTGGGCTGTAAGCTGCCCAAGTGAAATATGAGATGTTGTTCCTCCAATTTGCGTTTAGCCTCACTGACAATGTAAGAGACCTAGGACAGAAAGGTCTGTGTGGGAATGGGAAGGTGAATTAAAGTGTCCGGCAACCAGGAGATCAGGTAGATTCAGGCGGGCTAAGCGAAGGTGTTCCGCGAAATGATCGCCCAGTCTATGTTTGGACTTGCCAATGTATAAGAGTCCACACCTTGAACAACAGATACAGTAGATGAAGTTGGAGGAGGTGCAAGTGAACCTGAAAGGACTGTTGGGGTCCCTGGACAGAGTCGAGGGAGGAGGTATAGAGACAGGTGTTGCAACTTCTGCGGTTGCAGGGGAAGGTACCTGGGGAGGGTTGGTTTGGGTGGGAAGGGATGAGTTAACCAGGGAGTTGCGGAGGGAACGGTCTCTGCGGAAGGCGGAAAGGAGTGGAAATGTGAAAATGTGGTGAGATCCCGTTGGAGGTGGCAGAAATTTTGGAGGATTATATGTTGTATGAGACGGCTGACGGGGTGGAATGGAAGGACTAGGGGGACTCTGTTGCAACTAGGGGGAGAGGGAGCAAGGGCGGAGCTGCGAGGTACCAAGGAGACGAGTGGGGGCCTCATCTATGGTGGAAGAGGGGAACCCCTGTTCCTTAAATAGACTGCTGATAGACTAGTGTTTCTAGGATGGTGTTAATGTGCAGGGACGCTGGTCGGTGCGGACTCGGTGGGCCGAAGGGCCTGTTTCTGCACTGTATCTCTAAACTAAACTAAACTAAACAACTGTCAATGCATTTCTTTCTGAAATTGGTGACAACTGAAGCATACTCATTCAGGCTGGATGAAGATGTCTTGAAGCAGTCTGAAAAAGGGTCTTCATCCGAAACGTCACCCATTCCTTCACTCCAGAGATGTTGCCTGTCCCGCTGAGTTACTCCATCATTTTATGTATATCTTCAATTTAAACCAGCATCTGCAGCTCCTTCCTACACAAGATGCCTTGAACATGTTCTACTTCACTGGATCTGGGAAATAAATCATCAGCCTCCACAGACCACTGCTAAATGATCCCTTTTGATGGTGCCTTGCGTTCCACTACATGACTTACTCCACATATATTCCGATCAAACTCTCCTCATGTTTATCCACCTATCATTCATCATCCGTGTCCCACCCCTTCTCTTTTTCCCAGCATTCCCCCTGCATTTTAATCTGTCTGTAGGGTCCCATCTTCAAATATCATCTGTCCATTTCCCTTCGCAGATGCTGCCTGACCCTTTGAGTTCCTTCAGCAATTTGTGTTTTGCTCATGTTGCCCACCATTGCTTGATCCCATAGCCCTCCATTCCCTGCACATCCATGTGCCTGTCTGAAAACCTCTTAAACGCCACTATTGTATCTGCTTCCAGCACCATCCTTGGGAGCGCGTTTCAGACACCCACCACTCCGTGTAAAAGACCTTGCTCAGATGTCTTCTTTAAATTTTGTCTCTCTCACCTTAAAGATATGCACTCTAGTCTTTGACATTTCCACCCATGGACAATCTGTTCTGGCTGTCTACCCCATCTTATCATTGTAAACACTTTTATCAGATCTCCCCTCAACCTCCGATGCTTCAGAGAAATCAATCCAAGTTTGTCTAACCTCTCCTTATACCTAATAACTTCTAATTCTAGTTGGCATTCTAGTAAACCTCTTCTGCACCCTCTCTAAAGCCTCCACATCCTTCCTGTAATTGGGTGAACTGCATATGTTCAAACTGACCAAAGCTTTATAAAGCTGCAACATGACTACTTCCTGACCTCCTGACTCCCATACTCAATGCTGCAACCAATGAAGGCAAGCATACCATACAGTATCTTTACCACCTTTTACCATCAGTCTGACTAAGGAGCATTGAGTATGGGAGTATGTCTCTATACCTCCTCCCTCTACTCTGTCCAGGGACCCTGACAGTCCTTTTAGGTTAGGCAGAGGTTCACTTGCACCTCCTCCAACCTCATCCTGTTCAAGGTGTGGACTCTTAGACATCGGCGAGACCAAGCGCAGACTGGGCGATCGTTTCATGCACACCTTTGCTCAGTCTTGGTCCTACCTGTTCTCTCGGTTGCCAAACACTTTAATTCCTCTTCCCATTCCCACACTGACCTTTCTGTCCTAGGTCTCCTCCATTGTCAGAGTGAGGCCAAACGCAAATTGGAGGAACAGCACCTCACATTTTGTTTGGGCAAAAATTCATCTATATTACTAAAAGTAAGATCTTGACCACTTCCTGTTTTTCTGTTTCATGATTTTAGAACAAAACGCTGCCACATGCGGCTGTGATTTTTGGCCAGCTTACTCCGTCCCCCACCGCTGTCCAGGACAAGAGGATTTTTCCCATCGATGAAACATAAAAGAGTTATTAATGTTTAAAAAATGGTGTCATTCTCTCTGGTAGACAAAAGTGCTGGAGAAACTCAATGGGTGCAGCAGTATCTATGGAGCGAAGGAAATAGGCAACGTTTTGGGCCAAAACCCTTCTTCAGACTTTTGCCTACTTTGACTTTCTCTCTGCTGCCCCTGCTGGTGGGTGGGGGGAGGGACGATAAAACCCAGAAGTGTTTTTCCTCAGTCAGTCTCTGCAAGATGGGGAAAGTGAGAGGGTCACGTCTCTCAGTCTGAGCTGTGAATAACACTGAACACATGTCTACTAAACTGTGAATTTACTGACCTTGAGTGTCCTTAATGTGCATGAAAATGAAAATGTGGTTGGTTTGAAGTAAAAAGCACTGCAAATGGTCGGGGTGGGGTTTTGGGTTGAGGTAAAAAGCACTGCAAATGGTCGGGGTATGGGGTTTTGGTTTGAAGTAAAAAGCACTGCAAATGTTCGGGGCGGGGTTTTGGGTTGAAGTAAAAAGCACTGCAAATGGTCGGAGTGAGGTTTTTGGATTGTGGTAAAAAGCACTGTAAATGGTCGGGGTGGGGGTTTTGAATTGAAGTAAAAAACACTGCAAATGGTTGGTTGGGGGTTTGGGTGGAAGTAAAAAGCACTGCAAATGGTCGGTTGGGGGTTTTGGGTTGAAGTAAAAAGCACTGCAAATAGTCGGTTGGGTGTTTTGGGTTGAAGTAAAAAAGCACTGCAAATGGTCGGTTGGGTAAACTTGACAACTTCCTGTTTGCACTGTATATTGATTTTAGATAAAACGCTACCACTTACGGCTGTGATCTTGGGACATCTTACTCAGTCCCCCTCCGCTCATCAGGTGCAAAGGATTCTTCCCATCAATGAAAAATAAAAGTATTATTAGTGTTTCAAAAATTTTGAGAATCTCTCTCCTGTCAATCACGCCATACCTTTTTCGGTGGGAGGGGGTAGGGATTTTGCAGCAGCACAACAAAATATGTAAACATAGTACTCAGCTTGATTAAAGTAACCAGCAATGGTGAACATGGCATCCACGCTTGCTGTTTGTGAAGAGTTGACGATTGAGTATAAATCGTGCAGTGCCACCTTGCTGTTGTCTTGGAGGCATGTGCGTGGTGTGTAGACTGCTGACAAGGATGTCACCACGTGCATGCCTCCAAGAAAACAGCAAGGTGGCATTGCATGATTTAATATGGACAATTGCTTGATGAATAAATATTCCGAGTCAGGTGCGCGGAATCAAAGGTAGGTCCGTCACAACAGTACGTCACAAAGCATTGACCAAAAAGCAGACGCTGCCTCCGTTCCCCTTGCCTGAGGGTTTCATTCACGTGGTCCACACAACAAATGAGGAAAGCCACAGGTTGCATCACGGGGTCAGGTGTGTCAGGGATGAGAGATGTTTCAGTGAAAGAAAGGACACACCAGTCCCCCACTCACCCTTTGAAACATCAGCCTTGCTCTGAGCTCTACCAGCTTGTTCTCGAGTCATTGAACATCAGCGGGTGACACAGTGGGGAGGAGGGAAGAGGGGGATGGGGGGTGGGGGGGGGGGGGGAATCCCCATCATTTCAGCTGCAGGCTTTCAGCTCGGCAAATGATGACTTTCTCAGCACTGGAATAAATAGGTAGGAGGGAGAAAAAACCTGAAAATATTGTTTTAACTGCTTTAGCAGGGGTTTCAGGTAAAATGTCACCATTCTCCGGCCCCATCTTTTGCAAAGTTTTGGCAAAATGTTTTGCATGACTTCCTTACATCTGTATCTATACATTCTCTTGTAAAGCAAGCTATCCTTCAAACATTACTAACAGAAATATTCAATGTTGTTGGAAGAACCACATACAAATATCCAACTGCAGAGGCTGGATTAAACCGAAGATAGATACAAAAAGCAGGACAGGCAGCATCTCTGGGAAAAAAAAAGGAATAAGTGACATTTCTGGTTGAGCCTTCTTCAGACTGAGAGTCAGGGAAAGGGGAAACAAGAGATGAAGATGGTGATATAGAGATATAGAACAAATGAATGAAAGATTTGCAAAAAAGTAATGATGATCAAGGAAATTTCACTGCCGGGACGACAGTGAAATCAGTGCAACAACTCGGGTGGGGAAGGGACGGAGACAGAGGGGATTACTTGAAGTTAGAGAAATCAATATTCATACCACTGGATTGTAAGCTCCCCAAGAGAAATAAATATCCATGGTCTGTTAAGTCTTCTGCATCTTTTATAAGCATGTCATTTCATTCATATTAATTTGCTTCAATATTTTAATCAAAATAGATCGCACTTCTCTGTGTTCCTTGTCATGCACATACTTTGAACGTATGTCCTGTTCATTGGAGTTTAGCCCACAAGTACTCTGATTCTTGGCCACACCTCTGCACGCTACCTCTCAGTCTTGCCACGCTTTCCCCTTTAACTCCCTTGGACAATACCATACCCAAATACCAACATTTCCCTTCATGTTATAGTTTCATTTTAATGAGCTGAAATATCACGGTGTGGAGTTGAGCACAGAGAATGAACCGATGAAGCCGACGAACACAATTCTGATTCAGTCAAATACGAGATAAACTGTTTAAATATCCCTTCTTGTTCTTCCATCGGCTGTAAACAAATGAATAAATGATACTTCTAAGTATAATTGCACTTTAGAGACCAGCTGAGACAGTTGTGGATGTTTATTTGTTATAATTGCTGCCAGAGGGGGTGAGAAAGCCTGAGCTAACGTAAAATCGTCTCCACGCTAGAAATAAAATTGGAGCACAGAGCAAACCTCCGGTCATTACGAATGGGATCCATGGCTTAATAAAGGTAAATAATGGTTGAGTTCTGCCATCAGGGCAAATGAGTCCCACAACTAAAATAAAACTGCACTTGAAAGCAGGAAAAAATGATGGACATCGGCAATTGCTTCATCATTTATGAAAGGGGAGCTAACAGTGAATATTATAATTGCTTTAGAGGGCCTGGCACGTGGGATTCAGTGCTGCTTTGGTCTCCATGGCAGAGTGCGATGATCACACACTGGGCGCACTGGGAATGGAAGATAGTTACCCAATATTTGCTATCGGAATCAATGGATATGGGGTGAAAGCAGGAACAGGGTACTGATTTTGGATGATCAGCCATGATCATATTGAATAGCGGTGCTGGCTCTAAGAGCCAAATGGCCTTACTCCTGCACCTATTGTCTATGTTTCTATTCTCTTCAAACCTTTATTCACTAGCTATTACCTTGATTACGACTGCCTCTCTGCGCACAGAGGCAGCTGTGTTCACAGCCTTGTACCTGGGGTTCTGCTGTCCTGCTAGGTCTACTACGGTTTCAAATGTTCTTGTTACTTTATGGAGGGGTTTCTCTCCATCCAGGAGCTACATGCACAACATTGCAATCCTTATATTCTTAAGCAAATAAAAATGATCAAGCTGTGTCAATCCCCATCATAGGTGCCCCCCTGTAGCAAAACATTCTACTTTGGTGATGAGAGAAGCAGTTCTGTTAATGCACAATCGATTAACCAGAATGTCACCATAAAACATGCAAACCAAGTTGCCTTCTATCCTTAGCATTTCCAATTATTTTACTTGTCCTGGAATTTTCTATCCAATATTATGCACTTCCTTTAAGTCAATTGCTCCATTGTAGAGATACCAATTGAATAGGGGCTTGTTTGCTCTTCATTTCTGTAATCACATGTCTTCATGCTAAGAAACAAACCTTTTCAAGTGCGGTGGACAATCTAACTTTGAGCCAGCCTTAGACTGTATCCTGTAACATGGAATAGGGTCAACATTCCCCATTCTACTCTACCCAGTACTGTGACATCAGGCTTACCTCAGGAGCATAATAGAAGACACTCCACTTAAAAATGTTACCCCTCTAGTTCCTATTAAATCTCCGCCCCCCCCCCCCACACTTTAACCCTAGGTCCTCTTGTTCTTGATCCCCCTACACTAAGCAAGAGAATTTGTGCGTTTACCCGATCTAGTCCTCTCATGATTTTGTATATCTCTATGTTCACCCCTCATCCTCCTGCACTCCAAGGAATAGAGTTGTAGCCTGCTCAACCTCTCCCTATAGCTCAGGACCTTGTGTACTGCAACATCTTCAGAAATCTCCTCTGTACCCTTTCCAGCTTGACAACATCTTTCCTTTAACATGGCGCCCAGAACTGAACACAGTACTCTAAAAGTGGCCTTACCAATGCCTTCTATAATAGCAATATGACCTACCAACATCTATACTCAATAGCCTGACTGATGAAGGCCAATGTGCCAAAAGCCTTTTTGACACCCAATACCTGCGACATCACTCTCAAGGAACTATGTACCTGTACTCCTAGATCCCTCTGCTCTACAACACTCCCCAGAACCCTACCATTCACTGCGTAGGCCCTTCCCTTGTTAACTTCCCAAAATTCATCACCTCACATTTCTCTGTATTAAATTCCATCAACCATTCCTCAGCCCACCTGACCCACTGATCAAGGCCCTGTTCCAATATTTGATAACCATCCTCACTATCTTCAATACCACCCACTTTAGTGTCACCTGCATGTTCTCATCCAAATCATTGATACACATGCAATGGGCCCAGTGCCAAAATCTGAGGCACACCACTAGTGACTGCCTTCCTTCCATTGTGCCATTTTTTTTATCCATTCAGTTGCTCTGCTTGGATTCCATGCACTCTATTCTTCTAGAGCAGCCTACCATGCGCAACCTTGTTGAATGCCATGTATACAACATCTACAGCTCTGCCCTCAACAACGCTTTTGGTCACATCTCCAAAAACCCCAATCAGATTTGTGAGACATGACCTTCCACGTACAAAACCATCCTGACGATCCCTAATCAGCCCCTGTCCATCTAAACATGGAAACATAGAAAAATAGGTGCAGGAGTAGGCCGTTTGGCCCTTTGAGCCGGCACCGCCATTCAATATGATCATGGCTGATTATCTAAAATCAGTACCCCGTTCCAGCTTTTTCCCCATATCCCTTGATTCCTTTAGCCCCAAGAGCTAAATCTAGCTCTCTCTTGAAAACATCCAGTGAATTGGCCTCCACTGCCTTCTGTGGCACAGAATTCCACAGAGTCACAACTCTCTGGGTGAAGAAGTGTTTTCTCATCTCAGTCCTAAATGGCCTACCCCTTAATCTTAAACTGTGATCCCTGGTTCTGGACTCCACCAACATCGGGAAATTTTTTCCCGCATCTAGCCTGTCCAATCCTTTAAGAATTTTATATGTTTCTATATCCTCTCTCATCCTCTAAATTCTAGTGAATACAAGCCCAGTCGACCCATTCCTTCATCATATGTCAGTCCCGCCATCCCATGATTTAACCTGGTGAACCTACGCTTCAATCCCTCAATAGCAAGAATGTCCTTCATCAAATTAGGAAACCAAAATTGCACACAATACTCCAGGTGCGGTCTCATCAGGGCCCTGTACAACTGCAGTAGAATCTCCTTGCTCCTAAATTCAAATTATCTTGCAATGAAGGCCAACATGCCATTAGCTTTCTTCACTGGCTGATGTACCTGCATGTTTACTTTCAGTGACTGGTGTACAAGTATACCCAGGTCTCGTTGCACCTCCCCTTTTCCTAATCGGACATCATTCATATAATAATCTGCCTTCCTGTTCTTGCCACCAAAGTGGATAACTTCACATTTATCCACTTTATACGGCATCTGCCATGCATCTGCCCACTCACCCAACCTATCCAAATCACCCAGCAGCCCCACAGCATCCTCATACAGCTCACACCGCCACCCAACTTTGTGTTATCCGGAAACTTGGAGAGGTTACATTTAATTCCCTCGTCTAAATCATGAATATATATGGTAAATAAAAGGGGTCCCAGCACCGAGCCTTGCGGCACCCCACTAGTCACTGCCTGCCATTCTGAAAAGGACCCATTAATTCTTACACTTTGCTTCTTATCTGCTAACCAGTTCTCTATCCATGTCAATACCCTACCCCCAATACCATGTGCTCTAATTTTGCGCACTAATCTCTTGCGTGGGACCTTGTCAAAGGCTTTTTGAAAGTCCAGATGCACCACATCCACTGGCTCTCCCTTATCCATTCTACTTGTTACATCCTCAACAAATTCCAGAAGATTAGTTAAGCACGATTTCACCTTCATAAATCCATGTTGACTTTGACCGATCCCATCACTGCTTTCCAAATGCGCTGTTATAAAATCTTTAATAATCGACTCCAGCATCTTCTCCATGACTGATTTAAGGCTAACTGGTCTATAATTCCCTGTTTTCTCTCTCACTCCTTTCTTAAAAAGTGGAGTTACATTAGCCACCCTCCAGTCCACAGGAACTGATCCAGTGTAGAGAGAACATTGGAAAATGATCACCAATGCATCCACGATTTTTAGGGCCACTTCCTTGAGTACTCTGGGATGCAGACCATTAGGCCCTGGGGATTTATCTGCCTTCAGTCCCAACAGTTTACCGAACACCATTAACTGACATAATGTGGATTCCCTTCAGTTCCTCCCTCGCAATAGATCCTCGGTCCCCTAGTATTTCCGGGAGATTATTTGTGTCTTTATTAGTGAAAATAGAACCAAAGTACTCGCTTAACTGCCATTTCCTTATTTCCTTTTATAAATTCACCCGTCTCTGAGTGTTGGGGACCTACATTTGGCTTCACTAACCTTTTCCTTTTTACATATCTAAAACAACTTTTATGGTCAGTTTTTATATTCCCAGCAAGCTTTCTTTCATGCTCTTTTTCCCCCCTCTTAATTAACCCCTTTGTCCTCCTCTGCTGAGTTCTCCCAGTCCTCCGGTTTGTTGCTTCCTCCGGCCAATTTATATGCCTCTTCCTTGGATTTAACACTATCCTTGATTTCCTGCATTAGCCGCGGTTGAGCTGCCTTCCCTGTTTTATTTTTATCGCCAGACAGGGATGAACAATTTCTGGAGTTCATCCATGCGGTCTTTAAATCTTTGCCATCACATCTCCAATGTCAACCCTTTAAGTATAAGTATAATTTGTCAGTCTATCCTAGCCAATTACCATCTCATACTCTCAACGTCTCCTTTCATTAAGTTCAGGACATTAGTCTCTGAATTAACCGTGTCACTCTCCATCCTAATGCAGAATTCCACCATATTATGGTCACTGTTGCCCAAGGGGCTTTGCACAACAAGATCTCTAACTAATCCTTCCTCATTACATAATACCCAGTCTAGGATGGCCTGCCCTCTAGTCGGTTCTTCTACAAATTGGTTTAAAAAAACCATCCCGTATACATTCCAGGAAATCCTCCTCCTCAGCACTGTTACCAATTTGGTTGGCCCGATCTACATCTATTTGCAATGTATCCCTCAGAATATCACTAGTTCCCAGGCTTTCTCTTAGAGCCCGTTTTGAATAGAGGCACAGCATTTACCACCCTTCAGTTTTCTGGCACCTCACCTGTATTTAATGACAACTCATAAATCCCACCCAGGATACCTGCCATTTCTTCCCTAGCTTCCAGGCACGTGCCGTCAGGGTAGGCAAGGTAGGCACTGCCTACCCTGACTAAAAATTATAACATAGTAATTACTAAATATAAATAGTAAAGGCATGGGAGAATTATGCCAATGCAAGAGATGGATCTCTTAGGTAGGCATAATTCTCCGTGCCTTTCATCCGCAGCGCTTGTAACACGGGAAGGTCTGTGCAGCCCACGTGCCGTCAGCGCTGCTGGAAGCCGTCAATTTCAAGCGGGGCTGAAGGCAGCAGAAATTCTGCCTTTGCAGCACAGCGCAGGTGCAGCAGCCGACTGCGCAGCGCTAGTTTCTTGGCGGGGTTTTCAAATATGGATCGGCATTATTTTAAGTGTACCTTAAGAAACAGGGAGAGAAGAATGGAGCTTGTGTACCAATGATGTGGTAAGTACATTTCTTGGTGATGTTTTTAAATATCGTATTTCCCGGGTGTGTGGGTGGGGGAGAGGTCCTTTCACAGCGTTTGGGGAGTCTGGCCCGGGGTAAAGTTGCGGGGAAGGCACGAATGTTATGAATGAGGGGATCGGGATAATGCTACTTGCGACGCTCCTTGCACGGAGGCGTGCAATGCCACCGCACTGAGGCCGGGGGGGGGGGGGGGGGGGGGGGGGGGGGGGGGCGGGGAGAAGTAGCTCGGGTGGCTGAGCGGCCGCCGGGCCGGACAGCGGAACCAGCCGCCACCTTAGCTCCTTATGCCGTCCCCCGCTCACCTCTGGCAACTCTCCGTCAAAAAACCTCTCTCTTGCCGCTCGCTGGCCTCACTCATGTCCTTAAATTCCGACAGCGCGATTGAGGTTACTCGGCTGTGGGAATTTAAGGATTTGCCGGAAGCCGCTGAACTGAGCGAAGTCGGCGAGCGGCTGGTGAGAGGTGTTCTGACGGAGAGCACTGCCAAAGGTGAGCAGGTCGGCAGAAGGTGCTGAAGTGGGGGCGAGTTCTGCTGTCGGGTCCCGGCGGCCGCTCGCAGCTCCCCGAGCTGCTTCTATCACCGGCTAGAGTGCGTGAGTGAGTTACTGGCAGTATCCCTGACCCCCTCCTTCTCAGCAGTCCTGCCCTCCCCACAACTTCACCCCTGGCACGGACTCTCCACAAGCTGTGAAAGGAACTCTCCCCCCAATTGGTCCCTTGAACAAGTATTGTCATTCAATTAGACGACAACTGATTCAACTTTTCCCTGTACCGTTTTTCCCACCATCTCTCCACCTGCCATCACCGTCCCCCCCCCCCCCCCCCCCCCCCCCCACCACCCATTCAGTAATTCAGAATAAAGGAGACTAGGAAGCCTTGGGCAAATTGAATTGTTACTGTTTTTATTTTTTATTTTTACGGAGAGAACAATCTGCGCATGCGCGGTTTAATTTTTTTTTAAACCGACTGTCTGCCTACCCTGAGTAATTACTCACGGCACGTGCCTGCTAGCTTCCCATGGTGCCATCCGATATATCTGATCAGGCCCTTCATATGCATCAGGACCCTCAGCACCTCTTTGACCATAATACTGCTCTCAAGACACTTCCAGTGATTGCTTCAAGTTACCTTGTCTTTCCACAAGGTAAAAACTGAGGAGGAATACTCTTTGAGGACCTTGCCTACCTCCAGTGGCTCCATGTTGAGTCGACCACTTTGATTCCTGATCGTTTCCACTCTCTCTCTGGTTACCTTTTCTCCATGTGTGTACTTATAAAAATCTTTTGGAATGATCCTTAATGCCAGCTGCGAGAAGTATCTCTTGTCCCGTTTTAGCTCTCCTGATTTTCTTCTTTAGCTTGCTCCTTAATTCTTTGAACTTCTCCAGGGATGCACTTTATCCCTGCTGCTTATACCTGTCCCACGTCTCCTTCTTACTTTTGACCAGAGCGTTTATTTTCCTCATTATTTAAGCTTCCTTACGCTCACCTGCTTTGCCCTTCACTCTACCAGGAACATGCATGTCCTGGACTCTTGTCAGAACACTTTTAAAAACATCCCACTTCTCTGACTTTTCCTTCAAATAACCTACTCCAATCAACTTGCACGAGTTCCTGTCTCATACCCTCAAATTTTGCCTTGTCCGTGTTTAGATTTTTAACTCGTTGGTCCACTCTGTCCCTATCCATCACTATCTTAAACCTACTTGAACAGTGGTCGCCGGACCCAAAAGGCTCCTCCACGAACACTTCATCCATGTGCCCTTCCCAATTTCCCAAGACTAGATCAAGTGTTGCCCTCTCCCGTGTGGGGCCTCTACATAATTGCCGGAGGAAACTCTCCTGAACACATTTGACAAATTCCACCCCGTCTAAATCTTTAACACTGTGACATACCCAATCAATATTAGGAAAGTTAAAATCCCCTACTACGACAACCTTATTAGGGTGAATGGGTGACATCTCGACCTGAAACGTCACCCATTCCTTCTCTCCAGAGATGCTGCCTGTCCCGCTGTGTTACATTTCGTGTTAACCTTATTAGACCTACAGCTGCCTGCAATCTCCTGGAATATTTGCTCTTCTTATACACGATGACTATTTGGCAGCCTGTAATACACTCCCACAAGGTGACCATCCCTTTCTTGTTCCTCAGTTCCACCCATATAGCCTCACGAGATGAACTGTCTGTAATATCTCCGCTGACCACTGCCGTGACTTCACCAATAATGCAAACCCCCCCTTCCTCTTTTACCCTCACCTCCATCTCTCCTGAAGCACCTGTATCCCAGAACATTGAGCTGCCAGTGCTGCCCTTCTTGTAACCAAGTTTCCATATTAGCTACAACATCCCAGTCGCACGTACCTATACATGCCCCAAGCTAATCCGCCTTACCCGTCAGGCCCCTTGCATTCAAATACATGCAGTTTAAACCAACATTCCTTCCTTGTTCTCAGCCTTTCCCCTGCCTATTCTGTCCACTAAACTTTCTCTCATGATCCTCCAGACCAACTTCTACCTCTCACTTGCCTCGATCCTGTAGAGGATCCCGCCCTCCCTGCCAATCTAGTGTAAACCCACCCGTGTAGCACAAGTGAACCTGCCTGTGCCAGGATATTGGTTCCCCTTCGTTAAGGTGCAACCCGTCCCACTTGTAGAAGAGATCCCAATCGTCTAGAAATCTAATTATCTGCCCCCTGCACCAACTCCTCAGCCACACATTCATCTCCCCTATATTCCTATTCCTGCCCTCACCAGCACGTGGCACAGGAAACAATCACGAGATCACTACTCTGGAGGTCCAGCATTTGAGTCTTTTACCTAACTCTCTAAACTCATATTGCAGAACCTCCTTCCTTTGCCTAACTATATAATTTGTACCAACATGCACAACAACCTTCGGCTGTTCCCCCTCCCCTTGTGGGTGTCGTGCAGCTGCTCCGACACGTCCCTGGCATGCAAGATGTATGAAGGTAGATAAATCTCCGGGGCCTGATCAGATATACGTGAGGAAGCTGGAGAGGAAGTTGCAGGAGCTTTGGTTGACACGTATGAATTATCACTAGACACGGGTGAGATTCTGGAAGGGGGGGGGGGGGGGTGGCTGATCTTGTGTATCCATTTAAGAAGAGCTGCAAAGAAAAACCTTAGGAACTATCTACCAGTAAGCCTGACATGTGGGGTCGGAAAGCTTATTGTTGAGGATTCTGACGGACTGGATATACGTGCATTTGGAAAGACACATGTTCATTAGGAATGGTTAGCATGATTTAATGCATTGAAGATTGTGTCTCAGTAATATGATAATAATAAGACGATGATTTGTAGCTCCAATATACAGTTTTAACTATAGGGCATGTCATTTTGAATAAGGCAGAGATATTAAATGACATTTGGCATACCACGGAAGTAAATACAATTTTGGGGAAAAAATATATGTTTTCTCAAATTTTGTAACTGAAATATAAGTTTACCAGCAGTTATAGCAAATAGCTGGTTGAGCTTTTGGTTCACAGCGCCAGAGACCCGGGTTCAATCCTGTCCTCAGGTGTTGACTGTGTGGAGTTTACAACTTCTACCTGTGACCGAGTGGGTTTCGTCTGGGTGCTCTGGTTTCCTCCCACATTCCAAAGTTATCCCTAGTGTGTATGGAGTGGGTTCACATAGAACTAGTGTGAGCGGGTGATCAGTGGTCAGCGATGACCCAGTGGGCCAAAGGGCCTGTTTCAATTGCTGTATCTCTAAACTATTCTTTGAGGTGTGACAGCACTCTCCCTTGGATGACACTAACCAGTCATGGCTGGAAAAAAGACATACCAAGAGCTAGAATGTGATCTCACCAGTTACGTAAGCAGTGGCCTCTGATGTGAAAGGAAAAATATCACCTCTAATTTACTTGATGAAAAATATTAGGCACACATTTAGCAATAGAACTAAACCAAATTATTAAAGGAACCAGCATAGGGACTTAGGAGAACATGTTCAGCATTGTGCAGATAAAGTCTGAGTAAGAATAAGCATTTTGTTTTGGGTTATTGCATTTAGATAATTTCATAAGTTGGAAATGTCAATTATGTTAATATATTGAGACCACTAATCAAAATGACAGTAAAATTTACTTAATTATTCCAATGATGTTTCTGGTCAGTTCATAATTGATAGATGTTTGAATGAAAGCAAAGGAATTGTTCATTTTCTATGGTGGATCATTTAATGAACAAATGACCTGTTCATTTTCTTTGACTTGTCATTTACCTAAAAACTCAATGGAATTGCTTTGATTTTGTTCAGATTTAATCACTATTCTACTTATTTGCTGATTTTTCCAGGAATGCCATTATTGTGGCTTAAAATGTGACAATTCGGAGACGTTATGAGGAACTCACACAGGTTGAACACTGATTTTCTGGCAGCTGATGCCCCCCCCCCCCCCTTCCCGCCACGCCAAAATCTGGACAACTACAAGAGCTCGGATGAACTACCCTGAGGGGCCACATGGGGGTATTGCGAGTGGAGAGCGTTCGTTCTGGTCGTGTCCCTCAATCGCAAAATTATGAGTTCTTTACATCTAAACATTGAAATCCCTCCTCAACCTTGTCTAATTCTATCTTTGCTGGCTTGATGTTGAAGTTTCTTGTGTTTCAACTCTGCCTGTCCCACATGCACCACCCCACGACTCGTCCTTCCAACATTCATCCAATCTTCCTCTTACCCTCTGGAACTCTGAACTTCCTGTCAAGCCTTCTCTAATTTACTGGGCACCTTGAAAAGGCTGCTTCCCATAATCCCTTTTCAACTATGCTCCCAATCTCCTATCCTAACAGTCCTAAAGACAATACAGTAAACCCTCACTTTATCAGCCCCCCTTATAACAGATGTCAGATATATCTTAGGAAAGAAATGCAGATGTTGGTTTAAATCAAAGGTAGACACAAGATGCTGGAGTAACTCAACAGGACAGGCAGCATCTCTGGAGAGAATCGAAAATAGACAATATACAATAGGTGCAGGAATAGGCCATTCGGCCCTTCGAGCCAGCACCGCCATTCAATGTGATCATGGCTGATCATTCCCAATCAGTACCCCGTTCCTGCCTTCTCCCCATATCCCCTGATCGCTATTTTTAAGAGCCCTATCTAGCTCTCTCTTAAAAGTATTCACAGAAGCTGCCTCCACCGCCCTCTGAGGCAGAGAATTCCACAGACTCACCACTCTCTGTTTCCTCGTCTCCGTTCTAAATGGCTTACTCCTTATTCTTAAACTGTGGCCCATGGTTCTGGATTCCCCCAACATCGGGAACATATTTCCTGCCTCTAGTGTGTCCAAACCCTTAACAATCTTATATGTTTCAATGAGATATCCTCTCATCCTTCTAAACTCCAGAGTGTACAAGCCCAGCTGCTCCATTCTCTCAGCATATGACAGTCCCACCATCCCGGGAATTAACCTTGTAAACCTACGCTGCACTCCCTGAATAGCAAGAATGTCCTTCCTCAAATTAGGGGACCAAGAAGGAATGGGTGATGTTTTGTGTCGAGACCCTTCTTCAGACAGATATAGCGGACCCATCCCCGGCTCCCACCATCTCCACGGCCATTTAGAGCTCCGGCTTCCAACCCCGCTCCCGACTCACAAGGTGCACAAGCGAGCAATTCTTCACCCACCGCACGGTCCAGTGACACAGCTGTTGTTGTGGTTGACATTGCAGCCCCTGGGGACAGCGCTTTCTTCAGGCCACCACAACCGACTAACTCACCGCGGGGCTCCCATCCCTCTCATCTGCTGCAGTTTCTTGGTGTCCGCACCCCACTCCACCACCGCAGACCTGCTTCTCCCGTCGTCTGTCCAGTCAGCCTCTTCACCACCTCCCACCCCTCCTCCTCCTCCTCCTCCACCATGGCTCTGTCAGTCCCTGCAGTCACATCAAAATTGCTCATTATAGAGTGCTCTTTAACATATTGTGCTCTGTACTATCAATCCCTGGAGAGGGCCTCGTGTTGTCGACCTCCCCGTGGTGAGCCCTGTCAACTGACCTCAGTCAGGCGAGCGACAACAAACAGAGACAGCAGCAGCGCCACAGCTTGGAGCCAACCCGGAGCATACGCCCTTTTTAGGGCAGGCACCTACGGATGTCGAACCGGATGGCATCTCCCTGCTGCAGACCTCTGCTGCCTCAAACGCAAGAAGAAGAATCCCTGGAGACAAAGCGTTTGCTGTCAGAACCCAAATCCATACTGTTGTGTCCTTGACGTTCAGCAGCATATTATCATCTTTTTACATAAATTACACTGCAGATGCTCGCTTACAAAAAAGGACACAACGTGCTGGAGTGACTCAATGGGTCATGCAGCATCTCCAGCACATTGTGTCCTTTTATTCATCCAAGAACTACACCTGCCCAGTTGGTGCCAATATCCTGACTTGCACCAAAACCCGTCCATCTATTTATCCTGTGGTTGTTATTTATAAGGCTCACAAACATCAATGGCTTGCAGTTGAAACTCATCAGTTTCAATCCCACCCTGGCTTCGCCCTTTTAGATCTCTGCCACACCTTTGCCCCATACCAAGTCCTTCAAAGTGTCAGGGGTGATGGGGAGAAGGCAGGAGAATGGGGTTAGGAGGGAGAGATAGGTCAGCCATGATTGAATGGCGGAGTAGACTTGATGGGCTGTATGGCCTAATTCTGCTACTATCACATGACCTTATGACATTACAAAAATGTCCAAAAACTCCAGATTCCTCCGTGACTCAATTGGCAACTGCTTCTCCTAGATCTCTGTGGTTCTCTCCTCTTTCAATATACTCTTCAAGTGTACTCTGGCTTCTGATCCCAATGTGTCTTTTTTTTTTTACTTACTATTTTTGTCTGATCACACACATGTGTATAGATTGGATCATTCTAACAAATTAAACCTTCTATATGAATATCGGGTGCATGCACTATGATCAGAAAGAAGGTACAGGTGTTTACCTCATTTTAACCCATGGCTTATCAATGCCATCAATACTGTTCAGTCCCTTCAACCTGCACAAAACTGGAGGAAACCTTGGAGGAAGATATACACACTGAGTGATCTCTGCCGATAATTATTTTCTCATTTTATCAGGATGTGGGCCTCACTGGCAAGGCCAGCATGTCTTGACCTTGAAAATAAGTTGTTAAGCCGCCACCTTGAACTATTAAAAACCTTCTGTTAAAGGAACTTTTACAGTGATTTTGGGTGAAGAATTCAAGGATTTAGACCCAGTGATGGTGAAGGATTGGCGATATATTTTCAAATCAGGTTGGTGTTCCCATTTAACTGCTGACATTGTCCCTCTTCACAGAAGTTATTGGGAGAAGGCAGGAGAATGGGGTTGGGAGGAAGAGATAGATCAGCCATGATTAAATATTGGAGTAGACTTGATGGGCTGAATGGCCTAATTCTACTCCTATCACTTATAACCGTATGACCAATGAGGGGTTGCAGGCTTGGGAAATGCCATTGCAATACTTTGGTGAAGTATTGCAATGCATTTTGTATATGGTCCATGATGAAACCACTGTACTCTGATTGTATAAGGAATCCATTTTCAGGTTATCAGGTCATAAGGTCATGTGATAGGAACAGAATTAGGCCATTCGGCCCATCAAGAATACTCCGCCATTCATTCTTGGCTGATCTATCGCTCCGTCCAAACCCCATTCTCCTGCCTTCTTCCTATAACCCCTGACACCCATACTAATCAAGAATCTATCTATCTCTGCCTTAAAAATATCCATTGACTTGGCCTCCACAGCCTTCTGTGGCAAAGAATTCCACACATTCACCACCTTCTGACTAAAGATATTCCTCCTCATCTCCTTCATAAAGAAACGTCCTTTAATTCTGAGTCTATGACCTCTAGTCCTAGACTCTCCCACAAGCGGAAACATCCTTGCCATATCCACTCTATCCAAGCCTTTCACTATTCAGAGTAATAGTGGCTCTGTACTGCATGGTGTTGAGTATCTGAAGATTTGTTGGTGCTGCATCCATCCAGGCAAGTGGATATCAATGCATCACCCTCTTGGCTTGTCCATTGTAGATGATGGAGACGCTTTGAGGGCTGGGATGGAGTCAGTTGCCCCAGAAAACCCTGCACTGAGCTTTCTTTATAATCGCAGTGATTTTGTGGCTGGTCCAGGTGACTTTCCCGTCAATGGCGCCCTTTGGGACACTAATGGTAATGCCATTGGGTGTCAAGGTAGGGGATCTGATCTTCTCTTGTAGGAAGCTGTTCTTTGCAAGGCACGAGCATGGTACAAATACAATGCAAATAATCTAAACTCCTGGAAAATAAACCTCAAACAATTTAACAACTGCAGCCACCAGAAATTGAAAAAGCTGTTGAATTACAACTAAAAGGTGAACTCAAAAATCTAAATTGGGATTTTACTTCTTGTACAGATTAACCAGTCACATGTCCTTGAACGACTGTGAAAGTCTAAGATATCCTTGGGGATTCAGTTACCTAGCAAATTATCAGTAAAGGAACATGGTAAAAACGGCCTCCTGTTAAAATGCTGACGCAATAGAAATACTAATTTGACCTTTAAACCAGATTTATTACTTTAAAACACAATTAAAAGGATCCTACGTCTTCATTCGCCTTACAATCACTGGTGACAACATGGGGCCCAGTGGCACAGAAGCAATCTTTCTATCTGTCAAACTTCAATTTACTGAAGCACGCTCTGTGTAATGTGAGTGGAGGAATACTAATAAAAACCAAAGCTGGGGGATAAAAACAGTACAACATTAAGCATTACTTATATTTGTTTACCTGAGGGACTGTGGCATTGAGAATTATAAAGCATATTTTAATATGGTATAAGTTAATGTTCAGAGTGAACATTCAAGGGTTTTTCTGTTGGTTTTTACATGATCATTAACCTATTGCAGTGGACAAGGTTCTGAAAGTTTTTGAAAGTTGGAAAATGCCAAATAGTAGCAGTGACCTCCATTAAAAGTAGGTACACAAAAATGCTAGATAAACTCAGCAGGTGAGGCAGCATCTATGGAGCGAAGGAAATAGGCAACGTTTCGGGTCGAGACCCTTCTTCAGACTGATGTGAGGGTGGGGGTGGAGGGGCGGGAATAAGAAAGCAAGAGGTGGAGCCAGTGGGCTGAGGGAGAGCTGAGAAGGGGAGGAGAAAGTAGGGACTACCTGAAATTAGAGAAGTCAATGTTCATACCGCTGGGGTGCAAATTTCCCAAGCAAAATATGAGGTGCTGCTCTTCCAATTTACGGTGGTCCTCACTCCGGCCATGGAGGAGGCCTAGGACAGAAAATTCAGATTTGGAATGGAAGGGGGAGTTGAAGTGCTGAGCCACTGGGAGATCAGGTTGGTTAATGCGAGCTGAGCGGAGGTATTGGGCGTAGCGATCGCCAAGCCTATGCTTAGTCTCACCCATGTAGAGCAGCTGACACCTAGAGCAGCGGATGTAATAGATGAGGTGGAGGAGGTGCAGGTGAACCTCTGCCGCACCTGGAACGACTGCTTAGGTCCTTGAATGGCGTCGATGAATCCACTAAAAGTAGTTTCTGTATTGTGGAGGAATCCAATCTGATAATGTATGAATAATTGTGCATAATATGCTTCTGAATTTTAGTTGATTGATCATTATTTCAGGTACACAAATAGCTGAAGAAGGGTTTCGACCCGAAACATCACTATTCCTTTTCTCCAGAGATGGTGTCTGACCTGCTGAGTTCCTCCAGCTTTTGCATCTATCTTTGATTTAAACCAGCATTTGCACCAAAAGAAAATGCCTGTTGAAGGTCTAAATGCTCAAATATTAAAGTATTTGTTCTCTCGCCTTTCTTTGCTTTTTCATTGATGATTGTAAAAGAATAGCTGTCAAAAAGGTTACAATTTTATTTAACACTATACCAATATACCAATGAGCTATGGTAAAACCCCAGTTAAACAAAAGTACTGCTGTTAGAAATTCTGTTGCACTGAAAAGTTTTCCGTTTCACGTATTGGAACCTGACAACATATACTTGCTGGTCCAAGTTGTGACATTGTGGAAATGAGACTGGACACCTCCCATCATGACTTGTACACATGACATATTTTCCATGTGGGATGCATCTGTAACAATGTCAATCCTGACTTGGAACCCTGCCAGAACAATTAGGTCATGTTGATCTAAATTGGATCAGTCGTTGGGCGGTCACAAGGGAAGGAGATATTCATAGCGCTCTTTGCTTTGCAGAGCACGATTTAAAGGGTCTCTCATACCTATCGTTTCAACATTCTGGAGAGCATTCTGGAGGTGGACTACAGCTATTGACCACAGATACTTTGAGGGAGGTGTACCTCCATTTTAACACATGGCACCTTGTAATGTGTGATCCTGTGTCAGTACCTTTGGGTAAGCTGCATATGGTTGCAGCTGTAGGCTTGGACTCTGGGACAGTGCAGTTGTAATTGCAATTCTAAAAAAGGACGGGGTTATACTATCCCTGAAAAACAACGACTTTTACAATCCCTTCCCAATCCCCTCTTACCCTGTTTTGGTCTCTGTGGATTGGTTACTTCCAACGAACCAATCGTAGTGCTTGTTAGTAGAAGCTCTGCCTACTATGCGGTTTATATTATCAGAATTCAGTTCATGGAATTAGTCACATGCTGGAGACGTGGATTTATACCGCAGGCGCACGGGCCGGGTCTGTAGGCCACCCCTTACATATGGAGATTTTGTGTCATCATCTATACGTCCCCGTATGGGTTATTAGCGCTTCGGCTAATGTATTATTTAGCCACCACGTATCAATGTGTTTTGCGCTTCGGATGGCTCGCTCGGCGAGTCCGTTGGACTGTGGAAACTCAGTGCTGCTGGTGACATGTCGAAAGTCCCATCGTTGAGCGAAGTTTCTGAAGTGGTGGCTGGTGAACTGACTGCCGTTGTCGGATGGGAGGCGTACTGGGGAGCCGGGCACTGAGAAGTGGCGTGACAACTTCTGGATGACTGCTTCAGATGTGATGGTTTGGAATAGGTCAATTTTGAACCAGCCAGAATATGAGTCGACAAGAACCAGATAGTTTTTTCCATGCCATTCGAATACATCGGTGGCTACTGTGGACCACGGCAGAGGAGGAACCGGGTGTGAGAGCAAAGGTTGTTTCTGTTGGTGTGGCGCTAGGCTGTTGCAGATAGCGCAGACTCCGGCTTTTTCTCTCATATACTTGGTCATCCAGCAACAAGATGGTGATTGAAAGTTTTCTGAGTGATTTAAAACACAAGGCTGTATGATGCCACTTTGGAGATTTATGTGACTAATTAATCTATGACAAACTTGTAGGAGGTTTACTCAGTGACAAAGTGTGAGGTGAATTGCTCAGGAACACAGAACTGACTTTGAATCAAGTCGAGCATGCATGCAGAATCGCTGAAAACTGCTTCTCACACAAGGTCTGTAAGCTCTGGGCAACGTTCCCAGTATAGTGTTAACCATGCCGATACCTCCTGTCATAACAAGCCTCCGTAACCTTCCCCTCCCTGGCAGCCTCAAAGATCTATCGCTCGGTCCCCTAACTGTAACAGCTCCCATGCCTCAGGTCGGGAATTCTGCGCCGCCTACGGTAACATTTGCCACTACTGTCAAAAGTTTAACCACTTCAGGAAATGTTGTCGTTCACCTCCCGTTGTCCAGAAACAACTCCAGCTGAAGCGTAATGCACAAAAGCGATCTTTTGACAAGTCCAGCAAACCTCTTCAACCTCTCTCCTGTGGACAGGTTGTTCACCTTCGTTTGCGTTATTAGCGCATTGGCTACTGTATTATTTAGCCACCAATGTGTTTTGGATATTGGCTCGCATTTAGTTGCACTTCATTTTATTTCCACAAGGAAAGATGAAGATTGGTCAATTCATACTAACCAATTGTAGTGCGTTGTTAGTAGAAGCTCCGTCTACTATGCGGTTTATATTATCAGAATTCAGTTCATGTAATTAGTCTAAGTAGCTGCTAAGCTTGCTGTAACACCATGCTGAAGTACACCGTGCGTAGGCTTTAATAAACATGTTGTACCCTGACGTGCGTGTGACTGGCTTTATTACAGTCTCCTTCAAACTGGTCCCATCTGCTCATCATCCATCCCTACTTCTCTCTTCATTTCTCAGCAAATTCCAGCATCTGCAGCTTCTTGTGACTCCACTTAACACCCACCAGCCTCCTTCTTTATCGACATCACCTAGCTCCATCTGTCTCCTTTTCTTCCTCTCTCCTTATTGTCGCTATATATTATCTACCAGCCACTGCCTCCCTACTCCATTGCTCCTACTCCCCTATTTGGTTCCATCTGCTCAATATCCCTCTCCTTACCTGGTTCCTGTCACCTGCCAGCCCCTGCCTCACCACTCCTTCCCACCATTTGATACTAGCTATCTCATCATTACATTCTCAGTGTTGATGCACGGTTGCAACCCAAAATGTTGACCATCCCTCCATAGATGATGCCAGACCCTCTAGCAGGTTTCTCCAGCAGGTTGCTTTCTGCTCCAGATTACAGAACCACATCCACCTCCAATTGCTTGGCTACTTTAAGTACTTTGACATACTCAAATCCTCACTACAATACTACTTTCTATTATGAGGTTTAACCAATTCCATAAAATGAAGTTTTGCAAGAGGACAACTAGATACAGATCACACAATATAGTTAAAAAGATATACATGAGATCCATGAAGAGCTAGCCAAATAGATGGAGAATTGGCTTCATTGAGGGTGGAAGGTTCAGATGGGGCTAGTGCTGTGCCTCAGGGATCAGTGCTTGCACCTATTGCTGTTTGTGGTTTATATCAATGATTTGTAGAATTGAATGTACAAGGCATGATTAGTAAGTTTGGAGATGACACTAAAGTGAGTGGTATCATCGAAGAGCAAAGATGGTTTTCAAAAATTACAGCAGGATCTTGATCAATCCCACAAGTGGGCTGAGGAAATGTTCAAGAATTTTAATGCAAATAAGTGTGAGGTGTTGCATTTTCGGATGTCAAACAATGGCAGGCCCTTCACAGTTAATGGCACGGCCCTGAGGAATTTTGGACAGCAGTGGGATCTAGGAGTGCAGGTATATAGCTCCTTGAAAGTGGCATCACAGGTAGATAGGGTGATCAAAAAGGCTTTTGGCACATTGGCCTTCATCAGTCAGGGTATCTATTGTGTATAGAAGTTGGGATGTTATGTTACAGTTGTATAAGATGATGTTTGAATATTGTGAATAAGACGCATTTGAATATTGTGTTCAATTTTGATCACTCTGCTAAAGGAAGGCTGTTGTTACACTGGGAAGAGTGCAGAGAACATTTATGAGGATGATGCCAGGACGTAAAGGCCTGAGCTATAGGGAGAGGTTGGGCAGGCTAGGCCTTTATACCTTGGAATACAGGAGGGTGAGGGGTGATCTTTAGAGGTGTACATGAATATCATGTGGGGAATGGATAGGGAATGTACTGATTATTTTACCAGAGGTGGCGAGACAAAGGAGATAGTGATCTACTTCAGAAAGCGAAGCGGTACTCATACCCCAGCTTGCATTGATGGTGCCAAAGTAGAGATGGTAGAAAACTTCAAATTTCTGCGAGTCAATGTCACCAACAACTTCTCGTGGACCACCCATATTGAAACAACGACCAAGAAAGCCTCTACCTTCTGAGAAGGCTGAGAGGTGCCCCGGGACACAAAGATGGCCCAGCCTGCCCAACTGAGGAGAGGAGAGGGTTGTTGGTTCATGGGCACTACTGCAGTACATCGAGCGCGCGGGCCGACCCGACACTGGATTTTAAATAATGGCGCCAAAAACGGTGGAGCCTGCATGAGTAACATATGCAAAAAGAATTCCACTGCACAGTTACATGTGTGACAAATAAAGCTCCCTTGAACCATTGTTTCGGTACAGATGACAATTAAACACATTTACTCTGAACTCTCGAATGGTGACGGTTCTGAAGCATGAACGCTGTTCATCGCTCGACAGATATTGTCTGAACAACTGAGCAGTGACAGCACCTGGGTTTTATTCAAAATAGTAAAATAATCTTATTAGTTTAACCAATAATACTTAAATCAGTTTAATGGCTTCTCTGATACAAGACGATGAAATATATATGAAATGACATCATTATACATGTGTGCAAGGTGACAATATGGTAAATAATAGGCTGTTTACAGGCTTTGATTAAAGGTTTGGTCTGATGATAAGCAGGGGGGTAGTTAACAGCTATTATGCAGCTCTGGCTGTTTACAAACTGCTGTTTACAACTTTTGTGCCAATGAGTGGATGTGCGAGCATGTGTCCTTTTGAGGGACATAGACCTGTTGGAGTAACTCACCTCTGCCTATGGCCCTAACCTTTCACCCTCTTGCTTATTATGAATCTATACATCCCTACTTTAAAAGTATTCAAAGACTCCACTTACGCTCCCTTTTGAGGAGAGATATTCTCTGGAGAGAAGGAATGGGCGACATTTCGGGTCGAGACCTGTCTGAAGAAGGGTCTCAACCCAAAATGTCGCCCATTCCTTCTCTCTTGAGATGCTGCCTGTCCTGCTGAGTGACTCCAGCTTTTTGTGTCTATCCAGTTCTAACCAGCATCTGCAGTTTCTTCCTACTCCTTTCGAGGGAGAATCTATAACTAGGGGTCACTGTTTAAAAATAGGTGGTCGCCAAAATAAGACCGAGGGGGTGTATTTTCTTTTCTTTCACAGAGGACCTTGAGTCTTTGAAACATTTCTCCTCAAAGGGGACTGGAGGTGGAGTCTTTGAATATTTTTAAAGCAGAGATGTGTGGATTCTTGATAAGCAAGAGAGTGAAAGGTTAGGGCCACAGGCAGGAACGTGGAGTTGAGATTACAGTCAGATTAGCATTGATTTTGCTGGATGGCAAAGCTTTGTCAAGGAAACAAGTGCCCTACTTCTGCCCCTAATTCGTATTTAAACATTTGTGTTTGCAAACAAGAAATCCATGAGCCTGGTTATGTTCCTTAACAGAGAAGCACATTAAATTGCTTCCTGTAAAGTGAGATACATTTTTAAAATCCCAATTGATCCATTGCCATTATTATGCTTTATAATTGCTGCTTTTAGATCGTGGGGTATATAAAGCCCTCAGAATAGGCACTGCTTGGAACTTAACATTTGCGCTCAGTGCTAGGTTTTTGATTCTACAAAGCAGCAAATTTAATACTGTGGGTGTTGCTCACTCTGGCCGAGGAGGAGGCTTGCGGTGTTGCTCACTCTGGCCGTGGAGGAGGCTTGGCGATCGTTTCTCCGAACACCACCGCTCGGTCCGCATTAACCAACCCGACCTCCCGGTGGCTCAGCACTTCTACTCCCCCTCCCATTCCGTATCCGACCTCTCAGTCCTGGGCCTCCTCCACGGCCAGAGTGAGCAACACCGCAAGTTGGAGGAACAGCACTCATATTCCGCTTAGGGAGTCTGCTATTGAATGTCTCAATTCTGTTAAACCCTTGCACCTCTCCCTCAGTCGCATTCCCTCTCTCTCAGTCGCACTAGCTTCTCATTTTCACACTACAAACAGCTTACAATGGCTTGTTCCCTTTATCATCGATACTTTTTTGCATATCTTTCATTCATTGTTCTTTATCTCTCCACATCACCGTCTATATCTCTCGTTTCCCTGATCCCTGACCAGTCTGAATACGGGTCTTGACCCGAAACGTCGCCTATCTCCTTCGCTCCTTAGATGCTGCTGCACCCGCTGAGTTTCTCCAGCCTTTTGTGTACCCTCGATTCTCCAGCATCTGCAGTTCCTTCTTTAACAAATTTAATACGGTTATGTATTTCATGCAGTGAGGATAATGTGACAAGAAATATTATTTTTCTGCTGCAAAATTATATTCTTCACCTTTACATTTAATAGCGAGTTTGAATTATAACATTATGATTCTCTCTTCAATTTACAAAATGACATTTACACTTAAAAGGAGAACACACAAGTGGAATGATTGTGCTCATAAAGACATGTTTTCTTGGCGAGGGAAGCACTCACTTTCTGGATTTCAACTAGTTGGTCCAGTTTAGTTCAGTGTCACGTGTACCAGGGAGAGGGGGAGTGGGGGAGGGGGGAGGGGTGAGGGGAGAGAGGGGGGGAGAGAGGGGGGGGGGGGTGAGAGAGAGGGGGAGAGGGGGGGGTAGAGAGAGGGGGTAGAGAGAGGGGGTAGAGATGGGAGGGGAGGGGAGTGAGTGGAGGGGAGGGGAGAGAGGGGGGGGAGAGAGGGGGGAGAGAGGGGGGAGAGAGGGGGGAGCGAGGGGGGATAGTGGGGAGGAGAGAGGGGGGATAATGGGGAGGGGGGAAAGGGGGAAGAGGGTGGAGGGGGGGGGGAGGGAGGGTGAGGTTGGGAAGGAAGGGGGAGGGGTGGGAGGGGAAGTTCAATCGGTGAAAAACCGGGAAGTAAAAAACGGGGAAAAGCAACGTAAGAAAATAGAAAAAAGCACGGATATCACGAAGAAAACCACTGTCTTCGAAATTAAATGTTAAACGTTAAATGTTAAACCTCGAAGTCTATAAAGCAGCAGTAATGTATTAACATTTTCAAAGTTAAAGCAAAAAAAATAAGTTCAATCAGACTCTTATCTTTAAAGATGTGGAAGTCATCATGAAGCTGTTCATCAGTGAGAATGAGCGTTGGGAATCTTCTGGAAAGATGAGCTGAGGAGCACGCGGGATTTCAGGGGAGCTCAGGGGAGCTCGAGTACAGGGCCCGACTTGCTCGTCTTTTGAATAACCGGGGGGGGGGGGAGAGAGGGGTCGGTGGGTGACGTCACTCATAGCACGTGGAACACAGCGAAAAACCGGGTGGGGGAGAAAGGGGCGGGAGGTGACGTCACTGGCAGCGCGTGGAACGCAACGCGGAGCAGCGCCATTGTGACGTCATCAGCGAAAAACAGTTGGTTTTGTTTTCAAAGTTTTGTCAGATTATTGAGCATTTTGATTAATATCTCGAGAAATAAAGCATGAATTGTTCAGATAAGAGGATTTCAGAGTCCAGGGAATACATCTCTACTGGAATATGTAAACATTTTACCGTTAGCGCGTTTTTTTTTGGAGGAGATGTGATTATATACACACACACACATCCAAGATCAGAGTTTTAAGTATATGAGATGGATATAATTAAGTTGTTACAAGATACTTTTTAGATTTTAGCTTCCACATCAAAAATCTGTCCTTTTCGTATTCTTCTTGTAGGCTTTGGATATTGTACATGCTAACATCTTCACAAATTTTTTTGTAACAGTTTATAACAAGTACTTGGCTATTGGTTACCAATTTGGAACCAAATAATTTCAATACATTTCACATTTATTACTTTTATTATCAGTATATTCACTGATATTCCATCACACATCGCGGAGGCTTAGAAGTAGAGAGTATATTCAATATGTTGTGATAGGCATGCATCTGTTTTGGATTTATCAACAGATGGATCAAATCACACCAATTTCAGCCAGTAACCATATTCACTTCCTGGGCCAAAGATAGACACAAAATTCTGGAGTAACTCAGTGGGGCAGGCAGCATCTCTGGATAGACGGAATGGGTGACATTTTGGGTCGAGACTCTCCTTCCTGGGCCCTTGCAATGTCAGTACTAAAATGGAAATGATGCGTTGATACATTTGTCCTGGATTTCCAATCCCAGTGTCAGACAGAGGGACAATAGAAAATCCTCAGTGGTAACTAATGGGCCTGTCCCACTGATGTGATTTTTGAAAATCCAGGGGCGACCAGAAAAAGGTAGGACTCTTTGGGCGACTACTCACGACCATACAGGCGGGATCGTAGTCTTAAGGTAAATAGAGACAAAAGAAAGGTTGTTTGTCTACACTAGGTCTGGATTATCCATTCAAATGAATGAGGTTTAGCTGGTGTTCGATCACAAAGGTAGATTCCTGAGAATACTTTGGGGATTCGCAATGCACTCAGACTGCACAAAATGACTTGCATCTGGGGTTAGATCTGAGATATAGATGTGTCCACACTTACAATGGGGTTGCAAATATCTGGCAGTTGAAAATGGTTGGATGCATCTATTTCCATTGAAAACCTTCAACCATACCTCACTTTGTTCTTTTATTTAAAGGCATTGAAAAATAAACAGAGGCTATTTTTGGTGAGCCAGCATCTGTAGTTCCTTGTTGCTACTATTAAGATAGATGTTCCTCACTGAACATTTTTTCAGGTTTGCTAACATTTAGCCAATGACACAGTACTGGTCACCAATGCTCTTAAAAGATTAGGATCCCTGAACCTAAAAGGTTTTCCAAAGTTAATTTCTCAGAGTATTAAAATTGTTATTCAATCTTTTTACATCAGCATTTTCTTTCTTTTCAAGTATCTTGAGCAAAAGGACTTCAGTGGAGTTATTGTTTTGATATATTCCTAAAATTGAAAATTTTAGACTATAAAAAGCCATGAACAAAAAACTCGAGATTGATAATCAGAGACATGTGTTGGTTCATCAATGAAGACCCAAGGAGGAGATGAGTTGGGAGATGCAGGGTAGAATACATATGAGTGGATGTATGCCCATGAATAATGCCAGGGAGGCTAATCCATAAACTACTAATATGTTGTATTAATCTAGAGAGACAGCACATGAATGGTACAGATGGTAAATTCACACACAAATATTATGGGCAGATAAAGATAAACAAGTGTAGGTGCACTGCTTTAAGCATGAAAATAAGCTTACCTGGAGTCAACATTCTGATTATTTACAAATTGCCTCAGCCTTTTAGTATTCAGAGCATGCATGGGGCTTCACAGTGCCATGTCTGGTTGGAATACAGAATCACTGTTAGGTATTATTATTTCAACATGCTCCACGGGCAAATTTTAAGCACATCTTTGTATATTTGCAAAGAACCATTGGCATGAATAAGATGAAAGGTAGACGTTTACAACCCCTTGCCAGTTGTTTTCTTTGTATCCTGTTTTATCCTGTATTCTCCCTGAACACAAAACACAGAGGAGACAGGATCATTGGACCGCGCACTCAATAATATTTAATCTTTAGCAGTCTGTTGCTATACCATATTGCACAAGATTCCACTGCATCTCATTTCACCTCAAAGTTATTTACAACCTTACATGCATGTTTTTGCAACTGCCTTTATTTGACGATAATGAACTAATGAAGCAAGGGACATGGGCAAGGTATTAAATGATAAAACACAGCCAAGGATCTGGAGAGAAGGAATGGGTGACGTTTCGGGTCGACACCCTTCTTCAGACTTCTTCGGTTTATTAATACAGATGGCTAAGCTTTCCCAGAGTGGAAATTACACACAGACTTTGCCCATAAGACCGGGAAACCAACAAACTTCATACTGCCTGAAATGCTTATCCTTTTGGATTTAGATCAAGCCGGACTGTTCATCCTGGCTTCACAAACCGGCAATGGACCACTGTCTGAGACATTATTACATCCCCATCCCTCCCAGACTGATGGTTCTCTACACAATCCAAATCAGTATATTTGAGGTGGACCATCTTCAATGATAAGGCTCAGGGACCATTGAACCCTTCCACAGCATTGCCATTATATGCTGACATTATTTCACATGTACTATAGTAAATTGGGAGTCCAATAAGCTAGCCATCTCACTTGACATGAAAAGTTATTCCCTCTTATCATGCTTCTCACCCGACATATCTCCAGACTCTCTCTCCCCTGACACTCAGTCTAAGAAGGGCCGTGATCGCAAAATGTCAGCCATTCCTTCTCTCCAGAGATGCTGCCCGACCCGCTGAGTTACTCCAGCATTTTGTGTCTATCTTCATAGAGTTTATGTCATTAACTATTACTCTCCTTCTGAACTTCGCCTAACACAACTCTCACAGTTTTTATCTGAGATGAGATGAATTTATCTGAGAAAATCATGAGATGAATAGGTCAGGTAGATGCACAGTCTCTTGCCCAGAGTAGGTGAATCAAGGACCAGAGGACATAGGTTTAAGGTGAAGGGGAAAAGATTTAACAGGAATCTGAGGGCTAACTTTTTCCCCACAAAGGGTGGTGGGTGTATGGAACAAGCTGCCAGATGAGGTAGTTGTGGCTGGGACCATCCAAACATTTACAAAACAGTAGTAATTGGATAGGACAGGTTTGAAAGGATACGGATCAAATGTGGGCAGGTGGGATTAGTGTAGCTGGGTCATGATGTGGGCAAGTTGGGCCGAAGGCTCTGTTTCCAAGCTGTATCATTCTATGACTCCACGACTCTATTCGTAAATTCTTATCATCTTCAGTATATGGGAAAATAATTCAGATATGTAGTCAATCAACACTTGTATAGTGGTAAAACAAGGCATTTATTGACTCCACCACATCGCCAATGATGGGTATGGGGTTGAGACCTTGCAATCATTGCAAACAAACCAATGTGTAGAAGGAAAAGTTAATTTACTCTGAGAATCTATTCAGAAGCACAAGAGATAGATAGTAAGGCTCAATGGTATTTGTTCCCCTCACTGCAATGCCATTATATGCTGGCATAACCGTGCCAAATTTGACATGTTAGGAAATTAGGAGCCCAATAAGTCAATCATATTAGCAGCTGGTAGAGCTGCTGCCTCATGGTACCAAAGAACTGGGTTCTTTCCTGGCCTCACATGCTGTCTGTGTGGAGTTTGCACGTTCTTCATGTGACCAGTTTTCTCCCACATCCCAAAGACGTGCAGATTTGTATGTTAACTGGCCTCTGTAAGTTCTTCACAGAGTGTAGGGAGTAGACGAGAAAGTGGGATAACATACAGTTATCATTTACGCGTCATGATGCACGATGCGTGCGGCGTGACGCGCATGCGATGTGCACATGGTGCGCATTACGCACACATGGTGCGTGGTGACGTAGGCAGTGACACGCGATTTTGGGATGTACAAAATCTTCGCGCACCATCTGCGTGACGCTCAAATGACGCCCAAGTGGGACAGGCCCTTTACTCTTGTTGGTCTTCAAACATGATTGTCCAACCCTCAATTTGTATTTTGTCACTGGGCAGCACAGCCATGTAGAGTTGCTGCCTTTCTGCAGCAGGGAGCAGGGTTCGATCTTGACAATGGACTATTTGTACGAGTCTGCACATGCTCCCTGTGAGCGCACGGGTTTTCTGCAGGTGTCTCTGGTTTCCATCCACATCCTAAAGACGTGCAGGTTTGTGGGTTAATGAGCTTCTGTAAATTGCTCCTAGAGTGTAGGTCAGAACCAGTGTACAGGTGATTGTAATCGGCCTGGACTCAGTGAGCCGAAGGGCCTGTTTCCACGCTGTATGTCTAAACTAAACTAAACTAAAGTAATCCTCTACATGACAACATTTAAAGTCATTTCTTTCTTTCAATATCTGGTAAATGAACAGCCATGTTTGGCTTAAATATGATGCCTTTAAGTTTTGGGAGCAAAATGTCTGGGTGTACAAAGGTTGAAAATACACCGATTTAATAGAGTTTGTCCAAAATTTACAGAAAATACAAGTAGCAGCGGAAGCAGGGGGGAAGGTCGGTGATCGGGTGCAGGCCAATGTTGTCAAGGCAACCATTACTTTAAAATCAGCACTTGGAGACACAGGAAATATAAACAAATCCTCTCCATTTCAATTTGTTTTTTTTCCATTAAGTTAATCATATTCTCTCCCATGCTGGCTTCCCCCTCACACCCTCTTCTCCCCTCTCCCAGGAGCGAAGGAATGGGTGACGTTTCAGGTCGAGACCCTTCATCAGACTGAGAGTAGAGGAAAATGGGTCAACCTAAACATAATGAGGAGAAATGGTGCTTCTGACATCTGAGAAATGGTATCTTCTGGGGTATATTAGAGGGAAGCAAAGAGTTAATTATCAACATCAGAGAATTTGATTAGGAACTTGGCAGTTTTCATCAAGGCATATAACCATGACCTCATGAACAAACAACATTTTGTATATCCCCAATCTTTCTTAGTTTATTGAGAAGGCTTAGGAAATTTGGCATGCCTACAACTCTCACCTACTTCTACAGATGCACCATAGAAAGCATTTTATTAGGATACATCACAGCTTGGTTTGGGAACAGCTCCATCCAAGACCATTGGAAATTGCAGCAAATTGTGGACGCAGCCGACCATCACACAAACCAACCTCCCTTCCATTGACTCCATTTATACCTCATGCTGCCACGGCAAGGCCAGCAGCATAATCAAGGATGAGTCGCACCCTGGGCAGTCCCTCTTCTCCCCTCTCCCATCAGGCAAAAGGTATAGAAGTGTGAAAACGCGCACCTCTAGATTCAGGGACAGTTTCTTCCCAGCTGTTATCAGGCAACTAAATCATCCTACCACAACTAGAGGGCAATCCTGAATTACTATGTACCTCATGGGTGACCTTCGGAATATCTTTGATCAGACTTTGCTGGCTTTACCTTGCACTAAACGCTATTTCCTTATCATGTATCTATGCACTGTGAATGGCTCGATTGTAATCATGTATTGTCTTTCCGTTGACAGCACACAACAAAAGTAGGAATAGCTGAAGATGAAAAGTGGGCACTTTGCAGGCATATTTAGCAGGGGAATGGGCCATGGCAAAACTGCTCAGGAAGAGAGCCTTTTTTGTTTGATTGAAAGATACTGCATGGAAATATGCCCTTTGGCCCATGAGGTCCCCACTGACCATCGATCACCTCCACGCACCAGTTGTATGATTTTGCACAGACCAATTAACCTGAAAATCCCACGACTTTGGGATGTGGGAGTTAAGCCGGAGCACCCGGAGGAAACCCATGCAGTCTCATGGAGAACATCCAAACCCCACACACTCGGCACTCGATGTTAGGATAGAACTTGGGTCACTGTCACTGTGAAACATTGGATCTACCAACTGCACCTCTGTGCCATCCTTTTGTGTGTCTTTTTTTCAAGCAGGAAAATGCCTTAGCTTTGCCTTAAACCTCTTGAACATCAGGTGAAATAAATTCTTCAAAGTTAGTTGTGAATTAGTAAAGTAGTTACTGGCTCTTCCTGGGTTCCCCTGTGGCTCTCACAGAAGACACAAGAAATAATTCTCAGAAAACAGACTGGTTCCACCAAGATGCAGTGCAGAACACCACAGGAGATCCTTCTTTCCTGTGGCTATCAAATTGTACAACTCCTCTCCCTGACTGTAGATTGGTGTGTCTCTACTATATACAGTGGCTTGCAAAAGTATTCATACCCCTTGAATTTTTCCACATTTTGTCACGTTACAACCACAAACGTAAATGTATTTTATTGGGATTTTATGTGATAGACCAACACACAGTGGTGCATAATTGTGAAGTGGAAGGAAAATGATACATGGTTTTCAAATTTTTTTACAAATAAAAAACTGAAAAGTGTGGCGTGCAAAAGTATTCAGCCCCCTTTACTCTGATACCCCTAAATAAAATCCAGTGCAACCAATTGCCTTCAGAAGTCACCTAATTAGTAAATAGAGTCCACTTGTGTGTAATCTAATCTCAGTATAAATACAGCTGTTCTGTGAAGGCCTCAGAGGTTACTTAGAAAACATTAATGAACAAACAATGTTCCTTGGGCATCATGAAGCCCAAGGAACACACCAGACAGGTCAGGGATAAAGTTGTGGAGAAGTTTAAAGCAGGGTTAGGTTATAAAAAAATATCCCAAGCTTTGAACATCTCACAGAGCACTGTTCAATCCATCATCTCAAAATGGAAAGAGTATGGCACAACTGCAAACCTACCAAGACATGGCCGTCCACCTAAACTGACAGGCCGGGCAAGGAGAGCATTGATCAGAGAAGCAGCCAAGAGGCCCATGGTATCTCTGGAGGAGCTGCAGAGATCCACAGCTCAGGTGGGAGAATATGTCCACAGGACAACTATTAGTCGTGCACTCCACAAATCGGGCCTTTATGGAAGAGTGGCAAGAAGAAAGCCATTGTTGAAACAAAGCCATAAGAAGTCCCATTTGCAGTTTGCCACAAGCCATGTGGGGGACACAGCAAACATGTGGAGGAAGGTGCTCTGGTCTGATGAGACCAAAATTGAAGTTTTTGGCCTAAATGCAAAACGCTATGTGTGGCGGAAAACCAACACTGCACATCACCCTGAACACACCATCCCCACTGTGAAACATGGTGGTGGCAGCATCATGCTGTGGGAATGCTTTTCTTCAGCAGGGACAGGGAAGCTGGTCAGAGTTGATGGGAAGATGGATGGAGCCAAATACAGGGCAATCGTGGAAGAAAACCTGTTAGAGTTTGCAAAAGACTTGAGACTGGGGCGGAGGTTCACCTTCTAGCAGAACAACCCTAAACATACAGCCAGAGCTCCAATGGAATGGTTTAGATCAAAGCATATTCATGTGTTAGAATGGCCCAGTCAAAGTCCAGACCTAAATCCAATTGAGAATCTCTGGCAAGACTTGAAAATTGCTGTTCACAGACGCTCTCCATCCAATCTGAATGAGCTTGAGCTATTTTGCAAAGAAGAATGAGCAAATGTTTCAGTCTCTAGATGTGCAAAGCTGGTAGAGACATACCCCAATAGACTTGCAGCTGTAATTGCAGCGAAAGGTGGTTCTACAAAGTATTGACTCAGGAGGGCTGAATATTTTTCCACTTTTCCCGTTTGTGGTTGTAATGTGACAAAATGTGGAAACGTTCAAGGAGTATGAATACTTTTGCAAGACACTGTATATATCACCACACAGATTATACATGCTGCACATTCCTTAATAAGTCCAGTCCGGATCTTCATCCCTATACGCCCATAAGCCTGCGTGTCTCTCTCTCTCTCTCTCTCTCTCTTAGATTAGATGTATGCCATGGAGACGAAAGCACAAGGTGTTTCCTCTATGGAATTACAAATAAAAGACTGAGTTCTAAACTCTATATGTGAGTCTGATCATTTCAACATGGTGTCAGAAGTGGGATACGAACCCACGCCTCCAATCGGAGACCACAATGACGGAAGAGAGCGATCATAAGGTATCGTCAACAGCAGTGCGGGCAACCAGGTTCATCCACAACAGATAACAGCTTCCCTGTCGCGACTGTCTCCTATGTTCCTTCATCCTGCTTGGAGGGCCTGGTTGCCCACACTGCTGCTGATGATACCTTACGATCGCTCTCCTCCGTCATTGGCCAGACAAGCAGTACAAACTACCACTCTCAATCCGGCCCTTCTTTGCCATTTGTGATGAACTAGTACAAGAGGGCATTATTGTAAAGGGCCACGAAGCTGTAGTTCTTGCCTCCTTACACGGCTAGTGCTTTGATGCCATCCATGCGGGGCACCCAGGCGCTGAGGCAATTGTCCTGCAAGTGCAAAGCATGTTTTTCTGGCCTGGCATGGCCGATTACATTCATGATAAGGTGGAGTCCTGTGCAGTGTGCAACAGTTTGGCACCACACCAACAAAAGCAGCCACTTCTCTCACACCCGGTTCCCGACCTCACATGGCCCAAAGTGGCAACTGACATTTTTGAGTGGCATGGCAAACAATACCTGATTCTAGTCGACTCATATTCCGGATGGTTTGACATTGATCTAATTAGTAGCCCCACCTCTGCAGGGGTAGTCCGGAAGCTAGCACGCCATTTCTCTGATCACGGGTCTCCATATCAACTACTGTCTGATAATGGCGGTCAATTTACCAGTCAGTACTTCAAAGACTTTGCTACATGCAGGGGTTTTCGTCACATCACCAGCAGCCCTGAATACCCGCTGTCGAATTGGCTAGCTGAACATGCCATCAGGAGTGCCAAGCAAGTGATGGAACGATCCCACAGGACAAAATCAGACGTGCACCTGGACCTGCTTAACCTGCGCAACATCTCCCGTGACCCGATATTGGGTTCACCCGCTCAGCGTTTAATGTCAAGGCAGACTCGAGCCACATTGCCTGTGGCGAATCAGACACTGGTACTGCATGTGGTCCCACCATCAGACGTCCAGTCCAGGCTACAACAAAAGTGTGACATTCAAAAAGGGTGGTATGACAAGACGAGCAGACCATTTCCACCACTAGCGGAGGGACAGGTGGTACGTCTGCAAACCGACAAAAGCCACGACCGCCTCGGTGTAATTTCTGGAACTGCCTCCGAGCTACGTTCATGTTTGGTCAATGCCGATGGCGGCACCTACAGACATAACAGACAGCACATCCTGCCTGTGAACAAACCACCACCACCTCTGTATTATCCTGACCGCACAGGTATACTTCCATCCCCATCCAGCGGCAACGGCCCGACCCTACCAACACTACCATTCGCTTCTGATCCGGTCACTTGGCTTATGGCCACACCGCCTCCACCTGTGGCAAAGTTGCCGGGGATGCTGTTTCAATCTCCTGCACTTATTCTACCACTGACCATGTCATGGTGACAGGAGAAGATACAGGAGTGTACCGTACGCGTGCAGGTCACATCTGCAAGGCCCACCATAAAGTACCCGGGCAACGTGTAAACTTCCTCCAGTTTATTGACACATATTATATACACTTTATGTAATCAGTAGTTCTTACATTTTGCATTTTATTCTTTAAGAGGAAGGATGTAGATTAGTGTGTCTCTACTATATATTACCACACAGATTATACATGTTGCACACTCCTTATGTAGTTCAGTCCGGATCTTCATCCCTACCCGCTCATAAGCCTGCATAAGCCTGCGTGTCTCTCTCTCTCTCTCTCTCTCTCTCTCTCTCTCTCTTAGATTAGATGTGTGCCATGGAGCTGAAAGCACAAGGTGTTTCCTCCGTGGAATTACAAATAAAAGACAATGAGTTCTAAACTCTATGTGCGAGTCTGATCATTTCACCACTGACTGACTCCCCTCCCACCACCCACCCCACCCTTGCTCAACCTTTGCGCATCCCCAATTCTTTCCACTCGTCACTTTAATTTCATGTTTCATGGATTTCGTGCTTTATACGATACGATACGATGACACTTTATTGTCAGACCAAGGTCTGGAATTTGTTTATGCATACATTATGACTGTTGGCAGATCAATTTCCCTCCTGGGATAAACAAAGTTCTCTCATATCGTAATGTAGTAGTGGAGTACAGGTCTCAAGTAAATGACAAGCTCAAATAAATTAGCATTGATGGGAAACAAGGTTTGCACAAATTAATAGGACTACCTTAGGACAAATTGCCAGGACCTGGATTACCAGCATCCAGGGGCGCTGATGGAGGTGGTACAGAGAAATAGATGCACAGTTCTGATCTTCTAAAATTCTATGGATTATGGGCCCATTCCCACCAACTGGAAATTGTAGGGTTTCCAGAACCAGAGCAGTTTCGTAATAAGCAGTCAACTTTTCTGGACAGTAATTAGAAGAGTGTTCTTCACTCAGAAAGTGGTAAATCTTTGGAAGTCATTTCCCAAGAGGACAGTGGAGACCTAATGGCTGAGTATATTCATAACAAGGTTCAATGGACTTTTAGACATTAAGGGTATAAAGGGTTATGGGATTAATACCAGAAAGTAGTTCAACTCCTCGATCCTGTTCTGCAATTAATCTTACAGAATGTCAGAGCAAGATCAAGGGGCTGAACGGCTATTCCCTGTTTCTTTTCATTATGTATAAACGTGTGCGGACAGGAAGTCGAAGGACGGCAAGCCAAAGCCAAGATGCCGAACCTACATCACTCCGAAAAGCCAAGATTCCGAGTGGACACGACACCGAAAGGATACGAAGCTGAACAGACACCACGCCGAAAGGATATGAAGCCGATTGGACACCACGCTGAAAGGACATTACGCAGAATGGACATGACGTCGAAAAGCCTCCAAACGGACATGACTTCTCTGGGGACGGGATTTGACCGAGACCTCGTCAGCGATTGGTCCAGACTCCCGAGTCCATCACATCACTGGTCGGGGGGAGACAGGTGGGTAGGGGGGGAGCTTGTGCTTGCGTTTGTAAAATAGTGGCAGTGACTCCAAGCTGCTGCGATTGCCACAGAGGCTTTTCGACGTAACGTTCGTTCCCCGTCAGATTTTAAGCCGAAAAAATCTGACGCTGAACGGACATGACGTCAAAAAGCTTTAAAAAAAATCTTACTGATTGAAAAGAAAACAAAACGTTTATCCATTGGGAAAGAATAGGAATTAAAACGATGGGAGATATGTATGAAATGGGAAAACTTTTATCATTCCAACAATTACAACTAAAATATAATTTGAAAAGTAATCAATATTTCAAATATCTTCAAATTCAAGATTATTTGAAAAAATATATACAAGGATATCAAACTTTAACTCCAGATTTATTGGAGGAAGGAATGAATAGAAAGGCAGAATCAAGCAATTTAATATCTTACTTATATAGTACAATTCTAAATATAGAAACACCAACGACAGAGGCAATTAGAAGGGACTGGGAACAAGAGTTATTGATAAAAATTCCAAATGATAGATGGGAAAAAAATTTATTATATATAAATAAATGTTCAATTAATGTAAGACATAACCTAATTCAATTTAAAATTTTACATGGACTATATTATTCGAAAACTAGACTGAATAAAATATTTTCAAATGTTTCCCCCATCTGCGACAAATGTTTAACTCAAAATGCCACTATAGCACATTCCTTTGTCTCTTGTATATTTTGGAATGAAATTTTTGGAATTTTTACAAAACTATTTAATACAAAATTGAACCCCAATACAGAACTGATTATCTTTGGATCAATGGAAGAGGGAAGTAAACTAACTATATTCCAAGAAGCTTTTCTTAATTACGGTCTAATAACAGCAAAAAAAACATACTCAAATTTTGGAAAAACGCTACCACGCCAACATTCAAAATATGGATTTCAAACATGTCTGAAATGCTAAACCTTGAAGAAATGAGATTCCTCCTACTAGGCAAAGTAGACCTATTCTTAAAGACTTGGTCTCCTTTTATCAACTTTTTACAAGCAGATGGTGCAACATAAGAAATTAAATGGTTTAGAACCGGGTGACGGATGGGCAAAAATACGAAATAGGTAGATTTCTCCTAATCTCTCTTTCCTTTACTTTCTCCTTTTCTTTCAATCTTTTTAGCTTCTTATCTCGGTCCTGTATTTCTTTGGCTATCTGTTTCTACTCGCTTGTCTATCTATTCCAACACTCTTTATTTCTTTTTTCTCTCACTGTTTTTTTTATTATTAAATCAAAAGTACGAAGTTGTACAAGAATGAAAATATGTATGTATGTATTAGGTACTTAAGTACCACACTACTGTACTTACTTCTAACAAAAATATACAACAACAACAACAACAAAAAACAAAAACAAAAAAAAAGAAAACAAATATAAATTTATTTGAATCCCTGACATCGAAAAAGATGAAAAACAACTTTACATATCAAAAAGGAAACAAATATAATTTTGTTCAATCCCTCAGGCAGGGGTAAATAGTAATTGACTTTCTGAGAAACCGTTTAGTTTGACCATGGAATTTGTTAAAAGTACACGTGGCGGCAGGAAGTTCCTTCTCAATACGTCGTGGACAAAAAGGTTAATGAGACCACGTACTGGAGGTGTGAGAAATGTAGAGTGTAATGGTAGAATTAAAACTATAAATGATACTGAGCAGGGTAATGCTTCTAATCATTCACACCCTCCTGATGGTACTCATAATTATGGGTACACAAAAAGCTGGAGAAACTCAGCGGGTGCAGCAGCATCTAAGGAGCGAAGGAGATGGGCAACGTTTCAGGCCGAAACCCTTCTTCAGACCCCTCTCATAATTATGCTCATAATTATGTTTTGAAAGTTTTCGACGGTCTGAAAACTCGAGCTGAGCATACTGAAGAGTATAATTAATAAGCAGTGTAATTAATAATATCACAGAAGGATTACCACTTAGTATTGCTGGAACCCTGCCGAAGAGAGAAACACTAGGAAGAATGGTAAGACGAGCAAGATATGTAGACACGGGTGAAGATTTGAGTACAACAACACGAGGAGAAAACTTTTGAATGCATGAGAGTACCACTGTAATTATTTTATCGACAGAGAAGATTTTGGAACTTTTATCCAAAAAGTAAACATGGTTTGGCAACGGCACATTTGACTCTGCCCCCCTAGGAAAGCAACTCTATACTATACATGCTATTATTTCAGAAAGCAAAAGCTTGCCAAGAGTTGTGTTGCAAGCAACAAGGAAGAGAAAACATACGACAACAATTTCAAGTTTTTGAAAGATAAAGTTCAGGTTCCAACTTCAATAACAATAGACTTTGAAAAAGCAGCAATTAATAGTCTAAAAAATATCTTCCCAAACATGTCAATTTATGGTTGCTTCTTTCATTTTGGCCAATGTCTATGGCGAAGTTTTCAAACTCGTGGATTGCAACAAGGGTATGCCAAGCCTGACAACGCACTTCTCATTAAGCAATTACAAGCTCTTGCCTTTGTCCCCCCCTGAAGATGTTCAAGAAATAGTTGATAAATTGATGCACTCCTTAAGCGCCAAAGCTGAAGAAATGCTAAGTGATTTTTTAGTTTATTTCGAAAGTACATGGTTAGGAATAGTTCAAAGAGGGAGGCGAAGTAGACCACTTTACAATTCGAATTATGGTCAGTCTGCACTCGAATTCAGGATAAATTGCCAAGAACAAACCATTCTCTAGAAGGTTGGTGTCAGGTCTTTAAAAAGAGGCTTAGTGTAACTCATCCCACAGTGGCCAAATTACTTAAAACGATCTGTAGTGCACAGGCATCGAATGAAATGTTAATTGAGCAGGCATCTACAGGATTGACATTTCAAAGCCTAACAAAATATATGCTACCATTAACAAAATAATAACATCTATTTGCAATTCTTATAATAAAGAAGGATTGGCTTTCCTAAGAGCCTAAACTGACAATTTTTTTATTGATTTTTATTCCTATTCCTATAATTTTGTTGTACTTTGTTACATTTTTAAATAGTTGAATTGTTCGTACTTGTTACATTTAAAAATAGTTAAATAATAAATTTGCAGCAAATATTGATTTTTTAAAGTGTTTCAGTGTTTCATACATATTTATCAATTCGGCTTCATGTGCGTTCGGCGTCAGATTGTTCTTCGGCTTAAAATCTGGCGGAGAACGAACATGACGTGGAAAAGCCTCTGTGGCAATCGCTACAGCTTGGAGTCACTGCCACTATTTTACAAACGCAAGCTCCGTCTCCCCCGGACAGTGATGTGATGGATGTAGGGGTCTGGGCCAATCGCTGACAAGGTCTCGGACAAATCCCGTCCCAGAGACGTCATGTCCGCTCGGCGGCTTGTTGACGTCATGTCTGTTCTGCGTATTGTCCTTTCGGCGTGGTGTCCATTCAGCTTCATATCCTTCCACGTGCTGTCCGTTCGGGTTCATATCCTTTCAGCATCGTAGCTTACAATGGCTTGTTCCCTTTATCATCGATACTTTTTTGCATATCTTTCATTTATTGTTCTTTATCTCTCCACATCACCGTCTATATCTCTCGTTTCCCTGATCCCTGACCAGTCTGAAGAAGGGACCCGAAACGTCGCCCATCTCCTTCGCTCCTTAGATGCTGCTGCACCCGCTGAGTTTCTCCAGCCTTTTGTGTACCCTCGATATCTTGGCTTTTCAGCGTTGTGACCGTTCGGTATTTTGGCTTCCACTTCTTCCCTTTGGGTTCTCGTCCTACAACGTCCCATCCAGGTACCATGTATAAAGTAACAACACTGATTTTAACCCTACCCTTTTAACAATACTACCCTTGATCGAACTTTGCTGGTTTTACCTTGCACTAAACCCTTATCATGTATCTATACACTGTAAATGGCTTGAATGTAATCATGTTTTGTCTTTCTGCTGACTGGTTGGCACACAACAAAATCTTTTCAATGTACGTCGGTATACATGACAATAAACTAAACGTAACTTTTAAAAATGTGGAACTTTTCTCATGGAACATAGAATTGCAGGTTGCTTGACATTAACATATTTTCCTGCAAGTGTTTCTTTGAGATATGTGAAGCTGGGACTGAAATTGAGATCAAATTATTTCCAGGCCATCATCTTCCTACATCTATTATTTGCATCAGTCAAGTGCATTCTTTCATTTTTTCTTCTGCTCTTTACATGCGCTCTCCTAAATCCATTGCAATTATATCATTATCCCTTGTATAAGTGACACAGTTTAAGTTAATGCCATATCAAGCCCTTGAGTGTTCTGTAATCGCAAAACACTACTTTACCGGGATCATAACTACATTTTAGAAAAAGAAAGATCTTCTTGCTGGTATTCTTGTAAGATGAATCAATAAGCAATTATGAATTTGTTCCATCAATACAGAATTCCCATCACTGAATACTAAAGAGATAACTAATTCCACCAGTTTCTATCCAGTCTTCATATTACAATGAAATAAATACATCTTTTAGCTGCATTCAGTGACAAAGCAGAATAGCCAACTGGAAGTATAATTAATTTTATTCCAAATAAAGTATGCCTTTATCATCAGCACTCAGAATCCTCTCATATTTCATGGTCACTAACACATACTTAATGTGTGAGAAAGATCACGTTTACTACATTTAAATTTTTAAAGGGTGATGGTGTAGGGAGTGAAGAGCAGGGTGAGAGAACCAGACGAGGAACGATGAATGCATCTGAGACGGTGAGAGAAGGAAAACCTGGTGTATATGTGGTACTGCTCCTTCTCTATGATGTATTAAGGCCTCTGAAACTTTGGATTTTGTGCCATTTACCAGAAAATCGTGCAGGCACAACGTCAGTTGGGAATCATCAGCTCACACACCCTTACCTATGAACAACTTAATGCATATACCGTTTAAGAAGGAACTGCAGATGCTGGAAAATCGAAGGTAGACAAAAATGCTGGAGAAATGTTTGCACCCCAGCGCGATGAACATTGACTTCTCTAATTTCAGGTAGTCCTTACTTTCTCCTCCCCTTCTCAGCTCTCCCTCAGCCCACTGGCTCCTCCTCTTCCTTTCTTCTTCACGACCCCACCCTCACATCAGTCTGAAGAAGGGTTTCCGCCCGAAACGTTGCCTCTTTCCATCGCTCCATAGATGCTGCCTCACCCGCTGATTTTTGTCTACCTTAATGCATTTACTTGTGTGCCAGACCCCACACTATTCACAGAAATCAGTTTGCACAAAGCAAGGTGATGTTATTGAAGGAATTATAGGCTCCTCTGATCTCATACAGATTCACCAGTTCATCATAATTACAATTTTCCAAGTCTGATATCTGTGATTTATAGCCAACAGCAAGTCATGCTGTCTAGTGACATCAAGGAGAGAAACTCAGCGGAGAGGTTGAAGAGATTTATATAAGGGTGAGGGGTAAAACATCTCAAATGTTTTCCAGAGATGATCAACCTAAATTAAGCGCTTCAGCTGCAATGGCAAATTAATTACACAAAGCTATTGCAAGATAACGTTATACGAACAGCCATAATTCAGTGACTGTAGCTACTATATTCAGCTGCTATAAATTAGGAACTGTTAATACACTGCATTTTTCCTCTGCCCAAAGAAAGCTTAAATTAAATTGTCTTTGTCCTATGTTTTATCTACAAATTCTAATTTGAAAACTATGAAGGCAGTTTAAATCCAATTACCTCCATGGTGAGAAATTATAAAGTTAAATGATGCAAATGGATAACTATTCTTCATTTTCAGTATTTGGTGCTGAAACTCAGCATTCAGCTGGCTTGGCAAGTTCCTGAGAGGAGTCGATTTCATTTGTTTTTAATCTAACCTATTAAAAAAACGTGGCAGCACTGTGCTTGATTTAGCATTTGGAAACGTTACCTCTCTCAGTTTTTAATATTTCAGGTCTGGTAATGGCTGGTTTAGTTCAGTTTGATTTAGAGATACAGCGCTGAAACAGGCCCTTCGGTTCACCGAGTCTGCATTGACCAGCGATTCCCGCACATTAACACTATCCTACACTCAAGGCTCAGAAACTGGAGCACTCGAGAAAAACCCATGCGGTCACAGGGAGAACGTACAAACTCCGTAAAGGCAGCACCCATAGTCAGGATCAAACCCACATCTCTGGTGCTGTAAGGGATCTACGCCACTGTGCATCCCGTTGCTAAGAGTTTTTATGCTCTTAAATTTTAAATACTTTTCCCTGATCACTTAGTTCAATGTTAGCAGTTTTAAATATCTTTGAATATGGAGACATTTAGAAACTGTTCAATTGCAGCTTTCCCGCCCAGCAAGGGCCTGTCTCTTTGTTAGACAATAGACAATAGACATAGAACATAGGTGCAGGAGTAGGCCATTCGGCCCTTCGAGCCAGCACTGCCATTCAATGTGATCATGGCTGATCATCCCCAATTAGTACCCCATTCCTGCCTTCTCCCCAAATCCCCTTAATCCGCTATTTTTAAGAGCCCTATCTAGCTCTCTCTTCAAAAGAATCCAGAGAACCTGCCTCCACCGCCCTCCGAGGCAGTGAATTCCACAGACTCGCCACTCTCTGAGAAAAAGTGTTTCCTCGTCTCCGTTCTAAATGGCTTACTCCTTATTCTTAAACTGTGACCCCTGGTTCTGTACTCCCCCAACATTGGGAACATGTTTCCTGCCTCTAGCGTGTCCAAGCCCTTAACAATCTTATATGTTTCAATGAGATCCCCTCTCATTCTTCTAAACTCCAGAGTGTACAAGCCCAGCCGCTCCATTCTCTCAGCATATGACAGTCCCGCCATCCTGGGAATTAACCTTGTAAACCTACGCTGCACTACCTCAGATCCCGTTGTACTTCCCCTTTTCCCAACTTGACGCCATTTAGATAGTAATCTGCCTTCCTGTTTTTGCTACCAAAGTGGATAACCTCACATTTATCCACATTAAACTTCTTCTGCCATGCATCTGCCCACTCCCCCAACCTGTCCAAGTCACCCTGCATTCTCATAGCCTCCTCCTCACAGTTCACACTGCCACCCAGCTTTGTGTCATCAGCAAATTTGCTCATGTTACTTTGAATCCCTTCATCCAAATCATTGTAAATAGCTGCAGTCCCAGCACCGAGCCTTGCGGTACCCCACTAGTCACTGCCTGCCATTCTGAAAGGGACCAGTTAATCCCTACTCTTTGTTTCCTGTCTGCTTGCATTTCAATCAACCACTTCTCTATCCATGTGTGCACTCTAACCCCAATACCATGTGCCCTAATTTTGCCCACTAATCTCCTATGTGGGACCTTATCAAATGCTTTCTGAAAGTGCAGGTACACTACATCCACTGGCTCTCCCTTGTTCATTTTCCTAGTTACATCTTCAAAAAATTCCAGAAGTTTAGTCAAGCATGATTTCCCCTTCGTAAATCCATGCTGACTAGGACCGATCCTGTTACTGCTATCCAAATGTGCGGCTATCTCATCTTTTATAATTGACTCCAGCATCTTCCCCACCAACGATGTCAGGCTAACTGGTCTATAATTCCCTGTTTTCTCTCTCCCGCCTTTCTTAAAAAGTGGGATAACATTAGCTACCCTCCAATCCACAGGAACTGATCCTGAGTCTATAGAACATTGGAAAATTATCACCAATGCATCCACGATTTCTAGAGCCACTTCCTTAAGTTCCCTGGGATGCAGACCATCAGGCCCTGGGGATTTATTAGCCTTCAGTACCATCAGTCTATCCAACACCATTTCCTGCCTAATGTGGATTTCCTTCAGATCTGCAGTCACCCCAGATCCTCTGGCCACTACTATATCCGGAAGATTGTTTGAGTCCTCCTTAGTGAAGACAGATCCAAAGTACCTGTTCAACTCATCTGCCATTTCCTTGTTCCCCATAATAAATGCACCTTTTTCGGTCTTCAAGGGTCCAACTTTGGTCTTAACTAATTTAGACCTCAACTTGCCTCAACTTGTTGATCCAGCTATCCAAAACAATCAGAGTCTTCTGATAGTGGTACCACCTCACTGTGATGTCTGAGACACAAACACCTTTTGGACCCCAACACTGGGTGCAGAGGGCCACCGTCATTTTGATACCTGCGGAGCTTGCTGTGTGAACGCCGGTTGATGTTTCTCCTCATCACGTTCATTGTGGTACAGTGGATCAACTGGTGGAGGAGCTGCTTCACATCTGCAGAGGCCCAGGTTCACTCCTGATCATCTGTCAGTCTGTTTGCATCTCTTCCTGTGACCATGGTCTGCCGAAGTTCCATCGGGTGCTTCAGTTCATCCCACATCCCAAAAAGTCATGTGTTGGTAAGTGAATTGCAAGTTCACAAGTTCATGTTACAGGAGTAGAATTAGGCCATTCGGCCCATCAAGTCCAGTCCGCCATTCAATCATGGCTGATCTCTGCCTCCTATTCATACTTTCCTGTCTTCTCCCCATATCCCTTGACACCTGTTCTAATCAAGAATTTGTCTATCTCTGCCTTAAAAACATCCACTGACTTGGCCTCTGTGGCAATGAGTTCCACAGATTAACTACCCCCTGACTAAAGAAGTTCCTCCCCACCTCCTTTCTGAAAGAGCTCCTTTAATTCTGAGGCTATGACCTCTGGTCCTAGACTCTCCCACCAGTGGAAACATCCTTTCCACATCCACTCTATCTATACCTTCCATTATTCTGTAAGTTTCAATTAGGTCGCCCTCCTCAACCTTTTGAAGTCCAGCGAGTAGAGGCCCAGTGCTGTCAAATGCTCATCATGTACTAACCCGCTCATTCCTGGATTCATTCTTGTAAACCTCCTCTGGACCCTCTCCAGAGCCAACACATCCTTCCTCAGATATGGGACAATATGGGACACAAATATACTCAAAGTACTCCAAATGCGGCCTGACCAGCTCCTTAGCCTGCTGAGAATTGCTTTAATTGTATTGATAAGGGGTAGAATCTAGGGGCTGTTGAATCAATGGAAACAGTATAGCCTTGGTGGATAAGAAGGAACTGCAGATGTAAGGTGGAAAATCGAAGGTAGACAAAAGTGCTGGAGAAACTCAGCGGGTGAGGCAGCATCTATGGAGCGAAGGAAATAGGCAACGTTTCGGGTCAAAACGTCTGAAGAAGGGTTTTGGGTCTGAAGAAGGGTTTCGACCCGAAACATTGCCTATTTTCTTCCATTGATGCAGCCACACCCACTGAGTTTCTCCAGCATTTTTGTCTAGCCTTAGTGTGAATGGGTGCTTGATGAATGGCACTGACTCCATGGGCTGAAGGACCTGTTTCCATGCTATATGGCTTCATGACAACAGAGGTCATACTTCAAAAGTATCACATTTGCCGTAACACTATGAAACAGTTTCAAAGGCCGCGCTGTCTCAAGCCAAGAGTTGAGATTTCAGGGATGGTGCTTTATTTACCGTTCTTATTTTAATACATTTTTTTAGCTTCTTTCGGCTATGGATCATCATATAAAATCCTCCAGTTGAGAATTTGGGCATTTCCTGCCAGGCCCGGTATTTATTTTCTTTAAGGATGTACAGGATTTAGAGGTGAGAGTAACTTTCAGACAAGGCCCAAGGCTGGTGGGACCTGACTGTAAACAATTGCTGCAGCAGCTCGTTCCCCTGTGAGCTGGGGGGATCTTCAGGAATGTCACGTTAGACTTCAGCTGGGATTTCAAGATAAGAGGGCTTTGAAATTTATGGACCCAGACGTCTTGAGACTATGCGCAACTACCTTCCCGGTTAAAGTGGTTATTTTTAAAGGTACAGATGCTCCATGATTTACGATGCTTAGACTTACGACATTTCGATTTGACGATGGTGCAAATGCTGGGCAACGACAGCGAGCCGCACGTCACTTCCGGTCACGTGATCGCATTGTATTAAAAGCTTTTTCAAATTGCGATATTTTTGATTTACAAAGGGTTTATCAGAACGTAACCCCATCGTAGGCCGAGGAGCAGCTGTACTTCAAAAATCTGCTGAAGCCAAAAATACAAAATAAAAAACAGAAAACTGCTGAAAGCACTCACCACGTTAAGCAGCATCTGCAAAGAGAGAAATAGAATTAATGCCTCATGTCAGAGCCTCTTCATCTGATCAAAGATCTTCCACCTGAAAGATGAATTGAAGATAGTCACAAAGTGCTGGAGTAACTAAGCGGGCCAGGCAGCATCTCTGGAGAAAAAGGATGGGTGACGTTTCAGGTCAAGACCCTTCTTCAGACAAAGATTCATTGTTTCTCTTTCCGTGTTTGCTGCCTTAATGGCTGTGTTTCCAGCAGTTTCCGTTTCAATTCATTTTATAATTCAAAAAAGACCAGATGGCACCAATAATAGGGTACAAAGAAGACATAGAATGGGGAGGTAGCAGTGGATGTGAACTCAGCATTAAGATATGTCTAGATAAGGAGATGGATTTTCCCATATACATCACCCATTCCTTCTCTCCCGCTGGGTTACTCCAGCATTTTGTGTCTATATGTAAGCTGGCATTTGCAGTTCCTTCCTACACAGATTGAATTTCAAATCAACTTGTCACAGAAAAGGATTGAAGATTATTATTAAATGTAAAAATAAATGGGATCAATAGTTATGAGATTAAACTGTCGAACTCTTTGAGTACAGAAGTAACTATCATCCCTAATCAAAAGATAACAAAAAGTGCAAATGAGATTTGAGTTTCCAGAGAGGTCAGAGTAGTGAGTAGTAGATTTAAAATAAAACTGACTGAAATCTTAGGATCACACTTGTGGACTGAGTGGATTTGCTCCACCGAGCATCATCCTAGCCACTACAAAAGAGACTATTTCATGAATATCACATGAATTAGACTAAATTAAAATGGAAGATACAAATAGAAATCCTGTGAATCCTTTGCTGCCAATGGGTTGCCTTGTGGGGCAAGGAATGGTGTTGGGGGACATTGATGTGTCAGTGGGTGTCCTGCAGGGAATGAACCTTTTGAACTCTGGAGGTAGGAGGGGAATGGAATACGGTGAAGACGGTGGAAATGACAAGGGATGATTTGGTGAATGACGTGGCTATTGTGGTGGAAGATTGGGAAGAGGTGCTGGACCCGAGTTAGACTAGGCCAAAGAATTTTCCCTTACCGAACCAAAAGTCAGCTGATGCAAAGATACATATTCCTGCAGTTACACCCGTTATCGGGGGAAGGTGAAGGGCCCCAAGTAAAAACTGTTGAATATAAGATGGGTCCATACCAGTGAGAAGGAGTGGATGGGGCATGTTGGACCTCCAGACTACGAAGAAGCAAAGGTTCCTTCCAGCTGCCTAGATCTGGACACAACAGGACAATTATTTTCTCACCAGTAAGTGCCAACCAGGCATTAGCATGAATTTCAGTGCATGGTACTGAGTGTACTAAAGGATTGTGTTCTTAGAAAATATTTCTTCTAAAATTGTGAAGATATTTATCTTCAAGAACACATTTAATTAAAGATGGAGAGCTGCACCTGCGTACAATGTGTGCTTGTCATTTAGTATCCATCTCAATGAATAGTGCTCCGGCTACAAACATAGACCAAAACCAAAGTACGTCAGGCTACTAGTGCCTGAATGAGAAGTGTGAATTACACATTAAAATTCACCTTCCTCTGTTTTTTTGTATTAGCCTGTCTCCTATCCTGTAAAATAACACAAGTTAAGGGCCTGTCCCACTTGGGCGTCATTTGCGTGTCATTTACACAACATCATTTACGCATCATGACACACGACGCACGCATGATGCACGCATAGAGTGCATTAGAAACATAGAAACATGGACAATAGGTGCAGTAGCAGGCCATTCAGCCCTTCGAGCCTGCACCGCCATTCAATATGATCATGGCTGACCATCCAACTCAGTATCCTGTACCTGCCTTCTCTCCATACCCCCTGATCCCTTTAGCCACAAGGACCACATCTAACTCCCTCTTAAATATAGCCAATGAACTGGCCTCAACTACCTTCTGTGGCAGAGAATTCCAGAGACTCACCACTCTCTGTGTGAAAAATATATTCCTCATCTCGGTCCTAAAGGAATTCCTCCTCATCCATAGACTGTGACCGCTTGTTCTGGACCTCCCCAACATCGGGAACAATCTTCCTGCATCTAGCCTGTCCAACCCCTTAAGAATTTTGTAAGTTTCTATAAGATCCCCCCTCAGTCTTCTAAATTCTAGCGAGTACAAGCCAAGTCTATCCAGTCTTTCCTCATATGAAAGTCCTGACATCCCAGGAATTAGTCTGGTGAACCTTCTCTGTACGCCCTCTATGGAAAGAATGTCTTTCCTCAGATTTGGAGACCAAAACTGTACGCAATACTCCAGGTGTGGTCTCAGCAAAACCCTGTACAACTGCAGTAGAACCTCCCTGCTCCTATACTCAAATCCTTTTGCTATGAATGCTAACATACCATTTGCTTTCTTCGCTGCCTGCTGCACCTGCATGTCTACTTTCAATGACTGGTGTACCATGACACCCAGGTCTCGTTGCATCTCCCCTTTTCCTAATTTGCCACCATTCAGATAATAGTCTACCCTCCTGTTTTTGCCACCTAAGTGGATAACCTCACATTTATCCACATTATACTGCATCTGCCATACATTTGCCCACTCACCCAGCTTATCCAAGGCACCTTTCAGCCTCCTAGCATCCTCCTCACACCTAACACTACCCCCCAGCTTAGTGTCATTCAATTCCCTCGTCCAAATCATTAATATATATTGTAAATAGCTGGAGTCCCAGCACTGAGCCTTGCAGTACCCCACTAGTCACTGCCTGCCATTCTGAAAAGGACCCGTTTACTCCTACCCTTTGCTTCCTGTCTGCCAGCCAGTTCTCTATCCACATCAATACTGAACCCCCAATACCGTGTGCTTTAAGTTTGTATACTAATCTCTTATGTGGGATCTTGTCGAAAGCCTTCTGAAAGTCTACATATAACACATCCACTGGTTCTCCCTTATCCACTCTACTAGTTACATCCTCAAAAAATTCTATAAGATTCGTCAGACATGATTTACCTTTCGTAAATCCATGCTGACTTTGTCCAATGATTTCACCACTTTCCAAATGTGTTGCTATCCCATCTTTAATAACTGACTCTAGTAGTTTCCCCACTACCGATGTTAGACTAACTGGTCTGTAATTCCCCTTTTTCTCTCTCCCTCCTTTTGTAAAAAGTGGGGTTACATTTCGCATGCATGGCACGTGGTGAGGCGTGGTGGACGTGTCGCGCATGGCTCCCCAGGATTTTGGGATTCACAAACTCTTCGCACGCAGCCTGAGTGATGCGCAAATGACGCTCAAGTCGGACAGGCCCTTTGCTCTTCCCCTGCTGTTCTTGGCACTCAAATAAGCACAGAAACATATCACAATAATATTATAAAGATTTATGTCCACTGATCTATCTTCAGAAGCATTATTGCGCAATCTCCACCTGCTCGTGTCTGCTGCATGTGTTGGAAGGAACTGCAGATGCTGGTTTAAACTGAAGATAGAAACAAAAAGATGGAGTAACTCAGTGGGACAGGCAACCCCTCTGGAGGGAAGGAATAGGTGATATTTCATGTCGAGACCCTTCTTCAGAAGCTTGTCTGCTGTTGGTTTAACAGTTCTCACTGTAAAAGATTGCTAATGAATTGATCTATCAGCCCATTTCCATTTCCTGCTGCCTGTTAGTTAAAAACATTGTCGAATGCTGGCAGGTTATAAAAAGGGATCTGTAGCAGCACAGAAGCATGTGGGTGGCAAGCCCTGTGACAGTTTCACTCCTGCCAATTTATGCGCAGAAATTACATAGCAGATTATTTTTTACAGAAAACACCCTGCTGTGTTTGTATTATTTATACCAAAGGTCAAGTGAGAAGGTTGAAAAGTTTTGCATAAAACAGCACAATCAGAAATTTTCCTTGTTGAAAAGTTGACAGTTCACATGATTCCCGACCGAACATGGAAGCTTTCCTTGGAGACAGTTGCCAAGTGGGCATTGATGTGCAATTGGTCCATGCCAATCTATTCAACTTTCTGTATGAATTGCCCACTTGTTTGCACTCCATTAAGAATTGCCCCGTACACCCATAAGCACAGCACACACATGCGCAGTGCACATAAACACACACACACACATGCACAGTTCAGTTTAGTTCATTGTCACATGTACCGGGGCACAGTGAAAAGCTTGTGTTGCGTGCTAACTAATGCGTGCACACATGCTCACACTCACCACAAATGTCTGATGATGTCACAAGGATGATGTGACCACTCTCACAGAGTCTGTGGAATTCTCTGCCTCAGAGGGTGGTGGAGGCAGGTTCTCTGGATGCTTTCAAGAGAGAGCTAGAGAGGGCTCATAAAAACAGCGGAGTCAGGGGATATAGGGAGAAGGCAGGAAAAGGGTACTGATTGGCGATGATCAGCCATGATCACATTGAAAGGTGGTGCTGGCTCGAAGGGCCGCATGGCCTACTCCTGCACCTATTGTCTATAAGGCACTCACAACTTAAATCCGATACCAGCTAGCAAACAAAATGTATTTGTATTTACTTTACAGTTTTCACAAGTTTTCTAAACAACTCACATCCCTCCCTTCCTGCAATTTTTCACTGTGGGGGGAGGAGGGGGGTGTCACGAAGTCTAGATTACAAGCCCCACTTTCATAAACTCTTTAAGAAGGAAATACAGATGCGGGAAAATGGAAGGTAGAATAAAATGGTCGACACACTCAGCGGGCGAGGCAGCATCTATGGAGCCAAGGAAATAGGCAACATTTGACAGACAGACAGACAGACGGACAGACAGACAGACAGACAGACAGACGGACAGACAGAGCAAAGCCAAGGTGATACAGACACAGACCACCATGAACAGGAAGGTTAAGATGGCTAGCACAGTGTATGGTAAGTCCTTTAAATGAGGCAGGGGGGAGAGAGAAGGGGTGGAGAATGAGTGGAGAGACTTTTAAGAAGCCAGACAACTTGGTGGGCATTTAACATTACTGGTCGGTTAAAGGTGATTAACTAAAACTATCTACGACTACCCATAACTACATGGCTACCACACTATACTGCACCCACAACTACAGGATTATCGATTATCTCCATGGCGAGAATTTCTGGTCGCAGAAAATTTTGCAACATGTTGAAAAAATTGTGTCTCAGTTGTAAATGGCTTACTCCTTATTCTTAAACTGTGGCCCCTGGTTCTGGACTCCCCCAACATCGGGAACATAGGATCGCAAAAGATTAATAACTTGGCAGATTCACGTCCCCCCCATGTCATTTAGCAGTGGGCAATTTATAGTGGGCTAATCTTGTGTTGTCTACATCTCAAAAATATTTCTTCATAAAGCCCAGCTGCATCTGAGAGAAAAATATCCTCTGTATTAGAAGTGGCCACGCCTTTTACATTAGTCAACAAATCAATGGGGTTGGAAGGATTGAAGAGGAAGATGGCATTTATAGGATTATAAATCAGCAAGCACTGAATGTGATTGAAGGATATGCTGATCAAAGTGCTTGTGGCAAGATGGCACAAGGGATAAACGCTAACAAAATCAGACAGCTATATCAAACAGTACAAGTGGACACAACTGTAATATCAAGGCCATTGCTCACTCTCTCACATAATTGATTGGATTTTTCAGTCACCCAAAAGCAGTTTCAATATTTTCAGTACATTATAGGCCCCATTGAAGAAGCGTCCATGTCGCTTGGGCTGGAAACTGGAAGTATCCTGAGCTAATTCTGCTGCCACCATCATTTATTGTAACAAGTGGTGGCTCCCACTGATTGTCGCCGGAAGCTTGCGTCCTTTTCAGGACGGACGGTGGCAACGGTGTCAAAATTTGTAACAACACAGACTTGAAAGAAGAAGAAGTACATTTGTTAATTCTGGCCAAATTGGAGAGGCCAGGACACTAACATTGAGTAAAGGCTTCTGGGCTGCTGGGCCATTTGGTGAATTTATATGTGCCTTCTGCAGAAATAGGACAAGCTGCAGAATGGTGCCAGTTTGTCTGGAGCCTAGATAAGGGCTGCAGGAAGAGCATGGAAACACCTGCAGACCCTGACAATTAGGTGCAAATTGCATGGAATGGATTGGATGAATGCAAACCAGACATACACATTGTATATAATGTTGCAAAGCTTTACTTTGCTGGATGTTGATTGGATTAAGTATTGAGCCTCGTCTGGTTTTCTTGCATATCAAGGCACATGTTGCGATGTTCGTTTCCTTTGAGAAGCACTGTTTGAATCCATTGTATTAGTCACTTTATTATTGGGTTAGGGAAATGCCTATCATCTACTGGGTTAATCGATATCTGTTATTGGACTGTATAGAGACCACCCCCATGTGGTTCGGCCCCTCAAGGTTTGGGGACCTATAAAAGACCGCTCCCACGTGGTCCTGTGTCGATCTTCTGGGAGAACGTTTAGGAATGCGTGACCTTCTGGAGTGTCTCTGCTTGAGCGAGGCTAAGAGGGCTTGATTAGGCAGATACGAGGATCAAACCCGCGGTGGTTAAGTTTAGTAGTGGGAGCTGTAATTATGTTTTGTCAAAATTAAGTTTAGATTGACTCAGTGATTTTTGACTGAAACTAGACTGGGTGGAAGCTTAGAATGAGCAATTTACACATTATATCCCAGGAATAATATTTGCCCCATTTCCAGGACAGTAACTATTAAGATATGGACATACTGTAAAAATTAACAGTAAATACATAGTTTTGGAAAGAAAATCACAAACCTTCACTATTTGATTATTCATCTAGATTGTCTGATTGAAACCATTCAAGTATTTGTCAGCCTACTGAGAGTGCACAAATGTCAGTGCAACATTCAGAGTTGAGTGCAGCATGTGATATGAAACATCATTGATGCAAAAACTGACGTTTGTTGCAAGCTGATCGCTTTCTATAAAAATGCTCAGTTGGTAGTTTGTTACTATCACTGTACTGGCCTTAGTAAGCGACAATAACAGTAAGCCCACAAACTTTACATTCACAATGAGAATTTGTTATTGATCTTGATGGAGCCGCAGGACTGTAATCTAGTGCAAGGCTAATCGAGAGTAGGGCTCTCTAGCAAAAAGTCAGGTCATGGAAGTGATGGAATGTTTCTGAGGATGAACAATATTGTCAGGATCTTGGGGAAGAAACCGAACAAAGCAACACAGCAATCATGAGAAGAGGAAGATGATGTTGTGACTGCGGGAGAACTAAAGGCACATGAGATGGTGGTGAATGAAAAACAAAGTGCTGGAGGAACTTAGTGGACTGGACTGCATTGCAGAGGGAAATTAACAGATGATCTTTCAGTTAGGGACCCCATCTTCTGGATGTTGGTTTATCCACTAATGCCATGAACTGCAATTGCGGTCAGGACACAGTGCAAACCTTGAAAGAACAGTTTAAGCTTGAGCGATCATGGATATTAAAAAGTGACAAGGTTGGCATGAACAACCAGAAACTAGAGGACATATCTGTGAACACATGGTCAGGTTGAACACAAGAGCAACACATGCAATTGCCACAATTTCTTCAAATGGCCTATGTGTGATCACTTGATGGGTGGACCAGTAAATTAAATGATTCAAATAAAACTACTCAACATGCAAAATGTAAAGTGCAAAGAAACATGCAGAGTAGCCTATGTTATTCTCAAAATGGTGCTTAAAAATTGGAGTCAGATTTTTTTCAGACCATTATCCAAAGTGCAGGCAGAGTACACGCCCAGAAAGAAGGTAATGATAGCATGGTCTTCTTCTTCACAGTGGAGCCATGTGGACACACAAGTGGTTTTGGAAGAAAACCACCAGATCATGAGTGCAGAAAGCAAGGAGGCAGCAGATCACGTGGATGCAAAAGTTGAGGGACATGGTTAAGGAGGTTATGGGAGCGTGGACTTCCGGTGGCACTATGCAGGGCTAGAGACCAGCGCCAGCTAGCTCCAAGCAAAATCCGCTAAACACGGGGAAAGAAACGGATCTACCTGCACCTGCATCGCGTGAGTGACGTCATCAGACGTGCGACTCCGGTATCTTTGCAACATACCCCACACCCCCCCCCCAAGCTACCAAAACGGACAGCTAAGCCAAAACAGGCACTGGAAGATGTAGGCCAGACTGAAGCCTCGGGCTCAGGTACAACGTCCTCCCAGGAAGATGTTTCAAAGAGACCAAAGCCTAAAAAATCTGAGATAGATCTCCGGAATTTTCTATCTCAGGAATTTTAAAGAAGAAGAACAAACTTTTAAGGAAGGGTTTAAGGAGGAAATGAAGGAAGAAATCAACTCCACCGTCCTTGAACTATTGGAAACATGGAAGAAGGAAACGGAAGAAAAGCTGGAACAACAGATTGCGGAGATGGATGTCAAAATCAACTCGAGTCCAGCTTTAATGACGGGTTGGATCCCATTGATAAAGCCCTGAACCAACAGAATATAGCAACAACCTATTTAGAGGAGATTGCTTCAACAAGTGCCGCTACGACAAAACAACTTATCAGAGAGAACCAACGCCTATAGAATTACTGAGTAAAATAACTGAAAAATGCACTGGAATGGCGTCAGAAGCGTCAGAATTTAAGAATCATCGGCATTCAAGAAGGAAGAGAGGGGAAACGAGACCCCCCGTGAATTCGCTGCAGACTTATTGCAAAAAGTCTTAAATCAGGATCAAAACCCTCTGCTACGTCGAGCACATAGATGATGAGACGCCGCCCACGGGCAGACGCCCCACCAAGACAAATGATAGTAAAGGTGCAATACGACCATGTACTGGAGGAGATGATGAAAAAAATGTTCGTACCAGGAATCTCATATACGATGGAGATAAGATCAGTATCTACTGAGAAATTGGATATCTTAGAACAAGAGGAATTAGGAGCTCAGATTACAAGTGAAGAAATAAGAGAAACAATAAAATAACTGAAAAATGGGAAGACACCAGGGCCTGATGGTTTTAATAATTAATTCTATAAAAGATTTCAGGAGTTAATGGTCCCACGATTACTTAAATTATACAATTATGCTTTTACCGAAAAGAAATTACCAGAAGCTTTAGCATAATCTACAATTACGCTTATACCAAAAAAAATAAAGATCTAAAAGATCTGGGCTCGTACAGAGCTATATCACTTTTAAATACAGATCAAAAAATTTTAGCAAAGATTTTAGCAAGAAGATTGAGCAAATATATTAATAAATTGATAAACCAGGACCAAATGGGGTTTATACCCAAAAGACAATCATTTAACAATTTGAGATTACTTTTTAAATATAATGTATTCACATAAAGGGGAAAAGGAAGACATCAGTTATATCTTTGATCAGGTAGTGTGGCAGTATTTATACATAGTACTCCAAAATTTAATATGGGAGATAATTTTATTAGATGGGTAAAATTATTATATGATAAACCAACGGCACGAATATTAACTAATAACATGTTGTCTCCAAAATTCCAATTATCATGGGGCAATAGGCAGGGATGTGTTTTATCACCCCTGCTATTTGCCATTATGATAGAGCCTCTGGCTGAAAGGATAAGAACACATCCGAATATTCAGGGATATAATACTAAGGACTCTAATAACAAAATGTCATTATACGCGGATGATATACTTTTATATATTAGAAATTCAGAAACTAGTATCCTGAATTTATTAAATGTAATAGAGGAATTTGGCTCCTGAGGTATGGCTTGGTGTACCCTGCTACATTAAGAGTTACCTACAAGCAGAAGGAACACATCTTCACCAACCCTAAGGTTGCATTGGAGTTCGCCCAGAACATCGAGAGTGTGCCCGACGACTGAACATTAATTACAAAGTACCTGACGTCAACGAACAATGTGACTTTGTAAAGATCGGATGGAACTAAAGCTGTTATAATTAAGGACAATTGAAATTGGATAAGGATCTCTGAATCAGACTTTCCCTATGGACATGTCTCATATTTACTATTAACATCAATAACTGATAAATACTAATTATAACTGTGCGGTACTACTAATAATGATTACTAACGGTTACTAATTACATAATTGAATTACTTAGAATTAGTTAAAATGGCAATTATAAGTACGGTTGGATTTAAAGCTTGATTTCACTTTTTTTTTCTTCTGTTCCCTCTTTTTGATATAGATGAGATTTATACTGTATGTTGATAATAGTGACCTTTTTATTTTTTTCTACTATTCACTAATGGATTATGAATACTTTGGAACTTAAAATGTTTTCCACCTCCCCGGTAAAATATAGTTATGGAAATTTCATCTTAAAGAGAGCATGGAGCTAGCTAAGTTTTTTTTTCAAAGGCTATGGAAGTCTGTAGATGGCTAGCCATGTTAGTATGGCTATCACTAACTGCACTACTTATAGATGTCGCTTTTTCTCTCTTTTTGCACTTTACTAACCGCTTAATCTAGCACTTTTTTATATAATACTTTATTATAATTTTAAGTTTGAATAGAATCATAAGTTTTATCAAAGGAGACATGTACGCGAGAAAGACCAATGAGATTTAAAATTAATCTATCTGATGTTCGGGTGTAATGTCGGGCTTGTTGAGCTGAACCATCTGCTCTTTTATAGACCACCCTAAACAAAAGATGCAAGATTTGAATATGAAGATTGGGGGTGAAGGAATAACATTTTGTAGATGGAATGTTAAGGGTATTAATGAACCAATCAAGAGAGGTAAAGTATTAGCACATTTAAAAGCACTTAAAACAGATGTAATATTCCTTCAGGAAACTCACCTTAAAAAGTATGCAGAGCATAGATTGAAAGCTAAATGGATTGATAAAGCTTATCATTCCTCATTTATGCATAAATCCAGAGGTGTTGCAAAGGGATACCTTTTAAATACATATCAACTATAACGGACAGTGATGGTAGATATATTGTATTAATAGGTGAATTATATGCAAAAAAAGTGACATTAATGTTTATGAACCAAATTTTGATAGTCCCTTGTTTTTTAAGAAAATATTTAATACAATTCCGGAATTAATACAACACAATTTAATAATCGGAGGAGACTTAAATTGTACATTCGACCCCTATTTAGACAGATCATCAAGACAACGGAAAATAAAATCGCAGTCAAGTGACTTATTAAATGCATATATAGATACTAGTAATATTAAGGATGTCTGGAGAATAGAAAACCCAACCAGACGAGAATATTAATTTTACTCATCGGTACATAAAACATATTCAAGAATAGATTATTTTGTGGTGGATTCCAAGCTTATTCCATTTACTTACAACTCGAAATATTACAATATTATAATCTCGGACCATGCTCCCTTAACATTTATAATTAAATTAAATTAAAGGACAGAGAAACAGTCACAATGGAGGCTTAACCCACAAATCTTAAAGGAAAAAGTATGTCAGGAATATCTTACTAAACAGATTAATATGTTCTTTGAAACCAATGATCACCCTGAAACATCTGCTTCCCTACTTTGGGAAACATTTAAAGCATTTACTCGAGGAGCAATGATCTCCTCCCAAGCATTTCACAATAAAGAGAATCGGGTTAAACAACAGGCATTGGAAAGGGAAATAAGACAATTAGACATAGAAAATGCGGCTGCACCAACTATGATAAAACACAATAAAATTGCAGCATTTAAATATAAATTAAATTAAATTAAATATATTAAGACCAAGTTATAAAATTTTACCAATACACTAAACAACTACATTTTGAATTTGGCGATAAACCCCAAATATTATTGGCTGGTCAACTTCGGAAACTGGATGTGGAAAAAACAATTCATAAAATTAGATCAGAAACAGGAGAACCACTAGTACAATCTAAGGATATTAATGAGAGATTTCTGCAATATTATCAAAACCTCTACTCAGCTAAAACGATAGATCACCGGACAGGAATGGAAGCATTCTTACAAAAATGCAACCTTAATGGGTATGATTTGAAAGATAGAGAATTACTAGACGCTGAAATAACAATAAAAGAAATTGAAAAGTCTATCAGATCTCTAAAAAACGGTAAGGCCCCGGGTCCCGACAGAAAAACCCTGAATTCTATACAAAAAGTTATGATCTGATCTCTCCACGTTTAAAGACATGTATGAACATATCTATACCCAACAGAAACTACCAGAAGCGCTAAATGAATCTATAATAACACTTATACCAAAAATAGATAAGGACCTGGAAGATCCAGGTTCGTGTAGAGCTATAACTCTCCTAAACACTGATCAAAAAATATGAACTAAAATCCTAGCACAAAGATTAAGCACAGTGATTAATAAATTATTACACCATGACCAAACAGGATTTATACCAAAACACTATTCTTCCTATAACCTGAGACGATTATTCAATATTATATACTCAAAGATAAGTACTAATGAAGATCTAGCAATTATTTCATTACATGCTGAGAAAGCATTTGACCAGGTGGTATGGCCCTATTTATTCTCGGTCATGGAAAATTTTCAATTGGGCGAGAAGTTTAGTACATGGGTAAAACTTTTATATATTAATCCAACAGCTAGAATATCAACAAACCAAATGTTATCAGCTAAATTAAATTTATCTAGAGGCTGTAGACAAGGATGTCCGTTATCTCCGTTATTATTCGCACTCGCAATAGAGCCACTAGCAGAAAGTGTTAGGTCCCATCCTGAAATATATGGGTATAATACTAAAGATATTGAGAATAACATTTCCTTATATGCAGGTGATGTATTAATCTACAATACAAAACCTGAATTTAGTATCCCAAACTTATTAAATTTAATAACTCAATTTGGCTCGTTCTCAGGATACAGAATTAATTGGAATAAAAGTGAAATCATGCCAATAATGGAAAGTAATCCACATATATTACAACAATTTCCCTTCAAAATAGTAAATGAAAAATTTAAATATCTTGGAATTTATGTAACAAAGACATATACTTCTTTATTTAAACTAAACTTTCTGCCTTAGTTGAACAAATTACATAAGATTATTCTATATTGGAAAACTCTACCTATCTCAATGTTTGGTAGAATTAATGCAATAAAAATGATTTTTCTCCCACAATTACTGTACCTTTTTCAATCAATCCCAATATATCTTCCAAAAACATTTTTTAAAAGGTTGACTCTACAGTCACTAATTTTATCTGGGATTATAAAAATCACAGAATAAATAAAAAGCACTTATGTAAATCAAAAATAAATGGAGGTTTAGCCCTACGGAATTTTATGCTCTATTTCTGGGCAGTCAACATTAAAAATATGAATTTTTGGTTGGAAGAACTGGACCAACAACCAGATTGGTTAAAAATGGAAAAGGAAGACTGTTTACCCTTTGAAATTGGGTCGATCTTATTTGCTACTACTAAATTAAGCAAAAAAAACTATAGTGAAAACCCAATATATAGTGGAATACGCATTTGGAAACAATTAAAAAAGACACTAAAATTGGATAATTTATCACTACTCCTTCCCATTGTAAACAACCCTACATTTAAACCCTCAACGATGGATAAAGGTTTTTTACAATGGAGAAATCACGGAATTAAAAAGATGGGTCATCTTTATAGGAAAGGCATATTCCTCTCATTCCAGGAGTTACAACAAATTTATGGACTTCACTCAAATGACTATTTCAGATACCTACAACTTAGAAATTATGCTAAAATACAGGACTATAGAAATAGAAAGAGAAATTCTTGATGAATGTTTGAACAAACACCCTAACACAGAAAAATTAATATCTTATATCTATAATATCCTATTAGACCCTACATTTGGAAAGATTAAGATTTGTCTTAATGGACAAACAAGAACTATTTATTAGAATATGGTCTCCATTCATTGACTATTTGAAGGGGCAAACCGGTTGGCCAAGTATTCACATACAAGGAATTTGCCTTGGTGCTCCGCCCACAAGTGACAACATGACATACAGTGACAGTTGAGAATGATACATAAAACATTAAACATTAATAGTAAAACATTATTGATTAAACATGTGAATTAAATAAAATACCAGAGCAAAAGGAGGCTACAGATTTTTGGTTATTAAGTAGAGCTACTACTCATGGGAAAAAAAAGCTGTTTTTATGTCTGGCTGTGGCAACTTTGACAGTCCGGAGTCGCCTTCCAGAGGGAAGTGATTCAAAGAGTTTGTGGCCAGGGTGAGAGTGGTCTGAGATGATCTTATCCACTCACTTCCTAGCCCTCCGGATGTCATGCTTGGTGGCTGAGCCAAGCCAGACCATGATGGAGAAGGTGAGGACAGACTCTACGATGGCAGTATAGAATTGGACCATCATTGCCTGTGGCAGATTGTGCTTCCTCAGTTGCCGCAGGAAGTACATCCTCTGTTGTGCCTTTTTGACTGTGGAGTCGATGGTAGCCCCCCCCCCCCATTTAAGGTCCTTTGAGGTAATGGTTCTCAGGAACTTAAAAGACTCCACAGATGTGACTGTGGTGTTGTTGATGGTGAGTGGGGTGAGGGGAGGGGGAGCTCTCCTAAAGTCCATAATCAATTCCACTGTCTTAAGAGCATTGAGCTCCAGACTGTTGCGATGGCACCAGGATGCTAGCAGACTCAATTCCTGTCTTGGCAGATTCCTCCCCATCCTGGATCAGTCCAATCAGGATTGTGTCGTCCGCAAACTTGAGAAGCTTGACAGGAGTCAGTGGAGGTGCTGTCATTGGTGTAGAGAGAGTAGAGGAGAGGGGAGAGTACGCAGCTTTTCGGTGCTCCTTTGCTGAGGGTTTGCGGGTCCGAGATGTGCTTTCCCAGCCTCACGTGCTGCTTCCTGGTAAGCTGGTAATCCACTGACAGAGGGGTTCAGGCACAGTCAACTCGGAAAGTTTGGAGTGTAGTAGCTCTGGCACAATGATGTTGAATGCAGAGCTAAGATTGTGAAAACACAATTGTAGATACAGGAATGCTGAATGAAATATCAACAAGGAATGCTTCTTTGGTGTCATAAAGAGATCATTAAGAGCATTTTTCAAAGGTCATGAATGTCCCATGCTGACCATTCAAGTATCTGCCAACTAAGGACAGGACTTGTCTCTTTCAATGTCGGGCAGCTTTGTGTTATAATGGAAGTGCTATTAGTGCAGAAGGTATCATTTGCAGAAGCATGCAAAGAACATCAAACATAGAACAGTACAGCACAGGAACAGGCCCTTCAGCTCTCAATGTCTGCGCCGAACATGATGCCATAACCAACTTTTATTTAACTGCACATAATCCATACCCGTCCATTCCCTCCATATCCATATGCTTATCCAAAAGTCTAAAATGCCACTATCGTATCTGCCCCCACCACCACCCCAGGCAAAATGTTTTAGGCACACTCCATCCTGTGTGTACAAAACTTGCCGTGCACATCTTTAAACTTTGCCCCTCTCAACTTAAAGCTATGCCTTCCAGTATTTCATAGTTCCATCCTGGGAAAATGGTTCTGATTGTCTACCCTATCTCTGCCTCTCATAATTTAATATACTTCTCTCAGGTCTCCCCTCAACCTCAAGTGTTCCAGAGAAAACAAGGCAAGTCTGATCAGCCTCTCCCTATAGCTAACACTCCCTAATCCAGGCATCATTCTGGTAAACCTCCTCTGCACCTTTTACAAAGCCTCCATATCCTTCCATTAATGGGATATTAACAGAACTGCATTCAATAGTCCAAATACAGCTCAACAAATGTCAAAGAAAGTTGTGGAAACAAGTTGTGGAACTGCAGATGTTGATTTGCAAAAGAAAATAGACACAAAGTGCTGATGTAACTCACTGGAGAACATGGGTAGGTGATGTTTCAGGGGTCGGGACACTTTTCCAGACCTATAAAGCTGCACAATTTCTTTTTTTTTGTTGAGGTACAGCCAGGAAACAGGCTGACCGAATCCACAATCACCCATATACAAGATGAAATCTAAACCTGCAATGCAAAATAATAAACTTGCCTGAGAATTAGACCAAGATGAGATATACTAGGATAAAGCACAATCCAACATGAGCACCCCAGGCCCCACTTGAAGAGTGATCCAGTATTTTCTGAGCACTCAGATTGTTCACAGTGCCTGATAGGAAGCAGTTCCAAGAATGAATCAAGAATGTTTGTGAACACCATGGGAGAGCTGGTTCCTGAAGTTTCAAGATACCAACTGTGACATTAAATCTACAGATAAGGTGGAAACTGAAAATTAGGACTGTGATGTAGATAATACCAACTGAGCCTTGCTCAGTATAGGCTGATAAAGAAGGTCGGATTGCACAAGTTTTGGGGAAGATTTTCATGTCTTTATGAATTGGTGAATGGAAGTAGTTCATCATTGCTTGAGTTGAAAGTAGAGTCTGATATGGAAGCAATTTAACATTTCCGAAGATCTCATGATGAATCTCCTCACTAATGTCAGCCCCATACATCACAGTGCAACCAAAATGCAACGAGATAAATAAAAATCAGTCATGGCAGAATGAGGAAGATTGGAGATAAATAAGAGAGTTAAGGTTTGATAAATGATCAACTTGCTTTAAGAATGTCTGGAGTGTAAAATGTTGAGGTTTTACGCACAGCTTGTGTGGTGGTATGAGCCACAGGCTGATGCATGTTTTTTAGATTAGTTAAGTTTAGTTAAGTTCAGTTTAGAGATTCCGTGCGGAACCAGGCCTGTCAGCCCACTAAGTCCGTGCCGACCAGCAATGCCTGCACACCAACACCATCCCACATACACTAGGGGCAATTTACAAATTTACCAAGCCAATTAGCCAACAAACCTGTACGTCTTTGGAGTGTGGGAGGAAACTGGAGCACCCGGAGAAAACAGATGCAGGTCATGGGGAGAACATAAAAACTCCGTACAGACAGCACCCATAGTCAGGATCGAACCTGTGTCTCTGGTGCTGTAAGGCAGCAACTCTACTGCTGCGCCACCTGGTGTAAATCCTGACACCACAAGTGTGTAAGCCTCCCCCTGTCTGCATCATCAAAACTCCTGCAATGCCTCCACGTGGCTACACATCATAACTGGGACCACCTTTGGTCCTGGGTGAAATTGCGTGGTAACCTTGGAGGAACTTTGGCCCCCAGAGTTGCGATGTGTGGGCCCACCGGCAAGTGGTCACACCCTGGTGAACATCAACCAGGTCCCAGCTATGGGTCAAACAGCACCTCACTGCCTAGTGGGTGGGGCTCAGGAGAGCCAAATGCACTGGAGATGAAGTCCCTACAGGCAGTCAGCTAATGTCTCATGTGTTCACCTTCTAGCAACTCACCCAACCAAGTAGACCCCAGACGTAGCAGCCATGCCATTCCTCTGGAATTAGGTCGAGAGGGCAATACAGGTGCTGGGAAAGTCTGTTTACAATTGATTGCCCAGGTTTGCAGCTAAACCAAATGCAGAGGACGCTTCATCCTTGCTGATACGATACGATACGATAGAACATTATTTAACCCAGGAGGGAAATGTATCTGTCAACAGTCATAAAACACAAGATACATGAAACACGGCGAGGGAAAAAACACAGAAGGTCGCAGTTACACCTTATACAGAGCAATGGCGCCATGGGCTACCTCCGATGGTGGGAAGGATCATCATGTCCTACTGGCCTGTTATTGCCTGCTTCAAGCTGGGCAGCCCCCAGTCAATTAGGTACTGGCCTATCAACATTTGCATTCCTCTATGGGTGTGTGGGGATTAGAGGAGTTTCCGTCTTGACCAGTAGACATCAACTAGGTACACATGAAACAAATTAATGAAAGGGTGAAACTCCTCCAGCTTGGCAGCTGGAACGTCAGGACTACCTGGCCCAGCATCAACGAGAACTTGTAGTCAACATCTGACTGTTGGAAGAAGGCTATCATCGATCATGAGCTTCACAGACTTGGCATAGGCCAAGAAACCAACTTCCCAATTCAGGATCCATCCATGAGCCCAACTATACTTTCCACTGGCATGCAAGAATGCTGGTGATCACAGGGAACATGGTGTAGGCTATGCTGTTTCCAACAGGCTATTGCAGTCACTGAAGATCCCTGTAGCAAAATCTGAGCATCTCTTGTCACCAAGTCTTTCTTCAAAAGGATTCATCAACATCATCAGTGCACATGCACCAACTCTCTGTCACGGCTGCAGACAAGGACCAATTTTATGACACTCGACACGACACCCTGAAGCACATCCCAAATGAAGAGAAGTTATTCCTTCTCGGTGATTTCAATGCTCACATTAGTGCTAAAAAGAGAATCATGGCCACACTGCCTCAGTCATCACAGTGTTGGAAGGATGAATGAGACTGGTGGGTAATTGCTGGAATTATGTACACAAAATGAACTCTGCAATACAAACACTTTTTCTCGAGCGGACATCGCTACAAGGTCTCCTGTCTGTGGTTACTTGCACCAACTTGATCTACTTATCACGAGAAGAAAAGATCTGCCTTGTGTTGTCCATACTCAAACTTATCATAGTACAGATTACCACACTGGCCACTCACTCATCAAGACCACTCACTCATTAAGGGAAACTAACGCCACATAATGTGCGTACGTCAAAACAGAAAGGCCAGCCCCTCTCAACACCTCCAATAATGTGGGTGATCATCAACATTTCTCAGAACTGCCCACCCAAGTGCTTTCAGCTCCAGACCATCCAAAGAATGCCAATGAAGCCTGGAAATCCCCCAAAGTGGTCATCTGTGATGCAGCACCACTTGTCTTTGGAAAAGAAAAGCGTAAGAATACTGACTGGTGCGAGGCATACTTAGATGAAATGCCATTCATCATCGATGCTAAATGCTCTGCGCCTCTCTCAACACTGCGCACCACCCCAACACACAACAAGGCCTAAAGGTTGCAAACGCAGCCGCATCAAGAGCGGCATTACACAAACAGCGACTGGAGTGAATTGTGCAAAGACATCCAAGGTGCAAGCAACTGTGGAAACAGACTATAGCTGCCAGGCACAATGTCATAAACCGAGCAATAGGGCCAACCATCTCCAAGATTGCTCCTTTCAAATCTGCAGATGGCACCACCATCACTGACAAAAGGAAGCAGATGTATCGCTGGGTCGAACACTGCCCTCAGCTGGATTGACGTCTCCACCACAGCTCTTGGTGCTCTCCCTCAGGTGCCAGTGATGTGTGAGCTCGATGATGAGCCATCCCTGTATGAAATGGACAAAGACATCAGTTGCCTGGCAGCCAGGAAGCCTCCGGCACAGGAGGCATGTCTGCTGAACTCCTCGAGTATGGAGTATGGAGTGCACACTTCTCCTGCACTACCGGAGAGAGGGTGGTGTCCCTCATGTAACAGCAATATCATCACCCTGTATAAGAACAAGGGAGATCGCAGCAATTGCCACAACTACAGGAGCATCTCACTTCTGAGCGTTACAGGAAAGGCCTTTGCCAGAGTGACCCTGCGAAGACTTCACAGACCTGCTGATGTGATATACCGTGAAGCACAATGCAGCTGGCGCACAGGTAGATCCACAACAGATGTCATCTTCTCCCAAATTCATTAAAAATGCACAGAACATTATACAATGCATATGCGAATCTTCAGAAAACATTTGAACTGTCAGCAGACACAGCCTCTACCAGGTACTGGAGAAGATTGGATGCCCACCACGTCTTCTAATCCTCATTCCGTCTTCCATGAGAATGTGCAATTTGATGGCGCTACATCAGACAATTGTATTCAATGTCTCTCCACTACATTGGAGTGAAGCAAGGCTGTGTCCTAGCTCCACTCTGTTCAGCATCTTCCTATCTGCCCTTCTGTCCTTTGTCTTCCCAACAGACAGGAAGGAATGCATCTTCGTGTCAGAAGTGATGGAAACCTCTTCCATTCAGAAAGGTTGAAAACCAGAAGGAGGATGGGAACTGTGCTTATCAGGGAACTCCTGCATGCTAATTATTCTGCACTCATCTCCACAATGGAAGAAGGACATCAAGGGCTGAAGGACATAATGTCACATGCTAGCAACAAATAGCGACTGACAACGAGCATCAAAAAGACTGTTGGCATGGATCAAGGCATTCCACTCCCCTCTGAAATCATCCTGGGTACCACTCTGCTAGAGAATGTCCACAAATTCACCTGACTAGGATGTACGGTGACTGATAGCCTCTCTCTGGATGAGGAAATCAACTCACATCTAGGAAAGGCAGCAACCACCTTCAGGAGGCTAACCAAGTGGGCACGGAAGTGCAGGAAACTCACAGTCAAGACCAAGATAACAGTCAACAAAGCGGCGTTATGATCACATTACTGTACAGCAGTGAAGCTTGGATGACTTACCAAATCAAGAATGGAAATGGAATAATATTCATTTCTGCTGCCTTCATTGCACCCTGGGAGTTACTTGGCAAAATCACCAATTAATTAGTCCTCTTCCTGACCAACATGCCTGGCATCCCTGCCATCCTAAAGCAGAAGTGTCTCCTTTGGCTTGGACATGAACACAGGATGGGAAATGGACGTCTCCCCAGAGATGTGCTACACAGGGAGGTCTCCAATGCGCTGAGGCCAAGAGGAACGCCAAAGTTTCACCACAGGGATACGATTAAAACAGATATGACGAATGTAAACATTGGCACTTACAACAGGGAAGCAGCTGCTGCAGACCGGGGGAGGTGGAGAAAGGATCTCCAGACGGGTGTGAAGCACCACAACAGCAGATGGTTCAAGACCCTGGAGGCCAGACGCCAACGTCACACTCTCCAATCCAACGCCAGAGACAACTTCACCTGTGGGAGCTGTGGGAGGGTCGGCCTGTCAAGGATAGGCCTAGTCAGCCGCAGTAGGAACTGCAACCACAGATGAAACATTCCCCCTCTCCAAAGGCGCATTATTATCTTTTGCAGATGGATGGATGCTAACTTCAGCACAGCTCTAAACTAAATTGATAGCTGTTTGGTTATTGCTTTATTTTAATAGATAAGCTGATGTATATGTTAGTGCTAGTGCATCAGTCAGACCAAAGTGTACCACTTGGTACCTTTGATAAATTATTGCATTTGCCACTGCTGTTAGTTACTTCAAAGTTGGTAACATTCCCTCTGTTATTTTGCTTAGTGAACAGTCTACAGGCACTATAGTCTGATTCACAGTTTATTTACACGGATGAAAAATGTTCCTTTCTTTAAAGATTGTAAAAAAAAATCAATGGACTGAGAAATATAACAACCGTCACAAAACCTATTCCTTCGCTCCATAGATGCTGCTTCACCCACTGAGTTTCTCCAACAGTTTTATCTACCTTTTTACAGCATCTGCAGTTATTTCTTAAACACAACGTCATGCATGTAAAAAGCATGCAAGAAGAGATTGAATGGTAGCATAAAATAAGTATAATTAATGCTTCTGTGTTTGGCTTGAACAGTAGATTCAACACCACCACTACAGTGTGGATACATGACCAGAAACATCCTGCCTTCGTTGAGGCATGATTCTAACATTAACTTCAATCGTTAGACAGGTTAGACAGGTACATGGATAGGACAGGTTTGGAGGGATAAACACCAAGCGCAGGCAAGTGGGAATAGTATAGCTGGGACATGTTGATCGGTGGGGGCAAGTTGGGCCTGTTTCGACACTGTTTTCGACATGACTATCTCTGCCATGGAATAAACAAAAGATCCTTTCCCAGTGCGTCTGTGGATCTGATATATCCCCATTTTGCACATTGGTCCATCGGATCTCTTTTGGATTGGACTGGGGAAGGATGGGACAGAGGCAACCACCCAAATCCTAGTCTAGGGTGTCTCCCTCTGCCAGCTACATACCCAAGAGTTACGGGAGGTATTCAGCAGTGGAAAGTGGCCCAGAATCTGAACACAGAGTGGTGATGACTTGGAAATGGAATAGGTCAGTTAACATCATTTTAAGCACCTCCTTCTGTCTTTGGTTTCCACGGTTCTGAAAATGCTGATCATTGATTCTTTACAGACTCTTTACTGTAGTCCAATTAAAGTCCAATTGCGCCACTGTAAAAAGTCACATCTAATATTTTTGGACTGAGCAGACACAAGCTGAACTTGTTTTCAAGTGAAATAAATGATTTAATGGACGATAATCACCTTGACAGGAAAAAGAACAATGATTGATGAAATCCAAATTACTTCTTCATATAAAAAAACATAGGTATTGATTGTCCATGCATTATACTGAAGTATGTAGAAAGTGTTAAATACCGAAAGTTTAAAAGGTATTTAATTAGCTTGAAAAATAAATTCAATTTTAGTTCAACTTCAGTTTGCATTGTATAATTTAATTTAAAATGTTGACTTTAGGTTCCAGCAGAATTTGATCTGTAACTTGGTGACTGTTCAGGGCTTTCCCCTTGCCCTTTCTGCCAACCAATACAACAATATCGCAATCAATCAATCGCAATCACAATAATACTTTATTAGCCAAGTATGTTTTGCAACATACCTTAAGAGGAATTTCATTTGCCAAGTCAGTCATACAAATAAAAAGCAACGGAACACACAAAATACATTTTAACATAAACATCCACCACAGTGACTCCTCCACATTCCTCACTGTGATGAAGGGCGAAAAAAATTCAAATGTCCTCCCTTCTATGCTCCCCGCAGTCGGGGGCCTCGAGCCCTCCGTTGACGAGACGATCTTGACTCACTTAGGCGACGGGTTTGGGCCCTTCGCATCGGACTAGCTCCTGCATCAGGGGGATGTCAGCTCTCCCGCGCCGGCGATCGGATCCCAGGTTGGAGTTGGTCGAGCCTCTGCATCGTTGGAGCTTCCCGACTCGGCCTCTCCCGAGTCTGCGAGCTCTTGATGGTTAGTCCGCAGGCCACGGTTGGAGTGATCCCAGGCAAGGGATCAGCTCCGATGTTAAGTCCATGCCCCGCGGTGGGGCCCAAGGTCAGTCCTAGTAGGCCTCCAGCTCCATCGATGGCAGGCCGCAGAGCGGCTGGAGATGTGACTCGAATATTAATCGCATCTTCGGCAAGGTAAGAACCTGAAAAACAAGTTTCCCCCTCCCCCTCCCCTCCCCCCCACATAAAACAAACCAGAGAACATTTACACAAACTTTTAACACACGCTAAAAATTTAAAAAACGACGAAAAACAGACAGACTGTTGGCAGGGTTGTCAATCATCCGGCACCCCTGGTGGTATATTCAGACTGAATAATATCCATGTTATTATTTGAATCCTTAATACTCTGTTCAATCAGCTGATGGTCAAGATGTAGACTTAAGCAGTTTTGCTTCACTTCTGGCACAGGGAATAATGTGACTATATGGACAACTGGACGATGAAGAAGGATGGACAACTGGACAATGAAGAAGGGTCTCAACCCAAAACGTCACCAATTCCTTATATCCAGAGCTGCTGCCTGTCCACTGAGTTACTCCTGAGTGTCTATCTTTGATGTAAACCAGCATCTGCAGTTCCTTCCCACACATATGTCTTATAATACAGAAATATGCTGGTGATATCATGGGTGTATTCAGGATTTACCAAGATGCCAAGAACCATTTCTAGAGCCCATGGCACACTTACCCAAAGAAGAAAATATAGACTACAGACTTCAGGATTTGGGTTGGCAAAGCGGCGAGAATTGTTCGGTTCAACCAGTGACAATAATGCTTCGTCGAAATTGAAACGGCATCTCCTTGATGATCAAGAAGATGGGCAGAAGGCAGCCGACCTCAGCAGCTCAGTCTGAATTTTGTTGTGCAGAAAGACCAAGTGCTAGGCTACCCCATTTGGATTTAGTTTTAGAGATACAGCGTGGAAACAGGCCCCCCCGCACCGACCAGCGATCCCCACACATTTACACTACCCCGCACACACAAGGGACAATTTTACCTTTACACCAAGCCAATTAACCTACAAACTTGTACTTCTTTGGAGTGTGGGAGGAAACCGAAGATGTCGTTGAAAAAACGCGGTCATGGGGAGACCGTACAAACTCCGTACAGACAAGCACTCATAGTCAGAATTGAACCCGGGTCTCTGGCGCTGTAAGGTAGTAGGTCTACCACTGTGCCACCATGCCACACAATCATGATTCTTTAATCTAATTTTGTCCCTTTCATCTCAACCCCCCCTCTCCATCTGAGATTGGTTGAGATACTTTATGATTTTTTCTGAATCATTCTGACACATGGTCAAGTGTGTAAAGGGCCTGTCCCACTAACGCGACTTGTCAGCGACTGTCTTCGACCTTCAAGCTCGAGGGCACTCGCCTGGAAAACCTCGAGCTTGATCGACCGTCAGCGATGAAACCGCGACCGTCTCCACACACCCTCGATTACCTACGCATAACATGCCGACCTACTACGACATACCTCGACTAAACCTACGAGTAGAAAAAATATCGATTTTTTTCCATGGCAACCTTTTTTTACTGGCGGGCATTTTTCAGCACGTTGAAAAATACGCCGCGACCTAGCTGAGGCCTCGAGTACGCGGGGACTACTCTCGACCATGAAGGAGAGTTACAAAGACCTTGCGTCGACCATGCTGCAAGTATGAGTCGAGGACAAACTCTTCTAAACTCGTCAATTATGTTGCCGCAGTGGATAAGGCCCTTACCATCTCTACATCAACACACTCACCTTTGATTACCCAATTGCATATAGAAAATATTCCACCCAAAATGCTCTCTTCCTCTACCATCAGAATGTCCTCATTGATCTGACTCTACTTAAAGTAAGTCTGGAGCTGTGATCATCAGTGCAAATTATTTTATTCTGTAGGATTCAGTGCTATTTACAAAATATTCATTTTTCATTAGTAATTAAGCCATGTAAAACTGAATGAGATTGGTTGCACCTATTGTATGTACTCCCAGCCAGTGAGAATCTAATCAATTGCCTTTAATAATCAATGGTACTCCAAATGCTGAGGTGCTACGGTCAAAAGCCTTGTCATCATTTAGCAGGCACAGAAAAGGATCCTGATGAAATACTCCCTACTTGTCCAGTGAGCACAGCTGCACCAATGCTCAAAAAGGTTGGCATCATCCAGGACAACGCTCTTCGCTTGGTTGGTATCCCAGCCAGAAAACAAAACAATAATTCCTTGAAGTAATAGCCATTGTGGCTGGTGTGTGTATCATTTATAAAAGGCATGACGGTTACTCCTTTCTACACATTTCATCCGCTCCACTGCATAATTTCCTCAAGGTATGTCTACTTTGAAGAAACTCGCCTCCTCTCTCTGACGAAGGTTCTGCAGAGTTTGAAGAAGGGTCTCATAAAAACATAGAAACATACAAAATAGGTGCAGGAGGAGGCCATTTGGACTTTCAAGCCAGCACCGCCATTCATTGTGATCATGGCTGATCATCCGCTATCAATAACCCGTGCCTGCCTTCTCCCCATATCCCTTGACTCCACTAGCCCCTAGAGCTCTATCCAACTCTCTCTTAAATCCATCCAGTGATTTGTCCTCCACTGCCCTCTGTGGCAGGGAATTCCATAAATTCACAACTCTCTGGGTAAAAAAGTTTTTTCTCACCTCAGTCTTAAATGACCTCCCCTTTATTCTAAGACTGTGGCCCCTGGATCTGGACTCACCCAACATTGGGAAAAACGTTCCTGCATCTAGCTTGTCCAGTCCTTTTATAAGTTTCTATAAGATCTCCCCTCATCCTTCTAAACTCCAGTGAATATAAGCCTAGTCTTTTCAATCTTTCCTCATATGACAGTCCCGCCATCCCAGGGATCAATCTCACGAACCTACGCTGCACTGCCTCAATCACAAGGATGTCCTTCCTCAAATTAGGAGACCAAAACTGTACACAATACTCCAGATGTGGTCTCACCAGAGCCCTATACAATTGAAGAAGAACCTCTTTACTCCTGTACTGAAATCCTCTTGTTATGAAGGCCAACATTCCATTAGCTTTCTTCACTGCCTGCTGTGGCTGCACGCCAACTTTCAGTGACTGGTATACAAGGACACCCAGGTCTCGCTGTACCTCCCCCTTACCTAACCTAACCTAACCCCATTGAGATAATAAACTACCCCCTTGTTTTTGCTGCCAAAGTGGATAACCTCACATTTATCTATATTATACTGCATCTGCCATGCAGCTGCCCACTCACTCAACCTGTCCAGGTTCCCCTGCAAACTCCTAACATCCTCTTCACAGTTCACACTGCCACCCAGCTTTGTGTCATCCGCAAACTTGCTAGTGTTGCTCCTAATTCCCTCTTCCAAATCATTAATATATATGGTAAACAGTTGCGGCCCCAATATCGAGCCTTGCGGCACTCCACTCACCACTACCTGCCATTCTGAAAAGGACCCGTTCACTCCTACTCTTTGCTTCCGGTCTGCCAACCAATTTTCTATCCATGTCAAAACCCTACCCCCAAAACCATGTGCTCTAATTTTTGTCACCAGTCTCCCGTGTGGGACCTTATCAAAGGCTTTCTGAAAGTCTAGATACACTACATCCACTGGCACTCCTTCATCCATTTTACTTGTCACATAGAAACATAGAAACATAGAAAATAGGCGCAGGAGCAGGCCATTCGGCCCTTCGAGCCTGTACCGCCATTCCTCAAAAAATTGCCATTCCTCAAAACATCCTCAAAAAATTCCAGAAGATTAGGCAAGCATGATTTCCCTTTCATAAATCCATGTTGACTTGGACTAATCCTTTTACTGCTATCTAAATGCTCCATTATTACCTCTTTAATAATTGACTCCAGCATCTTTCCCACCACCGAAGTCAGTCTGTAATTCCCCGTTTTCTCTCTCGTTCCTTTCTTAAAAAGTGGGATAACATTTTAGCTATCCTCCAATCCACAGGAACTGATCCTGAATCTATTGAACATTGGAAAATGATCACCAATGCGTCCACTATTTCTAGAGCCAACTCCCTGAGGACCCTGGCATGCAGCCATCAGGCCCAGCGGATTCATCATCCTTCTGTCCCATTAGCCTACCCAATACTATTTCTCGCCTAATGAAAATTTATTTCAGTTCCTCTACCCTCTTAGATCTTCTGTCCTCCAGTACATCTGGGAGATTGTTTGTGTCCTCCTTAGTGAAGACAGATTCGAAGTACCTATTCAACTCTTCTGCCATTTCCTTACTGCCCATAATTATTTCACCCGTGTCTGCCTTCAAGGGACCCACATTTGACTTTGCTACTCTTTCTCCTTTAACATATCTAAAGAAGCTTTTACTGTCCTTCTTTATATTCCTGGCCAGCTTCCCCTCCTACTTCATCTTTTCAGCCCGTATTGCCTGTTTCTTTCCTTCTGTTGTCCTATGAAAGTTTCCCGATCCTCTGGCTTCCAGCTACTCTTTGCAGTGTTATACATCTTTTCTTTTAGTTATATTCTATCCCTAATTTCTCTTGTCAGCCAAGGTTGTCTCCTACTCCCCTTAGAATCTTTCTTCCTTATTGGAATAAAATGATCCTGCGTCTTCCGGATTATGGCCAGAAATTCCTGCCATTGCTGTTCCACCGTCATTCCTGCTAGGATCCCTTTCCAGTCTACCTTGGCCAGCTCCTCTCTCATGCCTTCATAGTCCCCTTTGGTCAACTGCATCACTGCCACTTCCGATTTAACGTTCTCCTTCTCAAATTGCAGATGAAAACTAATCATATTATGATCACTACCTCCAAGCGGTTCCTTTACCTCGAGTTCTCTTATCATATCTGGTTCATTGGGCAATAGTAAATCCAGAATTGCCTTTTCTCTGGTTGGCTCCATTACAAACTGCTCTAAGAATCCATCTCGGAGGCATTCCACAAACTCTCTTTCTTGGGGTCCTGAACCAACCTGATTTTCCCAGTCTACCTGCATATTGAAATCCCCCATCACCACAGTGGCATTATCTTTGTTACATGCCAGTTTTAACTCCTGCTGCAACTTACACTCTACACCCGGGCTACTATTAGGGGGTCTGTAAATAACGCCAATTAGTGTCTTCTTGCCTTTACAATACCTCAACTCAATCCACAGTGACTCTACCTCGTCAGTCCCTATGTCTTCCCTCGCAAGGGACTGAATTCCATCCCTCACGAGCAGAGCTAACCCCCCCCCCCCCCCCCCCCCCCCCCCCCCTCCTCTGCCCACCTGCCTGTCCTTTCTATAGGATGTATAACCCTGAATATTAAGTTCCCAGGCCCGATCCTCCTGCAGCCACGTCTCAGTAATCCCCACAATGTCATATCTACCAACCTCTAACTGAGCCTCAAGCTCATCTACTTTACTTCTTATACTTCACGCATTCATATAGAATACTTTTAATTCTTTACGCATCTCACCTTTCACATCGATCCCTATTACACTTGGCCATACTCTCCTATCCCTTTGTGAGCTTCCTTTCCCGTTAATTCTGGGGTCATTAACCATCCCTTTACTCTCTTTCCCTTTAACTCCATCCTCGACAACCTCATTTGACACCCCACCCCCCTTATTCAGTTTAAAACCACCCGTGTAGCAGTGGCAAACCTGCCTGCCAGAATGCTGGTCCCCCACCTGTTAAGATGCAATCCGTCCTTTTTGTACAGTTCCCCCTTACTCCCAAACAGATCCCAGTGATCTAAGAATCTAAATCCCTGCTCCCTGCACCAGTTACTCAGCCACACATTCAGGTCCCGTATCTCCCTGTTCCTGCTCTCGCCAGCACGAGGAACTGGAAGCAAACCAGAGATAATAACCCTGGAGGTCCTGCTTTTCAGCATTTTACCGAACTCTCTAAAGTCACGCTGCAGAATATTCATCCCCTTCTTTCCGACATCGTTTGTGCCGACATGCACTACCACTTCCGGCTGTTCACCTTCACCCGTGAGGATTTTCTGCACTCTGTCCGTGACATCCTGGATCCTGGCACCAGGAAGGCAGCACACCATCCTCGAATCCCGTCTGTTGCCGCAGAAACCCCTGTCCGTACCTCTCACAATGGAGTCTCCAACTACAATGGCGTTGCCTGACGTCAGCCTCTTTGGTTTTGTCTCAACAGCCCTTTTTGCTTCACAAGCCAGTCCGCCGCTCAGTGTTTCAACGTCTTCTGTCCCGACAGCTTCTACGTGGGTGAACTTGTTCACAAGAGGTACAACACCCCGGGGACCTTTGCATTCCAAGTTTCCCTCCCTTTCTCACCGTCACCCACTTTCTCTCTTCCAGTACCTTAGGTGTAACAATCTCACTGTAGGACTTGTCGAGGAACGATTCCGTTTCTCGGACGAACCTGAGGTCATCCACTTGCTTCTCCAGTTCCCCAACATGGCCCTTCAGGAGCTGTACCTGGATGCACTTCTCACATTTGTAGCAGCCAGAGGCACCAGCAGTGTCCTTGACCTCCCACATACTGCAAGCATTACACTGAATCAGCTAGCTTGACATCTCCTTCTTTCGTCTCTCCCTCTCCAGCGTTTTGCATGGCCTCCTCTCCTCAGCCTCCTCACCAAAGAGTCTGGAGCCAATGACTAGCACTTTTCTCACAGGGCACTTCCCTCACTGCCGCTCCCTAAGAGCCGTCTTGCTTATATTGTCAGATAAATTGCCTAATTTACCAATTTACAAACCAAATTCCTCAGTTTACAACTGTTTTCCCCCTCTGACTCACTTCTAATTCTCCTCCCACTCGGGCTAGAGCCAATCAGTGTTTTCTCCTCCTTATCTTTGTTGCTGTTGCTTCCAAATCCGCGGGAGCTCTGAGTAAAGTCTGCCTGTGCTTTGCCTCTCCTTTTCAACTGTTTTCACCCTCTGACTCACTCCTAACTCTCCTCCCTCTCGACCTGAAACGTCAACCATTCCTTCTCTCCAGAGATGCTGCTTGTCCTGCTGAGTTACTGCAGCTTTTTGTGTCTATCTTCGGTTTAAACCAGCATCTGCAGTTCCTTCCTACACGACAGTTACTCACCCCTATTCTGACTGTGACCTCCAGCACCAAAATGGATGAGGCCAGGCCAGCTAGCACTCTACCTGCAGATTCCCCTGCATGTCAAAGAGCAAGCTAAGCTTGGAAATATATCACTATTCCTTCTTGGGTCATTGGGTCTACCTCCTGGGACTCACTGCAAACAGCACTGTGGGAGTACCTTCACCAGAAGAACTGCTGCAGTCTGGGTGGACAGCTCAGTATCACCTGTTCAAGGGAAATTAGTGGTTGACAATGCACTGATCCTGCTATCAATGCCCACAATCCAAAACATGAACTTTAAAATCACTCGGAACTGATGGAATACAGCCACAAGATATGAACCAATTCCGATCACGACAACAACAAAACATGTAGATTGCCATTTTCCCCAGAGCCACATATTTTGATTATTCAGCAACAATAGTTTCAGAATTACATTCCCAGAGATGCAATTGTTTTCCGGATCGCATCTGGCGGTCACTCTGCGGTCTAACGTCATGGAGCTGGAGACCTTGCTCGGGACTGACTTTGAGCCCCACCGTGGGGCATGGACTTACCTTCAGAGCCAATTCCTTGCCTGGGATCGACGCTCCAACTGCGGACCAACATCAAGGAGCTCACAGTCTCGGGTTGAGACCGATGTCATGAAGCTCCAAAAGCCACATGACGTTCGACTTGCCCCGACCTGGGGTAGATCGCCTGGCACGGGAGAGCTAAGATTCCCCCCCCCCCCCCCCGATGCAGGAGCTTGATTGCCCCGACAAGGAGGCCCGCCGCCGGCTACGGGAGTAAGATCATCAATGGAAGGTTAGTGGCCCCGACTCCTGGAGGACAAAGAAAGGAGAATTAAACTTTTTTTCGCCTTCCTTCACAGTGAGGAATGCGGAGGTGTCGCTGTGGTGGATGTTCATGTAAAATGTATTGTGTGTGTTCTGCTGCTTTTTATTGGTATGACCATAAGGCAAATCAAATTCCTCATATGTTGCAAAACATACTTGGCTAATAAAGTAATGATTATGGTTATGATTATTATTATTATTAAATCACAATTCCTGATCAATGTGACAAGAATCTCTTTATGTGACACTTTGCCTGGAGGAAATTGTAACGTGTGAGTCTTGTAAATCCCAGCCGAGATGTTGCAGAAACCATTCTGTGAAAGTGCTTTCCTCTCTCCTCTCCCCTCCCAGTGCTTAAGAGACAGCAGTTCACAATATTCACAATTGAATGAAGCTCTACAGATTTCTGAAGGTAATGATAGGTGATTATAGTAATCTTCTTGTGTTTGTCATAACATTTCTTCTATTTTGAATAATCAATCCCTAATGAAGATACAGTACCAACAAAATCTCCAACGACGACAGTTTTACAATCGGAACATCAATGATAAATCTTAACATTGCGAATCTCGTCTTCTGCTCTATCGTTAGATGTTCATGACTCCCTGGATACATCTTCACTTAATTATTCTGAAATATGCAGCATCCCTTGCCAGCTTTAATCTAGAACAGCAATCTGGGTTGAGGACAAGGTTGTTTAGGACTTGTGCACCTATTTGATAAAGTAGCCAAAACATTCCTGAACTGTTTAGATCAGGAATCTCAAAATCCGACTCCTTTCTGAATGTGAAGCATAAAATACATTTGATACCAAGTAAATTTAATATAATGGACATATATCAAGAACATACCATGGCATATGATCAGACCATTCTACCATGTATTCTGTTGTATAAACCACAAGGGAACTATAATTTTTCAGCCAATAACACTTTTAACCAGCGATAGTCTCAGCCACTAACAATCATTTTGCTAATAGCTTCAATGTCAAAGTATTTCCAAATTGCTTAACTGCATTTAGTACGGGTGAGACTAGTAAATAAGGCATATGATATGCTTGCCTTTGTTGGTCGGGGCACTATATAAGTCATGTTGCAGCTTTATGGGACTTTGGTTATGGTGCATTTTCATTGTGCGAACAGCCGGTCCCCCCATTACAGGACGGATGTGGAGAAGGTGCAGAAGAGGTTTACCAGGATGTTGCCTAGATGAGAGGATATTAGCTAAAATTGGCGAAATTCGGCTCTATCTTCATCTACCAGTTTGCAGATGGCACCACTGTGGTGGGCCAGATCATGGAGAGTCAGGACACCAACCTCCCCCACAATGTCAGCAAGACAAAGGAGCTAGTTGTCCACTTCAGGAGGCATGGTGGCGTACATCGGCATTTATGGTGCCAAAGTGGAAATGATTGATAGCTTCAAGTTCTGTTGCTGGCGCAGGCTTCCAGTTGCTTGGGCGCAAGACCACAATAGTGGAGATGGTGCTTGACGCAATCTTTGTACCGCTTCCCGGGATGCCCACGGTTCCTTTGTCCCTGGGAGAGCACACCGTAGAAGACTTGTCGTGGCATGCGGGTTTCATCCATCCTGATGACGTGCCCAGTCCATCGGAGCTGGGCTTTCATGATCATTGCCTCGATGCTTGTGAAGCTGCATCTGTCCAATACTTCTGGTTGGGCACTTTGTCCTGTCAGCGGATGCCCATGATGGACTGTAACGAGCGCATGTGGAACTTCTCAAGTTGATGGATGTGGTTCCTCTGCAAGGTCCACGTTTCACAGCCATAGAGCAGGCTGGAAAGTGCAACTGCTTTGTTGGCTGAGTTTAGTTGACAGCTTGATGTTGTGGTGGTTCAACACTCCGTTTAGATTTCCTTATCCAGGGAGCCATCAGATGATATTACACTTCCCAAGTATTTGAAGGAGGCAACAGCTTTCAGCTGTGTGCTGGCAGTGTGCACACTTGGGGGCAGTGCTGCAGAGTCTGGAGCCGGCTGGTGGATGACTTCCATTTTGCTGAAGCTGATATAAGACCAAAAGCCTGAGTTGCTTCCGCAAATTTGGTCACAATGAACTGGAGGTCAGACTCCTCATGAGCCATGAGGGCGCAGTCGTCCGCAAAAAGGGCTTCGAGAATGAGCCGTTCATGCGTCTTGGTTTTGGCTTTCAATCATCGAAGGTCAAAGAGAGATCTGTCCAGACGAAACTTCAGGTACATGCCACAGTCGAGGTCCTGGAGTGTGTGACTCAAGACGCAGGCGAAGAAGAGGTTGAAGAGTACAGGGGCCAGAACGCAACCTTGCTTCACTCCATTGGAGATCTCGAAAGGTGCAGACGTTTTGTCGATGACTAGAACAGTTCCTGTCATGCCATCATGGAAGAGGCAGATGACCTGGATGAATTTTCTTGGGCAGCTGAGCTTGTGAAGTATCAACCACAGAGCCTCCCGGGTCACCGTGTCAAAGACCTTTGTCAAGTCGATGAAGACTGCGTGGAGGTCCATCTTCTGCTCGATAAAGTGATCATTACTTTATTCCACTGTCGTCAGTTCCCAGCATGGTGATTGTGTATGGTCAGTAATCCAGGCACCTACACCACTGAGTGCAATGGGATTCAAGTATTTTCCCTTTTCAGAGTAAATCAATGATTCACAGAGACACCACTGTAAGTGCAGACTTTACAGAAGTCAAAGTTGGAGTCTGCAATTCAATCAGAACTATGTTAGCAGTAGTTTACAGCAGAACACACATATTAATGTCTCAGGATCTTTTAAACTCTCATGATGATTATTTTGTGTTACAATCATTCTCTGAATTGTCCAACTCCATCCAGAGAGCACACAGCCACAAGGCAGGTTGCATCTGGCTCAGATTCAGACACTGGAAATACAGTGCTTCCCTTATTGCCCCCTCATGTTTTGAGTTAACTTGTGCAGGAATAAACTGCTGATGCTGGTTTAAACTGAAGATAGGCACAAAAATCTGGAGTAACACCGTGGGTCAGACAGCACCACTGGTGATAAGGAATAGGTGATGTTTTGGGTCGAGATTCTTCTTGAGACTGAGAGTCAGTGGAAAGGGAAACGAGAGGTGAGATAGATATAAAACAAATGAATGAAAGATATGCAAAAAAAACATGATGATAAAGGAAACAGGCCATTGTTAGCTGTGAGCAAGGTGAAAACGAGTTACAGACAAAATGACTTAATAAGACGACTTTGAACCTAGTACATCGACTAGGGTGGTGGAGGAACGGAGAGAGGGGATGCAAGGGTTACGAAGTTAGAGAAATCAATATTCATACCGCTTCGTTGCAAGCTGCCCAAGTGAAATACGAGGTGCTGTTCCTCCGTTTGGTCTCACTCAAAATGGAGGAGGCCCAGGACAGAAAGGTCAGTGTGGGACTGGGGAATTAAAGTAGTTGGCAACCGGGAGATCAGGTAGATCCCGGCGGACTGAGCGAAGGTGTTCAGCGAACCGATCGCTCAATCTACGTTAACTTCCTTGTTAGTTAACTGAGAAAATCAATCCTGGGCTCCCCTCCCAATCTCTTCTCTAATGCATACAATGGTCTGTTTACCAGCTGAGTGAGTCTGTGGCTTTGGCTCTGGATGCAATCCTGCAAACCTGTCTGCTTATTTTTTATTCAGGCCAAAGTAAAACAAAGGCACAGTCTGTACATATCTTTCTTTTGCCTTCCTTCCAGCCGATTCCTCACCACCAGCTCATCAACAGCCACCTCAGTTCAGTTTCTTGTCACGTGTAGCGAGGTACAGTGAGAAGCTTTTGTTGCGTGCTATCCAGTCAGCAGAAAGACAAAGCATGATTACTATCGAGCCATTTACATAGTGCAATGTCAGGCTCTACAGAGGCTCTGGATCTTCTGCAGACCCAAAACGTCACCCATTCCTTCTCTCCAGAGATGCTGCCTGTCCCGCTGAGATACAGGGACTCCAGCATTTTGTGTCTGTCTTCGGTTTAAATCAGCATCTGCAGTTCCTTCCAACACACCTGCAGAGGCCCTGCTGTCTGCTGTGTAAGCAAGTATGAAGCATGAGCAATGAAGCAGTGGAAGTTTATAACTCCCCTAACACTACGAACGCAGGTGAGCATGCATTTCGATTAAGTGTTTCAATTAACATCGTTAACCAATATGTCGGATATAAAAGAGTTTATTTGGACAAATTATCAGCTTCATTTATTTGAGTCTCTTGCATTCCAGTAAGGAAACCAAACATCTCTCCTGAGCCTGCTAAACACAACATCTGCTTGGTGTGCAGATAACCTTGCATCCTGGTGATAAATAAAGTCCGATCCAAGCTTGAAGATTTCTGAGACCAGTTCAGTCACTTTTCCTGATAGGTCTATTTCCCTTGACAGGCTCACAGGACGAATGTCAGTGGCAACATGCTGACATTGTACAGAACAGGTTCCGCTTTCTTTTGAACCAGCAGAGACGTAAACCGGCTGGAAGTGTAACTGTACATGTAGGATGGTGTTCTGATGCTCTATCATGTTCGGGACGAACAAAAAATCTATCTATCTATCTATACATAATTAAAACTCTGATCTTGTGTTCTTCAGGTGTGCGGGGTTTTTCTATTTGCACCAAAACTGTGCGAAATGGCGCTACGATTATTCGCCAGGTAACTCACCGTTCTCCTCAGCTGCAAGTGCAACAAGTTTCCTTCCGATCAGTGGCATATTGTAAAAGTTATCGAGGTTTAACAATCTTTAGAAATCGCGTGTGCGCATATTCCTTCAGCTCGGTAGACATTTAACATTACTGGTTCTGAAAACTACTGCCGACCTTTTTTTCTCAACGAGCAAATGAAATTACCGGTCAGCACTGGCTACAGCCTATGACAACCTTCGACCTCCTGGCAACCCCTTAGGACCTCCTGCCGACCCACCTACAGCTCGAGAATTCTCGCTACTTTCCATGGTGGCTTCATTCTAGTCGCCGCTAATTTTTCAACATGTTGAAAAATTCACGGCGACCATAATGAGGCTGCGACTAGTTCCCAGAATGCGGGATGCCAGCGCGGGGCTTTGTTTTAACAGAGGCCCAGGAGCCGTTGGTGAGGGAGGAGCAACGTCCGAGCGGTGAGTGTAAAAACCCAGCGCGGGGCTTGTTTGTACGGAGGCCCAGGAGACATTGGTGAGGGAGGAGCAACGTCCGAGCGGTGAGTGTAAAAACCCAGCGCGGGGCTTGTTTGTACAGAGGCCCAGGAGACATTGGTGAGGGAGGAGCGACGTCCGAGCGGTGAGGGAAATCCGTAACATTCTAAATCTGTAACGTTCCATTCAATTAACTAGGCTTCAGGAAGTCGCTGATTGGTGGACTTGAGTACGCAGCTGATTGGCAGTCAGATTCCAGCAGTTTGTAGTGTACTGTACCTTGTATTTTGTATTGTATTTTTGTATTGTATTTTGTGTTGTATCTAGGGTAAGGGAAGTATGAGTGCCAGGGCAGCTTACTGTTCTAGATGTCAGATGTGGGAGGTAATGGAGTCGGGTAGCCCTCCAGAAGTCCACATGTGCGCCAGGTGTGTCGAGATGGGGCTCCTAAAGGAGTGTGTAAGGAACCTGGAGCAGCAGCTCGATGACCTCCGTCTGGTCAGGGAGAGTGACGAGGTCATAGAGAGGAGTTACAGGGAGGTAGTCTCTCCAAAACCACAGGAGGCAGACAAGTGGGTCACGGTTAGGAGAGGCAAGGGGCAGAGGCGGGTGCTAGAGAGTACACCAGTGGCTGTACACCTTGGAAATAAGTACTCCTGTTTGAGTACTGTTCGGGGGGACAGCCTACCGTGGGCTAGCAACAGCGACCTGGCCTGCGGTACAGACACCGGCCCTGTTGCTGAGAAGGGTAGGGAAAAGAAGAGGAGGGCATTAGTAATAGGGGACTCTATAGTTAGGGGGTCAGATTGGCGATTCTGTGGACGCAGTCCGGAGACCCGGATGGTCGTTTGCCTCCCTGGTGCCAGGATCCGGGATGTGTCTGAACGTGTCCAAGATATCCTGAAAAGGGAGGGAGAGGAGCCTGAGGTCGTGGTACATATTGGTACCAATGACATAGGTAAAAAAAGAGAAGAGATCCTGAAAGGAGAATTTAGGGAGTTAGGAAGAGAGTTAAGGAAAAGAACCGCAAACATAACAATCTCAGGATTACTTCCCGTGCCACGCGACAGTGAGAGTAGGAATGGAGCAAGGCGGAGGATAAATGCCTGGCTGAAGGACTGGTGCAGAGGGCAGGGATTCAAGTTTCTGGATCAATGGAACCTCTTTTGGGGAAGGAGTGACCTGTATAAAAAGGACGGGTTGCACATGAACCTGAGGGGGACCAGTATCCTGGCAGGGAAATTTGCAAAGGCTACCGGGGGGGGGCTTTAAACTAGAACGGTTGGGGGGTGGGATTCAAATAGAGAAAGCCAGTAGACAGGGTCTGAGGCAGGAGGCAGAGAAGGGAAGCAATCAGACCCAACATGTAGGGGAGAAAGCAGTAAATAATAAACAGAGAATAAGAGGTGGTGGGTTTCCAGGGCAAAAATCGAATGGGACCACTTGTCAACATAATTGTATAAGGAGTAAGAGTGTTGTAAAAACAAGCCTGAAGGCTTTGCATCTCAATGCAAGGAGCATTCGTAATAAGGTGGACAAGTTGAATGTGCAGATAGCTATTAATGACTATGCTATCGTTGGGATCACGGGGACATGGCTCCAGGGGGACCAAGGCTGGGAGCTGAGCATCCAGGGATATTCAATATTCAGGAGGGATAGACAGAAAGGAAAGGGAGGTGGGGTAGCGTTGCTGGTGAGAGAGGAGATTAATGCAATAGAAAGGAAGGACATTAGCTTGGAGGATGTGGAATCGATTTGGGTAGAGCTGCGAAACTCTAAGGGGCAGAAAACGCTAGTGGGAGTTGTGCACAGGCCACCTAACAGTAATAGTGGAGTTGGGGATGGCATCAAACAGGAAATCGGAAATGCGTGCAAAAATGGTAAAACAGTTATAATGGGTGACTTCAATCTACGTATAGATTGGGTGAATCAAATGGGCAGGGGTGCTGAGGAAGAGGATTTCTTGGAATGTGTGCGGGATAGTTTTCTAAACCAACATGTAGAGGAAGCAACGAGAGAAGCTATTCTAGACTGGGTATTGAGTAATGAGGAAGGGTTAGTTAGCAGTCTTGTTGTGCGGGGTCCCTTGGGCAAGAGTGATCATAATATGTTTGAGTTCTTCATTAGGATGGAGAGTGACATAATTAACTTAAACAAAGGTAACTTTGAAGGTATGAGAAGTGAATTGGCCAAGATAGACTGGCAAGTGATTCTTAAAGGGTTGACAGTGTATGTGCAATGGAAGGTATTTAAAGACTGCATGGATGAACTACAACAATTTTTCATCCCAGTTTGGCAAAAGAATAAATCGGGGCAGGTAGTGCATCCATGGATAACAAGGGAAATCAGGGATAGTAAAAAAACAAAAGATGAAGCATACAAATTAGCCAGAAAAAGCAGCCTACCAGAGGACTGGGAGAAATTCAGAGTTCAGCAGAGGAGGACAAGGGGCTTAATTCGGAAAGGGAAAATAGATTATGAAAGAAAACTGGCAGGGAACATAAAAACTGACTGCAAATGTTTTTATAGATACGAGAAGAGAAAGAGATTAGTTAAAACAAATGTAGGTCCCTTGCAGTCAGAAAGGTGAATTGATCATGGGGAACAAGGGCATGGCAGACCAATTGAATAACTACTTTGGTTCTGTCTTCATTAAGGAAGACATAAATAATCTGCCGGAAATAGCAGGGGACCGGGGGTCAAATAAGGTGGAGGAACTGAGAGAAATCCAGGTTAGCCGAGAAGTGGTGTTGGGTAAATTGAATGGATTAAAGGCCGATAAATTCCCAGGGCCAGATAGTCTGCATCCCAGAGTACTCAAGGAAGTAACCACAGAAATAGTGGATGCATTAGTGATAATTTTTCAAAACTCCTTAGATTCTGGAGTAGTTCCTGAGGATTGGAGGGTAGCTAATGTAACCCCACTTTTTAAAAAAGGAGGGAGAGAGAAAACGGGGAATTACAGACCAGTTAGTCTAACATCGGTAGTGGGGAAACTGCTAGAGTCAGTTATTAAAGATGGGATAGCAGTACATTTGGAAAGTGGTGAAATCATTAGACAAAGTCAGTATGGATTTACTTAAGTCTGATGAATCTTATAGAATTTTTCGAGGATGTATCTAGTAGAGTGAATAAGGGAGAACCAGTGGATGTGTTATATCTAGACTTTCAGAAGGCTTTCGACAAGATCCCACATAAGAGATTAGTATACAAACTTAAAGCACACGGTATTGGGGGTTCAGTATTGATGTGGATAGAGAACTGGCTGGCAGACAGGAAGCAAAGGGTAGGAGTAAACGGGTCCTTTTCAGAATGGCAGGCAGTGACTAGTGGGGTACCGCAAGGCTCAGTGCTGGGACCCCAGCTATTTACAATATATATTAATGATTTGGACGAGGGAATTGAATGCAACATCTCCAAGTTTGCGGATGACACTAAGCTGGGGGGTAGTGTTAGGTGTTAGGAGGATGCTAGGAGGCTGCAAGATGATAGGCTGGGTGAGTGGGCAAATGCATGGCAGATGCAGTATAATGTGGATAAATGTGAGGGTATCCACTTTGTTGGCAAAAACAGGGTAGACTATTATCTTAATGGTGGCAAATTTGGAAAAGGGGAGATGCAACGAGACCTGGGTGTCATGGTACACCAATCATTGAAAGTAGGCATGCAGGTGCAGCAGGCAGTGAAGAAAGCAAATGGTATGTTAGCATTCATAGCAAAAGGATTTGAGTACAGGAGCAGGGAGGTTCTACTGCAGTTGTACAGGGTTTTGGTGAGACCACACCTGGAGTATTGCGTACAGTTTTGATCTCCAAATCTGAGAAAAGACATTCTTGCCATAGAGGGGGTACAGAGAAGGTTCACCAGACTGATTCCTGGGATGTCAGGACTTTCATATGAGGAAAGACTGGATAGACTTGGCTTGTACTCGCTAGAATTTAGAAGACTGAGGGGGGATCTTATAGAACTTACAAAATTCTTAAGGGGTTGGACAGGCTTGATGCAGGAAGATTGTTCTCGATGTTGGGGAGGTGTGGAACAAGGGGTCACAGTCTAAGGATAAGGGGGAATTCCTTTGGGACCGAGATGAGGAAAACATTTTTCACACAGAGAGTGGTGAGTCTCTGGAATTCTCTGCCACAGAAGGTAGTTGAGGCCAGTTCATTGGCTATATTTAAGAGGGAGTTAGATGTGGCCCTTGTGGCTAAAGGGATCAGGGGGTATGGAGAGAAGGCAGGTACAGGATACTGAGTTGGATGATCAGCCATGATCATATTGAATGGCGGTGCAGGCTCGAAGGGCCGAATGCCTACTCCTGCACCTATTGTCTATGTTTCTATGTTTCTATGTAACTCCTCACGACCATGAAGGCGACTCCCCGGAAACCACCCGCCAATATGTGGCGACCATTTGACGACCGCATAGTCTCCAGCAGTCGCCTAAAAATTTGCCTAAAGCCCCTGTTCCACTTAGGAAACCTGAACAGAAACCTCCGGTGACCTTGCACCCCACCCAAGGTTTCCATGAGTCGCCAGAGGTTTTGGTCACTCGCCTGGAAAGCCTCAACCAAAGCGTGAGCTGCATCTACTGACCAATCTACTGACCTATAGGATCTTTGCTGCCGACCGCGCACAAACACATCGCGAAGGTGGGGCCCAGGGACAGCGGAGGAGCGCTGTCTGCGCGATGAAGAGGAAGGTAAACGGCTGCCACAGAGCACGGCAAGTCATTAGGAGAGCGCGGGAGGGTGGGAGAGAAGGGGAAAGAAGGGGAGAGAAGGACAGAGAAGGGGAGAGGGAAGGGGTAGAGAAGGGGAGAGAGAAGGGGAGAGAAGGGGGAGAAAAAGGGAGAGAAGGGGGGAGAAGGAATGGAGACAGTTTTAAGAAGTTTAATAAAGTTAGCAGGCATTTTACCTTCCGGCGGATCTTTTAGGTCCTGAAAACCAAAGATTCTATAGGATCTTTGCTGAGAACTCCAATGAGCCAATCAAAATGTTCGGTCAGCATAGAAGGTTGCCTTCGACTGCCTGTAAGTAAATAGCAACCCCACTCCACTGACTTCGACCAAACGGCAACCTATTTTTAGTCGAAGCTGGTTTTGATTTTGTTGAAATAATCGCAGGAACATATCAGAAGCCTCGACTAAACGCGGAAACCACTTTCGACCAATAGGGAGAGAGACCAAAACCTCCGGGAACCTCACGGAAACCTTGGGTGGGGCGCAAGGTCACCAGAGGTTTCCGTTCCGGTTTCCTAAGTGGGACGGGGCATAAGTGGGACAGGCCCATTACAGTGCCAGAGACCCGGGTCTGATCCTGACTACGGGTGCTTGTCAGTACAGAGTTTGTACGTTCTCCCCGTGACCTGCGTGGGTTTTCTCCGAGATCTTCGGTTTCCTCCCACACTCCAAAGACATACAGGTTTGTTGGTTAATTGGCTTGGTATACAGTAAATGTAAATTGTCCCTAGTGTATGTAGGACCCCGTTGATGTGTGAGGATCGCTGGTCCGCTCGGATTCGGTGGGCTGACATCTCGGTCGGCCATGTATATGTAAACTAAAACTAAACTAGAAACATATGATAAAATGCATTTTTTTCCCACCGGACATAATTGGAATTTGGAATCATTGGCTTCCAACTCTAAGGGGACAATTGCGTCACTCTGTCCCATCCAGTCTATCAAATAAAGAACTACTTAGACTAAAGAGAATGTAAGATGGTGACAAATTTCTATCCAGCAGTAACGGCAGCACATAGGCAGAAGAAACACACCATCACCATTCCAATCTTCCACCACTCACTTCCTCACTCTTCCCTGGCCGACTTGTGGCAGTATCTGGTTTTATTTCTTGGCTTCTTCAACCACCTCAGAATCCATAGAATCCTACTGGTACAAAGTAATCCTCAAACCCAAGGGACCACCAAAAAAGAATAAGAAATATAATTTGCCCAGCAGTCTTTCAATGTTTGTCTGAGTATTTTTTTTAATGTATAAAAGGTATTTCTGCCTCTACCACTCCTTCAAGCAATTAGTTGCAGACCTCATGTTTTTTTAATGATTATTTTCTTCAATATCTCCCCAGTCAGTACTTTTGGCAAGTGTCTTATATCTCTACCCAGTAATTATTGATCACCATGCTGTTGGAAATGAGCCCTTTCTATTCACCTTATCTAACCTTCTGATTATTCTATAGTCTTGATTACATCTCCCCTCAGCAACTCATGCTCAAAGAAAAAACACACGCAAATGTAATCTTTCCTGAAGTGTGGGCTTTGTCAGTCCTGGTGACATCCTTGTATATTTTTTTCAGCAAATCTACTCGAGAAATCTTCTCAATCAATTCCTTTGACAATGGCATGTCAGTGTTTGTTACAAAATGATTGAATTTTAATTAAAGTAAAATAACTTGCTATAACTCAGGAGGCAAGTATTTTATAGATGGCCTTTTTACCACTTCACCAAGGCAACCCCAGGACCACCCTGGAATAATGTGAATAAATAAATCTTTGAGTACAATCTAATGACCACTGTAACATAAATCAAACATTTCTTTACAGTTCCAGCTGTTTTTAGCTCTGTTCTGCAGTTAATATTAAGCAAGACATCTGAGTGATGTGGCTGTAATTGTTGACATTGCCTTCTGGGTGGACAAGGTGAAACATGACAAATTCTATCCATTCAAACATACAAATTAAGAGCAGGAACAGAAGTCTTCTCCATCAATTGATAAGATCATGGCCCTCAACACTGCATTCCTGGCAATCTGCTTTAAACTTGCAAGCCCTGGCATATCCAGAATCCATCTTTCTCTGCATAAGAAACATTCAAAGACTGTGCTTTCACAACCCATTGGGGAAGAACATTTCAAAGATTTACAACCCAATGAGACAAAATACTTTCACCGCAGTTCTGCCATACTGGGTGAGTGATTCTCTCATGAGGAAATATCCACTCCACAACCAGCCTGCCAAGACCTGTCAGGATGTTATTTTTGTTCTGTTTCCATCCGAGGCTCTGCTGTAAAGGTTTTCAGGTTGATTCCTATGATGCCCATGAGGAGAGATTGAAAGTGACGGGCCTGTATTCAGTGGAGTTTTAAAGAAAGTGATATTATCTCATGGAAACGTGCAGACTCTGGGCAAGTCTGACTTGACCTCCGCACAGAGTTTTATTTATGTTTGAAAGTCTGATCTTGCTGAAAGGTAAGATATGGATCAAAAATAGCAAGGTCCATTCAGGTCAAGCTTGCTAAAGTGAAAATATCTTTAAAAATAGTTTTTTTTTTTTAAAATTTATTTATTAGAGGTAAATACAACAATGTACTTCACATATATATTGTTACAATTATTGTACCCCCGTAATTTTATGGCTTTTAAAGAAAAAGAATAGAAAGAAAGAGAGTGAAATAGGTGAAAAGAGTTGTGATAGTGAAAGAGCGTGCCAAAGGGGAGAAGAAACCCTTGGTCAAAGAATTAGAGAAAGGGGGTTAAGGGATAGACCCTAAAAATAAAAAAAAGGAAAAGGAAAAAATAAAAAAAAGCCTGTTACTATATTATATATATCACGCAAAAGGAATCCACCAACTCGATAGTTTTTCATCCCCCCCCTACCAAGGCCCGAGGTACTCCTACACCCTATCTTTGTAGTAATTCTATAAATGCAGACCACGTCTGATAGAAGCGTTCTGATTTTCCTTCCAGATGTAGTGTTTCAAGCATAGTTGAAATCCACATATTTAATGTTGGTATAGGAGCATTTTTCCAGAATTTTAAGATTAGTTTTTTTCCTATTATTAAGCCGTAATCAAATAAATTCTTTTGATACGCATTTAATTCCGGACTACCTTCTGTCATTCCGAAAATAATCCATTCTGGCTTTGGTGTCATTTTTATTTTAAACACTTTTGTGAAAATTTCAAAGATTACAATCCAAAACCTTTGAATTTTTGTACAAAAGATGAATGAGTGCGCTATTGTAGCTTCTTGACACTGGTATTTATCACAAATTGGTGAAATGTTGGGGAAAATTTTATTTAATTTAGTTTTTGAGTAGTATAATCTACGTATAATTTTAAATTGTATTAAAATGTGTCTTGCGTTAATTGAGCATTTGTGCACATTTAATAAGTATTCTTTCCACCTTCCATTGGAAATTTTTATGCTTAGTTCGTTTTCCCACTCACCTCTAATACCTTCCATTGTTGGTATTACTGCATTTAGTATAATATTATATATATGTGAAACTAAATTTGGTGATTCCGCCTTTGTATTCATTACTTCATCTAGTAAGTCTAATGGCATTTTGTGAAATTAATGTGCATGTTTTTTCAAATAATCACATATTTTGAAATATTTAAAGTACTGATTGTTACCCAGATTGTATTTTAGTTTTAATTGTTTAAATGATAATAGTTTTCCTGTATCATACAAATCTCCCAAAGTTTTAATTCCTGCTTTTTCCCATTGTATAAATGCTTTGTCTATAATCGAGGGTTTAAACAGAGGGTTTTTAGCGATAGGAGATAGGAGATAAGTTTCTTAATTTTAAATTGTATTTTATTTGTTTCCAAATTCTGATTGTACTATGTATAATTGGGTTTTTGTTGTAGTTTGTATTATTCACTGTCATTGGTGAAAGAAGGATCGCACCAATCTTAAAGGGGGAGCAGTCCTCTTTCTCCATAATGATCCATTCCGGTTCATGAAGAGCATTATCCAACAATTGAATCATATTTCTAATATTTACCGACCAATAATAATATATAAAATTAGGGAGTGCTAATCCCCCTACTACTTTGGGTTTATTCAGATGTGGTCTTTGTATTCTATGGGTCTTATAATCCCAAATAAAATTTGTAATATCTGAGTCCATTTTTTTTAAACTTTTTGGGTAGATATAGTGGGATTGATTGGAACAAATATATAATCTGTGGTAGAAAAATCATTTTTATGGCATTTATTTGACCTATTAAGGACATCGGGAGCATTTTCCAGAATTTAATTAAATTATGTAATTTCTTAAGTACAGGGTTATATTTTGCTTTAAACATGTCTTGATATCTTCTAGTAATTTCAATGTCCAAGTATTTAATTTTTTCCCCCAGCTATTTTAAAAGGAAATTGTACGAGAAGTGTAGAATCTTTCGGTTTTATTGACATTATTTCACTTTTATTCCAGTTTATTCTGTAACCTGAAAATGAACCGAAATCCTCAATTAAATTTAAAATATTGGGTATTGTGATATGAGGCTTTGTGATGTACAAAAGTACATCAGCAGCATATAATGATATTTTATTGTTTGAATATTTTGTCTTATATCCGTGGATATTCGGATGAGTTCTAATACTTTCCGCTAGTGGTTCAATTATGAGGGCAAATAACAATGGTGAAAATGAACAACCTTGTCTATTACCCCTTGACAGTTGAAATTTCGTGGATAAAATATTATTAGTTAATATTTTGGCCGTTGGTTTATTATATATTAATTTAATCCATTGAATGAAATTCTCTCCCAGTTGAAATTTTTGCATTACCTTAACCATATACTTCCATTCAACCTGATCGAATGCTTTCTCTGAATCCAGCGAAATAATTGCGAGATTTGGATCTTTAGTTTGATGTGAGTGCATTATATTAAGCAGACGTCTCAAATTATTAAATGAATGTCTCTTAGGGATAAACCCCGTTTGATCCGGATGTATTAGTTTAATGGCGTACTTACTTAATCTTCTTGCTAATATTTTTGCTAATATGTTTTGATCTGTATTTAACAACGCGATAGCTCTATTGGCTCCAGGTTCTTCCTCATCTTTATCTTTCTTAAGTATTAATGTAATCGTAGATTCTGCTAGTGTATCAGGTAATATTTGTTCTCTGAATGCGTGTGTGTACATTTTCTGTAGACGAGGACTAAATATATCGTAAAAACTTTTATAGAATTCATTACTAAATCTGTCTGGACCTTGTGTTTTTCCATTTTTTAATGAGAATATTGTTTCTTCTATTTCCTTATTTGAGATTTGTGCTCCCAATTCCTCTTGTTCCTGCAATTCTAGTTTGGGAAGATTGCAATTATCTAGAAACTCAATGATTGTGTTGGTGTCTGTTGTCGTTTTGGATGTATACAAATTCTCATACAATTGCACAAATCTGTTATTAATTTCATTCGGTAATGTTAATACTTCCCCTCTGTCTGATTTAATCTTTGAAATCGTGTGTTCCTTTTCTCGTTTTTTTAATTGGCGTGCGAGAAGTTTATGAGGCTTCTCCCCAAATTCAAACTGTTCCTGTCTTGTAATTTGGAATAATCTTATAACTTTCTCTGATAGTAATTTATTTAATTTGAATTTTAGTATTAATATTTTATTATGTTTATCCATGGGCGGGTCTTTATCATTATCTATATCCAATTGTCTAATTTGTTCGTCTAGCTGCCGTTGTTCATTCTTATTTTTTTTTATTCTGAAAAGCTTGGTATGAGATTATCCATACCTCAGGTCTTTAAGCAATGGGGGAACAGTCAACCTACCAAGTTCAGTTTGTGGATTCCTTTTGCGATTATCCTTGAATAAAAAAAACACACATGTGATTAATTGTGATAGTAAAAAAAAATAGTAAAAGTGAAAATACAGTGACCGAGCTTGTCGGCACTGTAATAAGTGCCCACCTGTTGGTGGGAGAAAACATTATATCGACTTCCGTCAATATAATGACGGTCCATTCAGGTCAAGTTCCATTCAGGTCAAGCTTGCTGAAGTGAAAATGTCTTTAAAAATATTGTTAATGAAGAAACATTAAATTAATTACGGGGTCAGAACAAATCCTACCCACTGAATGGCTGAAAATAATTTGACAACCACCAAAGGCACCTCGACGTTTTGTCACGGACAGAGCCAAATGCCCATGAAAACACTGTTTCAATTTAAACTGCTCAAAATGATTTTAAACTGTAAAAAACCAATGAAACAACTGTGAACATTAATAAAACTAAAACTCAAATCAAAATATTTACAAACACCTCAAATGATAGAAAACATTAAAGAAACACACAACTAATGAAACATCCAGAGGTGTCTTTGGGCTTAAGATAGACATAAAAGGCTGGAGTGACTCAGTGGGACAGGCAGCATCTCTGGAGAGAAGGAATGGGTGACGTTTCGGGTCGAGACCCTTCTTCAGACCCCTGGGCTTGACTGGCTTCCCAGAGACATCATCTGTGGTCTTCCAATGGCCAGTATGTGGAGGAAGAGCTTGCTCACCATCTAACTCCAGGAGGCATGGTCTCAGTCGAAACCAGCCCCTGGGTGGCATTGCTGCGGTCCCACCCTGTAGAACACCCAGACAGACGGAAAGCCAGGGAGATGGAGGGACTGGTGAGATTTGTCACGGTTCAAAGATGGCAAGTAATTTTAACGAAAATTATTGTTAATAAAGAAACATTAAGTTAATTCTAAACAATTAGAAATATTAAAGTATTAAAGTATCACAATATTAAAGATACTTCAGGAGTTACATCCTTATTGAGAGGCATACAATCGGAACAATAATCTCCGGACGTAATATGCCAGAATGCAATAACAGATCCAATACCATCTGTTACTTTGCAGATCTTAGACTTTGAGCTTGTCTATTTACGTTCTACTTCCACTGGAATGGTTTAGTTTAGGTTAATTTATTGTTACGTGTACCGAGGGACAGTGAAAAGATTAACTCGGAAGCCCTGGTCACAGTCTGGAAGATTCCCCCCCTTAATTTATCTTATTTTCATTATTCTTCCTTACATACTTTACCACCCATTCAAATAATTGGCTTCTGTTCCCGAATCTACATCTAACGAACGTGGTGCAATTCTAAAAAAAACAAATCCAACATATGTTATCCAACTGACTCCCACAGCTACATGGATTACTCTTCCTCCCACCCTGCTTCCTGTAAGGACTCCATCCCCTATTCCCAATTACTCCGCCTACGCCGCATCTGCTCCCAGGATGAGGTGTTCCACACCAGGTCATCACAAATGTCCTCATTCTTCAGAGAATGGGGATTCCCCTCCCCCACTATAGATGAGGCTCACACCAGGGTCTCCTCCATACCCCGCAACATTGCCCTCTCTCCCCATTCCCCCACTTGCAACAAGGGCACAGTCCCCCTGGTCCTCACCTTTCACCCCACCAGCCTGCAAATACAACACATAGTCCTCCGCCAGTTTCGCCACCTCCAACGTGACCCCTCCACTCGCCACATCTTCCCATCTCCCCCCATCTGCCTTCCGCAAAGACCGCTCCCTCTGCAACTCCCTTGTCAATTCTTCCCTTCCTTCCCGCTCTACCCCTTCCCCGGGTACTTTCCCTTGCAACCACAAGAAATGCTACACTTGTCCCTTCACCTCCCCCCTCCACTCCTTTCAGGGACCCAAGCAGTCCTTCCAGGTCCGACAGAGGTTCACCTGCACCTCGTCCAACCTCATCTACTGCATCCGCTGCTCCAGATGCCAGATGACCTATATCGATGAGACCAAGCGGAGGCTTGGCGATCGTTTCGCCGAACACCTCCGCTCGGTCCGCATTAACCAACCCGACCTCCCGGTGGCTCAGCACTTCAACTCCCCCTCCCATTCCGTATCCGACCTCTCGGTCCTGGGCCTCCTCCACGGCCAGAGTGAGCAACACCGCAAGTTGGAGGAACAGCACCTCATATTCCGCTTGGGGAGTCTGCATCCTCTGGCTTGAACATTGAATTTTCTCAATTCTGTAACCCTTGCTCTCTCCTCCCCTTCCCACCTCTCCCTCAGCCCTCATGCCCTGGCATTCCCTCTCTCTCTATCTCTCCCCCACCCTAGTCGCACTAGCTTCTCATTTTCACACTACAAACAGCTTACAATGGCTTGTTCCCCTTATCATCGATACTTTTTTGCATATCTTTCATTCATTGTTCTTTATCTCTCCACATCACCGTCTATATCTCTCGTTTCCCTGATCCCTGACCAGTCTGAAGAAGGGTCTCGACCCGAAACGTCGCCTATCTCCTTCGCTTCTTAGATGCTGCTGCACCCGCTGAGTTTCTCCAGCCTTTTGTGTACCCAACATATGTTATCGCTGGCATTTCCAACAAGTCCTGGTTCCCAAGCGCTTTACTATGTGGATTCTGAGGCATTGTTCCAAGAGTCCACAACTAGGAGTTGTAATGCATCAGTAGGTTTAGACTTTGCATATCAGAGGATCTGACTCTAGGTAGGTGGAAAATAGTAAGATTAAATGAGAACTTACCAGTTTGAAGTTTGATCTTGATTTTATGAGGAGTTACGATGAGCGATTATCTGAAGAAGGCCGTCAGCTGCTTGCGCATCAATCTTCAAAGCAGCGGTGTGAAATCACAGATAGCAGCAGTTGAATTGAACATAGTAAGATTAGAGAAGAGTAGAACTACCAGATTACCTTAATAATATGAGGGTTGGGAGCGGTGGGAACGTAATCGCTCATCGTAACTCCTCATAAAATCAAGATCAAACTTCAAACTAGTAAGTTCTCATTTAATCTTACTATATTACTTCGGAGTCACATGAGTGACTACGTGAAGATTTGAAAGCTCTGTGATTTCATACCAGAAACGAATCCTTGCGTTACACATTGCATGAAGTGACCATGGATGAATGAAAAAGATTAATGCATTCAGACATGACTTAATTTGTTAAAATGCTGTTGCTTTAATCATCAAAATAAAATAATAGTGACCCCTTTCGTCAAGGGGCAAACAGAGTCTAAAATGGAGTTGGCAACTAACCTCGGTTTGGCAATGTGTTATTTAAAATGTTGGTAACGCATGTTCGTTTGACCATCCTGCAGCTGCTAGGCTGTGGTCCTGTGGAAAGTACATTACCCTTGGAGCTGATGTAGTAGCAGCCCTGGTGGTGTGAGTGTGGTAAATATTAGTATCAACCACTGTTTTACCACCTGGAGATGGTGGAACTAATACTTCTATTAAGTTTTTTGTAACCAACAAACATAGCTAGTGAGGAGCCTTAGAGGCTCTAGGTGACCTAGACGTATAGTGTAAAGGTGAGACTTCACATTACCGAAGGTCCATAGGGTAGCTATGAAACTTGTTTGAGACCTAAGCCCCTGGTTAGTTCTGGTTAATTAAACCAAAAACATAAAATATTATGTATTAGCAGATGTACCATCCTGTCCAGTCGCAATTTACGTTATGACTGGAACCAGTGCACTGAGGCCAGTGCCATGAGGATAAGAACCTTAGAGAGCCGGCTAAAGCTTAGGATGTAGCTGGAGCCCCCTGGTGAAGTAATGTTAACATTACGTCTATGTCCCATACTTCCGTGTTACCGGGCCTGGGAGAACTTGTATTAAAGATATTGTTATATTCTGGAGATCGGAGCATAAGGCCCGACGGTGTGGGTCCCACTGCTGCAGCAAATATGATGAGAAAGCACGTAGGCATAGTGAATGGCACTTCCCTTAATTATTGTCATAAATCCATGTGAAAATGAACTGTAAGACATCAGTATCCTTGCTGTGTTGTACGTAACATGTATATTTGAACAAAACGGTTCCCATCTGCTGATGTGGAATAGTACTGCCTTATGGTGCCTCCCCTGCACTCTGCGGTGTGCACTACATGGATCGGTCGGACAACCCGAGCCGTAGGCATAGTCATCTCAGAGTCTGCAAGTCAATTAATTGATTTTCTTGCAGTGGCTGGTTTCCCATGTCACAGGCAGAACCAGCAAGTCTTATGTTTAGAATGACCATATTAGGTTCTATATTATTCAACATTAGCGGGAAACCATGGCTGCGTATGCCAGTCAGGCAGCTTGAATGCTTGAAGCAGTGTCTTGCTCGATTTATTGCAAGACCCGACCGATGTGGCCGTATGGAGGAAAACATGCAAGATCCATTCCTCCCCAGTGTGGCGATTGTGTATTCTCGCCACTGTATGCCATAGATTTACAACTGGTAAATGAGCCTGGATGTAAACATATCGATAATCGGTGTTCTATCGAGCCATGATGACATTAAACACTTTGTGATCCAGCATCCATTCTGTGTTGTCATTGGTTTCACTTGATGATACAAAAGCCTCAAACGAGGTTAGGTAAATATCATGGGGTACCTTAACTTACTGCACCCATGTGACTAACATATGCCACCACCATAGTGTATCAACTTGGAGTTGAGCATGCAGATTATGCATATTCGCACAATAACCTTTAACCTATAGGATGCACCTAGTGTTATAGGTAGTTGATACCAAACTGAAAATTGGTGACTCATGCAAACTGCATCCGCCTCCATAACTGGAGATGGCTGTCATAATTTCTCATCTTTGAGGACTGGCATCAGTTTGTAATTACTGAGGATTACTGACCAAACTTACTGGAGCAATGCTGAATACTGTCACCATTGTGACTTCGGTAGCTTCAGCTGGGATAGGCATGGGTCTATTAACAATGACCTACATGGTACTTGAGGGGTTAATTCTTTGCACGCAGTAATTTCTGATACTGCAAAGGCCCAATTTGCACCGATGGAACACAGCTGCTATATTGCCAATTACAGTTAATGAGTAGATGGCTGCTTAATAACAACGAGGTTGTTACAGGCATCTGTTAATTCCACCTCCTGCCCCAGGGCGGAGTCCCTGTTAAGTTGATAGTAAAATGTAAATCCCAACAGTCAATTGTTCTGATTGGTATCAACTTCAATTTAACTGGATGGATTAAAGGACCCAAATCCTCAAATATAGTTTGGGCTGCAACAGTTGATTTAGTAAAATACAGTGTTTAAAAACATTATCCAGATAGGTGATAACAAATGTTCTAGAGCTCTGAGCAGCCCAAGCACCGGTTTAACTAATTTGGTAAGTAAACCTGGGAGCTGAAGTAGCTGTACAGGAAGGGAGCAAAGCAGAATAGTGGGAACTATAGGTCTGACTTCAGTGGGCAATATTTTAGTGTCCCTTTTAAAGAATGAGGTTATGGAGTACTTAAGATAGGCCGGTCAGCATGGTTTTGTGAAGAGGAGATCTTGCCTGACGAATCTGCTGAAGAAGTAAATAGTAGAGCAGACAAATGAGAGTCAGCGGATGTTGTTTACCTTGATTTTCAGAAGGCATTTGATAAGGTGCCACACATAAGGCTGCGAAGGAAGATGAGAGCCCATGGTATCAAAGTGCAGATACGAGCATGGATAGGAGGTTGGCTGGATGGCAGAAGGCAAAGAGTGGCAAAAAAGAGGCTTTTTCTGGTTGGCTGCCAGTGACTAGCGGAGTTCCACAGGGGTCGGTGCTGGGACCGCTACTCTTCACGTTGTATATTAATGATTTGGATGAGAGCATTGAAGGCTTTGTGGTCAAGTTTGCGGATGAAACAAAAATAGGTGGAAGGGCAGAGAGTGCAGAGATAGCAGGAACTCTGCAGAAGAACTTGAACAAGTTGAGAGAGTGGGAAGAGAAGTGGCAGATGGAATATAGTGCAACAAATTGTGGAGTCATGCATTTTGGTAGTAGGAATAAATGCGTAGACTATGGGGAGAGAATCCAGAAATAGCAGGTGCAAAGGGACATGGGAGTGCTGGTGCAGGTTTCCCAAAAAGTTAATCTGCAAGTCGAATTGGCAGTAAAGAAGGCATATGCAATGCAAGCATTTATTTCAAGAGGGGAAGAATAGGAAAACAGGGATGTAATGCTGAGGCTCTATAAGGCGCTGGCAGGCTGCATTTGGAGTACTGTGGGCAATTTTGGGCACCATATCTGAGGAAGGATTTGCTGGCTCTGGAGGGTCCAGATGAGGTTTACAAGAATTATCCCAGAAATGAGTGGGTTAACATATGGTGAGTGTTTGACGGCACTTGGCCTGTACTCGCTGGAGTTTAGAAGAATGAGGGGGGGATCTCATTGAAACGTACTGAAGAGTGAAAGGCTTGGATAGAGTGGATGTGGAGAGGATGTTTGCACTGGTGGGAGAGTCCAGGTCTAGAGGTCATAGCCTCAGACTTAAAGGACGTTCCTTTAGGAAGGAGATGAGAAGGAAGTTCTTTCGTCAGTGGGGGGTGAAGCTGTGGAATTATTTGCCACAAAAGGCTGTGGAGGCCAAGTCAATGTATATTTTTAAGGCAGAGATAGATAGATTCTTGATTAGTACGGGAGTCAGGGGTTATGGGGAGAAGACAGGAGAATGGGGTTAGGAGGGAGAGATAGATCAGCCATGATTGAATGGCGGAGTGGACTTGATGAGTCGAATGGCCTAATTTTGCTCCAATTACTTATGGACTTATGTAACGGCAAGACAAAGATCGTACAATGAATTCTTGTGACCTGGAATTTTCTACCCAATATGATGACAGAAGCAGATTCAGATCCTACAACTTCCAAAAGAGAATGCATTAGATATTTGAAGCAAAGAAAGCCACTCACAAGAGAAAAGAGGGACTGATAACAGATCTATATTTTTAGTTTATTGTCACGTGTACTGAGGCACAGTGCAAACTCTTTGCCAGGGATCGACCACTGAGTTCAAACCGCGGGAGCCTGCGGACTTTAACATCGTGGAGCTCGCGGTCTCTGGTTAGAGACTGACTTCGGGAGCTTCAAGCCGCAGGTGCTTTGACTGCCCCAACGTGGGAGCTTCAATCGCCCTGAAGCGGGAGCTTCGATCGCCCCAACTGCGGATGGTTCTACTGCCCCGACCACAGGAGAAAAAGGAGGGAAGAATAGACTTTATTGCCTTCCAACACAGTGAGGAATGTGGGGAATCTGCTGTGGTGGATGTTTATGTTAACTTTTATGTAGTTGTGTGTCTTGTTGCTTTTATTTAGTGTGGCTGTATGGTAATACGAATATCACTGTACCTTAATTGGTACACGTGACAATAAAAGACCTTTGAAACCTTTAATAAGGGAATAACATTTAGTGCATGGTAAAGCCAGCAAAGCCCAATCTTAGATGCTGCTGCACCCGCTGAGTTTCTCCAGCCTTTTGTGTAACCCCCAAAGCCCAATCAAGGCTAGTTCGTGGGCTGAGGGATATGAAAGGTATTCTGTCCTCTGCTTGAATTCATGTGCAATAGCGCCATCTGTTGGACCTTTATTGTGAAATGGCCGTTGTACACAGGAAGTAGGAAGCAGGAAGTAGTCTCCTGTCTCTTTGTCTGCCATGCTTTAACATAGAAGCAATCCTTTCCAATCCCAGCTTGTTACACTTAAGAAAGCAATGGCCGTAAGTTCATGTTGTTTACTTTATGCTTAGAATGCTACATTGGAGAGTATTTATGACGGATGATGTTTACCTCCATAGCATTTGTGAATGTCCAGATTGTTAGCAGGCAGCCATGTTGTAGCACAGCTAACATACTGCAAATAGGATTTGCAGTGGCATTAGCTGGATTTGAGTATATTGTTTATTGTATATTTGCCCTGTATGTTTCGCTGTATCAGAAGATTTGTTTATTTCCATCTAAATGTATATTTCTGTAAAGGAGAGTAATTTGTGTATCTTCCTTTTTCTTTATAGTTTTCACTCGTTTTGCAAGAACCCCCATATTCGTACACAAGACTGACATCGCTACAACAGTTGATACCAATACAGCCAAAACAACGCACAGCAATGACCCGGCGAAGAATTGCCCCATCCACGGCAAACCTCATTCCCTGGCCAAATGTAGAGGTTTTAGAGCCAAGCCCATAGAGGAGCATAAAACCTACCTTAAGGAGAACAGCATAAGCTTCAGGTGTTGCTCCTCGTCTTCCCACTTCACCAAAGACTGTAAGAAAGTGCTCAAGTGCAGAGAATGCGAAAGCGACCACCACATCACAGCAATGCATCCAGGCCCTGCCCCCTGGACCTCCAAGCCCCCCACTCAAGAGCCAGAGCCTACAGCACGAGAGAACGAACGTCTCAACCCTCCAACCACTATCACTTCCCATTGCACTGAGGTATGTGGCCCTGGACTTTCAGCTCGTTCTTGCTCCAAGATATGCCTGGTAAAGATATACCCACGTAGGCAGCCTGAAAGCTCGATCACAGGGTACGCAATTCTTGATGATCAGAGTAATCGCTCTTTAGCGAGGTCAAGCTTCTTTGATCAGTTTGGGATTGAATGTGACCCATCCCCTTACTCACTGAAAACTTGTGCAGGAGTGATGGAAATGACAGGAAGAAAAGCAGATGGCTTCCAGGTTGAGGCTGTGAACGGAGGGATAATCATTGATCTTCCTCCACTCATCGAGTGTGATGAAATTCCAGATAATAGGACAGAGATACCAACACCGGAGGCAGCACGTCAACACACCCACTTAAGTCCGGTTGCAGCTCACATCCCAGAACTAGATCCAAGTGCTCAGATTCTACTCTTGCTTGGAAGAGATATCCTCAGAATACACAAGGTGAGGCAACAAATCAATGGGCCAGGCAACACTCCCTTTGCGCAGAGACTGGACTTAGGCTGGGTGATGTTTGCCTTGGGGATGTGCATAAGCCAAGCATCAGCACTTTAAAGACGCACATCCTTGACAATGGTTGACCCCCATTCCTCACCCCATGCCAGAGCCAAATATATCTCAGAGAGACGGTGAACCACGGCGGGGAGTCAATACATTGGGATGCGTTTCCTTCACATACAAGTGTCCCTGCTGACAAAGCAGCTGCAGATAAGCTTGACAGCTCGGTATTCGTGAGGACCGAGAATGATGATAAGTGTGCTCCATCCTTTGAAGACAGAGCCTTTCTAAAGGCTGTGGAGGAAGAGTGCCATAAGGATGACACCAACAGCTGGGTGGTGCCTCTACCTTTTAGAGTACCCAGACATCCTCTTCGCAACAATCGGGATCAGGCCCGACTCACGTCTTGCCTCTTTACAGCGCACCTTGAACAAAAGGCCTGCAATGAAAGAGCAGTTCATTGCCTTCATGGGAAAGGTGTTTGAGAACAACCACGTTGAACGAGCACCCCCACTGAAAGTTGGAGAGGAATGCTGGTATCTGTCAATCTTCGGATTTTACCACCCTCAGAAACCAGACCAGATCAGGGTGGTCTTTGACTCCAGTGCGCAGCATGGTGGAATATCCCTCAACAACGTTCTGCTTATCGGCCCAGATTTGAATAACTCCCTCCTTGGAGTGCTGATCTGTTTCCGAAAGGAACCCGTAGCCATAACAGCCGACATTCAGCAGATGTTCTATTGTTTTGTAGTGAGAAAAGACCACAGGAATTACCTACGGTTTTTATGGCACAGGGACAACGACATGTCAAAGGACATTTTTGAGTATCGGATGCGTGTGCACGTCTTTGGGAACAGTCCCTCTCCTTCCATCGCAATTTATGGGCTAAGACGCGCTTCGTAGGAAGGTGAGAATGAGTACGGATCCGATACATGTCGCTTTGTGGAGAGGCATTTTTATGTAGATGATGGGCTCATCTGTCTGCACACAGAGTCCAAGGCCATCGATCTGCTGAAACGAGCTCAAGCATGTCTTGCTCAGTCAAACCTGAAGCTGCACAAAATCGCTTCAAACAGTGCTGCAGTCATGAAAGCCTTCCCCGTGGAAGACCTGGCAAAAGGCATAAAGGATCTTTCCTTGACTGATGAAACAACAAGTCCTATTAGCTCTACTGACCTTCTGGAGGAAAAACTAGTGACTGCTGTGAAAGTGCAGCTGAAGACAAGGGAAAGACCGTGTGACAGCTTGGAGCGACAGCTGACAGGAGGAAATAGACCCCAACGGGGCTGTTATGGGCTAGCTACCCATAACAGCTGGCTCCGTCACCTTGTTAGGACACAAGAGCCACCCTCACTTGGCTACAAAATGTTCAAAGAGAAAAATACCCCCAGAGTCTGCGAGAGCGGGGGCGCAAGATGACTCATCGACTGACCACCCGGTAACAAACCTTGGAACGGACACGACATTGAATCAAGTGGCAAAACTCTTGAAAAACGAGAAGCTGGACACGTTCTTCAGACCTGTAGGTGTGGCTGGACTAAAGTAACATCAACTCGTGGTCTCAAAATTCATCAGGGACGGAAAAAATGCTTGAAAATCCCCAACCCAGGGCCCCGCATTGACCAGATTCTGTTAAGAGGAAGGTCAAATCAGTCAGATGAAACTCAGCGGCAGGATCCACAGTCCGCAGAACATCAGCACCCTCCGGGATGTGGCAGAAGTTTCAGGCAACAGTCCAAGACACAACCAGGCACATCGTAAAGTGGAGAACATGCAAGGACGTAAGCCATTGGTGAAATGGCCAAAGTCTAACAGCAAGGAGTGGGAAATCATCAATGCATATGTGAGCTTAATCTTAAGTGGAATCAAGGGATCAGCAGAAAAGAAGTTGGAGAAGATGGGTGATCTAGTCTACAGTTATGGAAAGGAGAAATTTGGTGAAAAGGAAACAACTCAGCAGAAAGATAGGCCTCCTCCGCAACCAAGTCCCGTCGTCTCCAGGAAATCCAACGACTTGTTAAAAGAAAGAAGAAGCCTGATGAAGGTGTGGAAAAAAGCAGCAGCAGAAGAAAGGGAGGGCATCAATCTCCTTCAAAACAACCTAAAACAGAGGCTCTCGAAGCTGCGCAGAGCGGAGAATTTAAGGAAACAACGCAAAAAGAAGGAAAAAGCAAGAACAGACTTCTACAAAGATCCCTTTAAGTTTGTGAAAGGCATTTTCACAAAAGAAAAAAGCGGATCCCTGAAAGCGTCAAAAAAGGAGGTTGAAGGACACAACAGAACCACCCACACTGATGAGTTAAAAGATGAACCGATTTTTGTCCCCGCTGACATCCCACCAATCTCACCCCCATAACATCAATTTGACATCAGCCCTCCCAAGCTGAGTGAGGTAAAAGAAGGAGTGAGGAAGGCAAGAACGGCCTCTGCACCAGGCCCTAATGGTGTTCCGTATTGTGTCTACCAGAATGCCCCAGATATTCTGAAATTCCTCTGGAGGAACATGAGGGTTGCGTGGGAAAAGGAAGTTATCCCCAAAGCCTGGCGAAGAGCAGGGGGAGTCCTGATCCCAAAAGAAAAAACTTCTTCCACCATCGAACAGTTTCGGCAAATAAACCTTCTTAACATAGAGGGCAAGATATTTTTCAGTGTGGTGGCAAAAAGACTTACAAAGTATCTGAAACAAAACCATTTCATTGATACGTCAATCCAAGAGGCTGGCATAGCAGGCTTCTCGGGATGCCTTGAACATACCAGCTTCATATGGCATCAAATCCAGACTGCTAAGAAAGAACAAAATAATTTGCATGTCTTATTCCTCGATCTGGCCAACGCCTATGGATCAGTTCCTCATTCGCTACTGTGGACTGCTTTTGAATTGTTTCAGGTGCCGGCAATAATAACAAATATGATAAAAAAACTACTTCCAGGATCTGCAATTTTGTCTCACAACATCAGACTTTACCACAGCGTGGCAACCACTGGAAGTAGGCATCATGGCGGGGTGCACCATCTCCCCATTGACCTTCACTATGGCAATGGAGCTCATCATCAGAGCATCAAAATGGGTTGTGGAGGAAAACGGTTACAGTGTGGTCAGCGATTGCCACCGGTACGAGCCTATATGGACGATATAACAACACTAACAACAACTATCCCCTGCACCAAGAGACTTCTGAAAAAACTTCATCAAAACATCACATGGGCAAGGATGAAGATTAAACCCAGCGAGTGCAGAAGCATCTCCATTGTCAAAGGTCAAGTCAAGGATCAAAGATTTCATATTAACGGAATACCTGTTCCAACTGTTTCAGAAATGCCAGTGAAGAGTTTGGGCCGATGGTATGATGCAAAGCTCAAGGACACCGAGCAATTTGAACAACTGAAAAAGGATACCATCATGCACATAGCTCGCATCAACAAGACCTTGCTACCAGGAAAACTCAAGCTGTGGTGCTTCCAGTTTGGCATACTACCAAGAATCATGTGGCCTTTAACTGTATGAGATCCCCATCAACAAAGTGGAAAAGCTGGAAAGAATGATCAGCACACATGTGAAACAGTGGCTTGGATTTCCACGATGCTTAAGTGCTGTCGGAATGTATGGGAGTGGCAAATTGGAATTACCCATTACAGGGCTTGTGGACAAATGCACGAAAGCAAGGTTGGTCATGACCCTCACTGAATCTGAAGATGCTGTTATATGAACAGCGGCCCCCCGCGTGGCAACGGGGAGGAAGTGGACCCCATCTGAAGCCGCTCAGACTGCTAAGTCTGCTCTTCATTTCCGGGATATGGTTGGCCAAGTCCAACATGAGAGAGTCGGGCTCGAGCTCGTCCCAAAATCTCCTCAATGGCACAAGGCAACATCAGTGCAGAAAAGACGGCTCGTGGTGGAGGAGGTAAGAAGACGGGAGGAGGCAGAGCGACATGCCAAGGCCGTCTCAATGGCCAAGCAAGGCCAATGGACTAACTGGGAGAGCCTGGAAAAGAGGAAACTCAGCTGGCGTGAAATCTGGCAAATGGAAGGATCTCAGTTAAGTTTTGTCATCAGAGCCACTTATGATGTTCTTCCATCACCGCAGAACCTGAAGCAGTGGTTCGGAGAAGACCCCACTTGCTCCCTTTGCCAAGCCCTGGATCACTAAGGCACATTTTAACAGGATGCACTATGAGCCTCGGCCAAGGGTGTTGCACTTGGTGGCAGAACCAAGTTCTCAGACAGCTGTCAACAATCCTTGAACAGAGGCGAATGATCACAAACGCTTCCCCACCAACATCAGCAGGAAATGTCCACTTCACAACATTTGTATCAGCAGGCCGACCCCCAGAGCACCAGATAACCAATGGATGCAAGCATTCTGCAGCCTGCTCGGGATTGGAAAATGGAAGTGGACTTAGAAAAAAGGCTTGTGTTTCCCCCAGACATTGTGGTTACAACACTCCGGCCAGACATGGTCCTGTGATCCACAACAGCCAAGTTGGCACATGCTGTGGAATTGACAGTTCCATGGGAAGATGGTGTTGAAGAAGCTTATGAGAGGAAAAAAACCAAGTACTCTGAACTGGCAACTGAAACTTCCTAGAATGGCTGGAAGACCAAGATTTTCCCTGTCGAAGTAGGATGCAGGGGATTTGTTGCTACATCTATGACCAGGCTATTAAAGAAAATGAGGGTGGGGGGTCGCTGCCTCCAACAAGCAATCAAATCATTATCAAATTCTGCGGAAAAAAGCAGCAATTGGATCTGGATCAAAAGGAGAGACAACAATTGGGCTGCAAGATGAATACAGGAGGGTATAGAATTGAGAGGGGTGTAACTGGGATGCCAGGTATCACCGTTGAGCCCTCTGGAGATGTTGTGGGCAATGAAGAAATTGTCCCTGAATCTGGAGATATGCGTTTTCACACTTCTATACCTCTTGTCTGGTGGAAGAGGAGAGAAGTGGGAGTGGCCAGGATGCGAATCATGCTTGATTCTGCTGCTGGCCTTGCCGAGGCCAATGGAAGCCATAAACGGAGTCAATATATGGAAGGTTGGTTTGTGTGATGGTCTGGGCTGTGTCCACAATTTGCTGCAATTTCTTGCGGTCTTGGATGGAGCTGCTCCCAAACCAAGCTGTGATGCATCCCGAAAAAATGCTTTCTACAGCACATCTGTGGATGTTGGTGAGGGTTGTTGGTGACATGCCAAACTTCCTAAGCCTTCTTAGGAAGTAGAGGTATTAAACCCCTGTCTCACGGTGCGAGTAGACCCAAAAGGTACCCCGAGTTTAAAACAAATTTAACTCGTGGTAATCACGTAAAATTAACGTAGCGGGAACGTCGGAACTCGTGGACGCAACTTAGCGACTCGTGGCGCTAACGGCAGGTACCCGTGAAACTTGATAACTCTTGAAAAAATTTAAACATGTTTAAAGTTTTCCACGAGTAAAATGTACTGTTGGTCAAAAATTGAAACATTTAAACTCGTTGTAAGAACTTGGTGGCCCGTGAGTTAAACTTAGAGACTCTTGAGTCTACCGTGGGCACTCTGAACTCAGCAGCTGGACAGAGAAAAAAAGTTTAATTCAGATTGGTGATTTAATCATGTTTGAATTTTTTCAAGAGTTATGAAGTTTCTTGCAGTTGATGGGGAGGAATTTGCAGTGAGCGTGTTGTGCTGGAATTAGTTGGTCCAGGCCCTTGTCTCACCTTTCCTCCCCCCCCCCCCCCCCCCCCACCCCCACCCCCCCTCCACCCCACCCGCCCCCCCCCCCCACCAACCCATGATCATAATAAGCCCTCGCGATTTGGAACTTCCTGAGGTCCTTGCTGAAGATGGAGGGGATTGTCAGAAGAAACTGGGACAAAGGCAGCACAAAGCAAGACCTGGTCACGATTGTGACTGAAAGCCTACAGAAGCCCATCTGGAATCACACAGAAATAGACCTGGGACGATGCCTGAGCACAGCTGGAATTGTACTGGAGCACAGCTGGAAGCTCTCTGGACGTCTTCTTAGACCATACTCAGACACATCAGGAATCATGTGCAGGAAGGAACTGCAGACGCTGGTTCAAACCGAAGAGAGACACAAAAAGCTGGAGTAACTCAGCGGGTCAGACGTCATCCCTGGAGAAAAGGACCAGGTGACGTTTCGGGTCGAGACCCTTCTTCAGACTGTGAGTCAGGGGAAAGGGAGATGAGAGATCATTTTCCCCTCACCCTCAGACATCAGGAATCACATTGGATTAGACCTGGACCATCTCCGCTGCGCCTCTTCTCAGTACAAATATCTCAGAAGTAAAGCAGCGTTTGTTTGAAAATGAGACATATTTATACAGATTATTCCTGAAATATTTGAGGTTTATTTATTTGTAGACTATTTCTGCTCAGGAAGATACGCCAGTAAAATGGCTCTGGCTAAAATCAACACTTCACACATTAATAATAAGAGTCAAAGGCAAGTTACAGCAGATATTGAAAATCAGAAAAAGATAGAGAAAAGAGTAGAAAATGCTTCCCAACTGAGGCTGCACAGAGTGAGTCACGCACACACAGACACGGGTCAACGTTAATTAAATCTCAAAAGAACTGCAGCTGCTGGAAATCTGAAGTGAAAACAGAAAGGGCTGGAATCACTGAACAGGTCAGTGGAGAGCGAGTACTCTTTTCCTTCTGCCTTCATTGCACAAACGTCCTTGCATGACATAAAGGGCTGCCATCCTGCCATCACCATCCTGGACTGAAATTGCCTGCTTGCAGCCATGTTTCCAAATGAGGTGATTTAAACAAGGGAGGCTTTTTATCGTGCAAAAAACCAGCATGACACAAGAGTAACTCGGGAGAGGAACTTGGTAACTTGGGAGACGAACTTGGAACATCTCAGAAATGACAAGTAAACGGCAAACTTAGTCATAACCGTGGGAACTCGGTTAAACTCTTGATCATACACTTGGAATCTCGTACACAACCATGCGTCTTTCACTCGGTGTACCTCGTAGGTGAACTCGCACCGTGAGACAGGGCTTTTACATTTAAATGTGTTCAAATGTAAAAAATGATCACTTTTAAAATTATTTTCGTTTTTAAGTGACGAGCATGCTTATTGGCCAGATTAAGGATGATCAAAGATAGGCACAAAAAGCTGGAGTAACTCAGCGGGTCAGACAACATCTTTGGAGAAAAGGAATAGGTGACGTTTTGGATCGAGACCTTTCTACCGACCCTTCTACTGTCTGTAGAAAGATCTCGACCCAAAATGTTACCCATTACTCCAGAGAAAGAAATTACTCCAGCTATTTATGTCTACCCTCGTTGTTGTTGTTTGTCACTTGTTCTCGAGTTATGCAGTGACAAGCAGTATGAATATTGATTTCTCTAACTTTTAACCCTTGCATCCCCCTCTCTCCATCTCTCGCCCCCCCCCCCCCCCCCCCCCCCCCCCCCCCCACCCCCCCCCCCCCCCCCCCCCCCCCCCCCCCACTGCAATCGTTGTACTAGTTTCACTGTCGCCCGGGTGAGTTTCATTGTCTGTATAACTTGATTTCGCGTAGCCCACAGCCAGCAATGTCCCATTTCCTTGATCGTCATTACATTTTTTGCATCTCTTTCATTCATTTGTTCCATATCTCTCTACATCACCATCTATATCTCTCATTTCCCTTTCCCCTGACTCTCAGTCTGAAGAAGGGTCTCAACCCAAAAACATCACCTATTCCTTTTCACCAAAGATGCTGTCTGCCCTGCTGAGTTACTCCAATTTTTTTGTGTCTATCTCTAGTCTATTATCGTTATGATGTATACAGAGATGGCTCATTAGATTCATCTGGGTTCGAACGTACTTTCCACACAGGCAAAGGAAGTGTAGGAATGCTGTCGTATCGGTGGTTTTGATTTTCAAGATAGCTGTTAGTTCTTAGTTTACTCCATCGTAGCTTCCTCATGTGAACAAGCACCTTGTTACTGTATATGCATACAGCAAACAGGAAGATCTAATGTGTGTTGTTCCCAGTAGTGTGTATCAACATTGATGCTCTCCAGAAGTGTTCGAAGAGAGATTTTGAATTGCGTTTTCTGTGCACTATGTGATTGTTTATCCTTAATCAGCTCTCCATAAAGTAGCTGCCACCAAGGAGGTAAGGGAAGTATGTGAGATGCCGAGGTAAAAATGTCAATGGAGCCTGGATAGAAGGTAACTGATGAGAGATAAATGTGAATATGGAATGAGTAGCAAAGTTAGCGACCTTGTTTTGCAGTAGATAGGTGGGTTAAGATTAACTTGACACTGAGTTTAACCTTCATGCCCTCGAAAAAGTCATGGGTCACTAAGGGGAAATGTTATCCGATTTAGAACACATAAGTAATGCTGAATGTCACAAAGTAACTGATCCCTGCAACCCAGAGAATGATTGCAGTTTGTGCTGGCGGTGCCCAATATTATTATCCCATCAAAGAATTCCCTCGCCTGTGTTGACCTATTACCTGCCATGCTTTGTCCTGCCTCTCCCCTTTTCCAGGTTTCTACTCCCCCCTGCAATCAGTCTGAAGAAGTCTCGACCGAAACATCAACTATCCATGTTCTCCAAGGATGCTGCCTGATCGGTTGAGTTACTCCAGGATTTTGTGTCCTTTTGTGAATTAACCAGCATCGGCACTTCTTTGTGTCTGCTTGTTATCCCATTTGTAGCTTATGGTGGCAAAGTTGTAGTTTTGATGGCAAGCACTACCAAAAGATTAATCAAAGTCAGCTGCTGCCTTTGAGAGATCACTTGCCTTGTGTGATTAGTACCATTTTCAATCAAATATTTTGTTTATACTGCAATCTGAAAACCAAATGGCAAAGAGTATGATTTATTGATGATCTACTTCAGTGCTCACTGACATTTGATATCTTTCCAGACTGAGCCTTGTTTGAATCTGTAGTTCTCTAATCACTGCATGGTCTATTCTAATGTTAGTAATCATAATCTTGAATGATCCAGTGAGACATAATTATTTTAGCACCTGGCAATTGGAATCCTGCAAAGGTTGCTGTAAAATCTTTTTATAATAACCACCTTTGAGAATCATTTCTGCGTGCCTTCGAAAACAGATGGATTTCTAATTTAGATTTGGATAATTTGTTATGGTGGCTTGATTGCTTTCTTTGGTGTGTGAGGATGAGAGTCTTGGGAAACCAATTTCAATCTCCTTTCAACATATACTGTAAATGCCCAGAGGTATAACATACATTTTACGGATTTTGGAAATCACTCTTCTAGTGTTGACTCCTTAGATTGACAAACACACATTTTTGCTGGCAGATGGCACTTTCTATTGCCTCAGAGGTCCAATGAAATGACTTCCCATATGTTCATGTTACATGCTACTTGACCTCCAGTTCATGAATAAATAGTGTTGCCTCTTAGAAGACTCTGTGGACACATTTGTGAAGGCAACGAGTGCAGACTGCCAAGGAAGTCATTGTCAAAGGCATCACCCTATGGAATTGGACGCAGAAACCCAATAAGTTGAATTTACGTAAACATGTGGCCTGACCCATCAAATGCATCAAATTTCACTGTCAGATTCTTCCATCAAACAATACCTACCTGCTAGTAATCTCTCTGAGTCAGGGCAGGTTCCTAATGCAAGAACTATAATATGAAGAAATAGGTCCAGGAGTGGGCCAAGTTGCATTTTGAATACTTTTTGTGCCATTCCTCAAATCTGCTTTTCCACCTGGTTACCACAGCCCTTTATCTTGAACTCCTAATCAACCTTGGCCGTGAATGTAACCAATGACAATGCACATAGAACTTCCTGGGACGAAGAATTCCGAACTCTTTAAGTGATGAAATGTCTCTTTTTCACATTATTAAATGGCCAATCCTTTATCCTGAGACTATCGGAGATTCACAGCAAGAATCAACAAAGAGGGAGGTCATTTGCCCATCATGGTCATTGCAGCCCTTTTGTAACTGTCCTCTCAGGCGTTTGTGAACAGTAGAATGTCGATTGACAGCCAGCCAAACTCGATTCAATAACAAAACGCGAGTCAGGAATTTAGCATCTCAGCTCTCAAGTTTAATGACTTCCAGTGCTATCACATTGTTGTCATTGAAAAACGAGTGAAAACTACAAAGGAAAAGGAAGATACACAAATTATTCTCTTTTACAGAAATATACATTTAGATGGAAATAAACAGATCTTCTGATACAGTGAAACATACAGGGCAAATATACAATAAACAATATACTTAAATCCAGCTAATGCCACTGCAAATCCTATTTGTAGTATGTTAGCTGTGCTACAATATGGCTGCCTGCTAGCAATCTGAACATTCACAAATGCTATGGAGTTAAACATCATCCGTCATAAATACTTTCCAATATAGCATTCTAAGCATAGAGTAAACAAAATGAATTTACAGGCATTGCTTTCTTAAGCGTAACAAGCTAGGATTGGAAAGGATTGCTTCTGATGTTAAAGCATGGCAGACAAAGAGACAGGAGACTACTTCCAGCTTCCTACTTCCTGTGTGCAATGGAAGTGCTATTGCACTTGAATTCAAGCAGAGGACAGAATAGTCCCTGCCTGGCATCGATAGATGCCACTACTAACATCAGCTAAAATAACCTCAGGATCCTTGTTGCTTTCTAGAGTCCTTGTCCATCTTCAGCTCTCTACTTGCCCCGATGAAATTTGAGTTATCATGTTTCATGGGTACCTGCTGTTAGCGCCACGAGTCGCTAAGTTGCGTCCACGAGTTCCGACGTTCCCGCTACGTTAATTTTACGTGATTACAAGTTAAATTTGTTTTAAACTCGGGGTACCTTTTGGGTCTACTCGCACCGTGAGACAGGGGTTTAATACCTCTACTTCCTAAGAAGGCTTAGGAAGTTTGGTATGTCACCAACAACCCTCACCAACATCCACAGATGTGCCGTAGAAAGCATTTTATCGGGATGCATCACAGCTTGGTTTGGGAGCAGCTCCATCCAAGACCGCAAGAAATTGCAGCAAATTGTGGACACAGCCCAGACCATCACACAAACCAACCTTCCATATATTGACTCCGTTTATGCCTTCCATTGGCCTCGGCAAGGCCAGCAGCAGAATCAAGCACGAGTCGCATCCTGGCCACTCCCAATTCTCTCCTCTTCCACCAGACAAGAGGTATAGAAGTGTGAAAACGCATATCTCCAGATTCAGGGACAATTTCTTCCCAACTGTTATCAGGCTGAATCATCCGACCACAACCAGTGAGCAGCGCTAAACTACTATCTACCTCTGGTGTCTCTCGGACTATCTTTGATCAGATTTTAATGGTTTTACCTTTGCTGGTTATCCCCTCATCATGAGTCTATACACAGTAAATAGCTCAAATGTAATCATGTATTATCTTTCCACTGGATGGTTAGCATGCAACAAAAGCTTTTCTAAACTAAACTAAATAAACTAAACTAAAACTTAATTACTGGAAATTCATTAAAATAGTACGGGTAAGTAAGAAAAAGCGAAACACGTCACTGACTAACACTTTTCAATCAAGGTGGGTGACTTCTTTTGATCGGCTGGGCTGCATTAGATGCAGCAGCCATCCAGAAGGGCCGAATGGGGTCACTCAGTTCAGTGTCTTCATGCTCAGCAACAAAGCTGGAGTTGGGTGCTCTGGCCCTGGCGTTGATGCTCCAACTCATCTCTGAGCTCCCTGCTGCACTGCACAGATGCAGCTGCCAGGAGCATACTCACCTGCATCCTACATCCAGCCAGCAGTTATCTCTGGAGCCCCTAGCTGAAGATCAGGATAACTTGGGCTAATATTCATTTCTTCCCATGATAGAGAAAATAAACAAGTGTGCTATTGATTGCATGAGGTGGGAAGTTACATAAGAAAGAATACAAAGTGAAAAACATCTCTATGAAGAAGGTAAAGCTACCATTTGCAAGTACCTAGACTAACATAGGTTCAAACTAGGAGCAAGCCCGAAGAGGATATTACTTACTTATTTTATTTTTATATATATACACACACATATATATATATATATAACACACACATATATATTATATAAAAATAAAATAAGTAAAATATATAAGTAAGAGGATATTACTTACTTTATTTTATTTATATATATATATGTATATATATGTATTATATATATATATATATGTATATATATATGTATATATATATGTATATATATATGTATATATATATGTATATATATATTACACGGCCAACACCCGACATCTGGTGGCGAGGGTGTAGCCGTGGGCCCTAGCTGGAGCCGAGCCTGGTGCTCGAGAAAGAGAGCTGAGCCCGGGGCTGAAAAAAAGCCGCCGCTGGTACCAAGTCAGGGCCGGGCCGGGCCGAGTGCGAGAACCAGGCCGAGTTGCAGGCCCTGGCGCTGCTCCATGACCCGGGCCGATCCTGGGGCAGGGAATGGGAGTGAGGGGTGGAGGAGGGAGATGGTGGGGTGGAGGAGGAAGATGGGGGACGGGGTGCAGGGAGATGGGGAGGGGGAGTGGAATGGGGAGATGCCCTTTCCCTATCTACCTCACTCCCACCCTCTCTACGCCCCTCCCTCTCCACCCACCCTTCCCCTCCCTCTCTACCCCCTCCCTCCCTCTCCCTCTCTATACCCTCCCTCTACACCCTCCTCCTCTCCCTCTACCCCATCACCTACTCTCTACCCCCTTCCCTCTTTGCCCCCCTCCCTCTAACCCCCCCTCTCTACCTGCCCCCATCTCTAACCCCCCTTCCCTACCACCCCTCCCTCTCTTGAGATTGAAGAGGGAGGATGAAGAGGAGGAGGAAGGAGTGCTGGGGAATGAGAAGAAATGAGCAGTGCCTGCGCAGTTGGGGGCTATGTGTGAGTGGCGCAATATTCCATTGGGGGAATGGGTGAGTGGTGGAATCTTACTTTGGGGGAGCAGATCCAATGGGTCTGCACTTAGCTTGCACAGTAATGGCTCCATCTTCTATGTCACAACGGAAACCCGTCAGCCACTCGTGTGCAGTTGGGATCTATGGGCGAGTTGCAAAATATTGCTTTCGGGGACCAGCCCTCCCCTCCACCCCCGGGTGTTGTGGGATGCGACCCAACTGGTCCCACTTGTTTTAAATCAGTTAAAACAATATTTGCACATGGGAAACAAAATACATAAATTACAACAAAACCTGCTGTACATTCTGTTAAATAAAGTCTCTAATTTGGAAGAGATTTGCAAAATTCAGTTTTGTGCACTGCATTCAGTGTCCCTCTGGTCTAATGGTATGCTTCTGTAGTCCTCAATTATCTGCACATTTTCCAAAGCTGGTTAATGTTCCAAATTTGTGGATTTCTTTCAATTACTTTATTGTGTACTAGTTCAGTGAATTAAAAATTCAACATCTGTTTCCAAATCATGCTTCGCACCATTAAATTTCTTAGGTTTTTTTCACCTCATCAAAGGTTTGGTGTGCAATGGGCCCCACAACCCAGCAATCCATCAATCTCAAATATCTTTTTTTTTTACATTTTTGAAGTTATTTTATGTTAATCACATTTCTTCTGAATCTTTTTGCTTTCACTCAAGGAGGTGAGGAGTGCTGCAGCGGGAGCAGAAGGAGATGGAACTGTGACATGTTTCCAGTTGAGGGAAGCCAATGGAGATGAAGGTAAAAGCAGCAGTTAGTTAAAAGCTCCGATAGACACAAAATACTGGAGTAACTCAGTGGGATAGGCGGCATCTCTGGATAGAAGGAATGGGTGGCGTTTTGGGTTGAGACCCCTCTTCGGACTAAGAGTCTCGACCCGAAACGTCACCCATTCCTTCTATCCGGAGATGCTGCCTGTCCCGCTGAGTTAAGGGCCTGTCCCACTTGGGCGTCATTTGCGCGTCACGCAGATGACACGCAAGGATTTTGTACATCCCAAAATCCTGGGGCGACACGTGCGTCACTGCTTACGTCACCACGTACCAATTCGCGCATAATACACACCATGCGCGCATCACGTGCATCATGACGCGTAAATTATGTCACGTAAATTACTCGCGAATGACGCCCAAGTTGGACAGGCTCTTTACTCCTGCATTTTGTGTCTATTTTCGGTTTAAAACAGCAGCTATAGTTCCTTCCTACAACCGTTAAAAGCTCAGGGTTTATGCAAGTAACTGTGGAGCATGTACATGTTGACATGATTCTTAGTTAGTAGGTATCCAGATATTTCTCTGCAAGCCAAAAACTTTCCAGAGCAAAATCCACCCTCTCACACCATCAGTCAAGAAAAGTTCACACTCAAACCTAAAGGGCCGGTCACATTTGGGGTTCATTTACACGTCACGCCGGTGGCGCGCGAAGATTTTGTGAATCCCAAAATCCTGAGGCGCAGCGCGCAACCGCGCGTCACGGTCTATGCCACCACGTTTCACTACGCGCCATGTGCGTGTAATGCAAACGATGTGCGCGTCACGTGCACGTCGCGATGCGTGCGCAACGCGTATATTATGTTGTGTCGTGTGTCGTGACGCGTAAATGATGTTGCGTGACTGACGCGCAAATAACGCCCAAGTGATACAGGCCCTTAAGGATTCCAGGTCACATCCTCATTCATTCTTCTTCATCTTCATCTTCTTCCAGCAGAAGTTATGTAACGGCCTCCAGGCGCTGTAGCCAGTTCAGTGTGCTGTTGTCAAGCTGTTGTTGTTTGTTTGTTGTCATTTCTGCTGCTGTCTCTGTTTGTTCTCCTTCGCCTGACCGAGATCAGTTGACAGGGCTCACCACGGGCAGTAAGGGCTCACCACGAGCCCCACATCCTCATTCAGCAACAGGCGCAAATGGTGTCAATGTGAATAAGACATTTAACGAAAGCCCAGACTGATAAGGTACACAATATTAAGGATGCAAGCAAACCCCCTTCCAGCACTGCCAAGGCTACTGACCCAGCTGACAGGGAAGGGAAAGTATTGGGGCACACCATGTGATTTGAACTGAGCTCAAATTGTAAGTCTAGGAAATTGTTTCAGCTTATATCAAGGTACTCAGTCAACTGTGTAGGAAGGAACTGCAGATGCTGGTTTACACCGAAGATCGACCCAAAATGCTAGAAAAACTCAACGGAACAGGTAGCATCTCTGGATAGATAGATTTAAAGAGGGGTCTCAACCCAAAACATCACCCGTTCCTTCTATCCAGAGATGCTGCCTGTCCCACTGAGTAACTCCAACATTTTGTGTCGATACACCGTCAACACTGCAGTTTGTAGTAGTGAAGCAACGAAGGCCCAAAACCCAAGTAAGTCATTGATTTGAATAAGAAGAGTGATGTCGCAGCACAAACCCTTTTCAGTGGCAGGTCATTTGGCGAGTTTGTTCTTACCTGATGACACTTTAATGGAACCTGCACATTTAAAAGGATAAGTGTACCCTGATTGTAGTTAGTTAGTTTAGTTTATCGTCACGTGTACTGAGAGAGAGTGAAAAGATTTTTTGTTGCACAGTCTGCAGAAAGACAAGACATGATTACAATTGAGCCATTTGCTGTGTATAGATACATGATAAGGGAATAATATTTAGTGCAAGGTTACATCAGCAAAATCTGATCAAAGATAGTCCGAAGGTCACCAATAAGGTAGATAGTAGTTCAGGACTGCTCTCTGGTTGTGGTAAGATAATACAGTTGCCTGATAACAGCTGGAAAGAAACTGTCCCTGAATCTGGAGGTGTGCGTTTTCACACTTTTATACCTTTTGCCTGATGGGAGAGGGGGGAAGAGTACGTGACCAGGGTGTGACTCATCCTTGATTATGCTGTTGGCCTTGCTGAGGCAGCGTGATGTGTAAATGGAGTCAATGGAGGGGAGGTTGGTTTGTGTGATGGTCTCGGCTGCGCCCACAATTCACTGTAATTTCTTGTAGTCTTGGATGCATTGTGATTGATTATCTGAGAACATTGGACTTTTGTTTTCAGGAGCTATAATGATGAGCTCCATGTCCTTCTGCTCCCACTGCAGTATTCGGCACTCGTGGCTTCCTTCACCCACTCTGCTCTCCGAGTTCTTTCACTCCCAAGCAGTACGATTCGACCTTTACATGCACACGCACCGAATTTCAATCTTCGCATGCTGACAAACGTCTGTCCAGCTGGCCAGGCTTATGTGTCGCATTAGGACTTAGGGAGTCAGAGCAGTATGGCCATACATTATTCATTACCAGTGCTAAGATGAAGAGCAGATGATGGACGTATTGGACAGGGATGCATGAGCAATGAGACATCTGACACTGTTGGTAGGGGGCCCTCAGGCTTGTAAAGCTTCATGTCCTCGTTCCCTTCTCACTTATGTACCATCCTTACAAGAGATGAATGACAAATTGATTTCAGAAGCCAGCCATCTGCTCCCAGTTACCCAAGCCATTAAATACTAATCCCTTAACCTTTTTTATTTTAATTTCAGCCCGGGAAGCTCCAAGGAGGCAGAAAATGAAAGCAAACATGGCAACGTGCATAATAAGGGGATTTACACTTGCAAACAACAGCTCAGAGGAATGCAGGATACATGGATCTGAGGACGTTTAAGGAGTCTCCACTCCAAGGTTCAGCCAGCACAAGTATACCGAAAAAAAAAGTGGAAAAGATGGTCTATCAAGCACTTCCCATCTTCAGACCCTTAAAAATCACAGTGTCCAGCTTATATTTTCAAACTGCATCCAGCTCATCAGCATTGACCTGGCTAACCCAGTGACCTCCCGTGTATCAGCTTCAAATTCCTGTCACATGTGTCACTTCATATCTTCTGTTCCCCAGATTCTGGATTGTAGACATTTTATCATTATCATTTTCTACCTAACATTAAATCTTCTGGAGATAGTCACAAAATGCTGCAATAATTCAGCAGGACAGGCAGCAAAACCTTCTTCCGACCCGAAATGTCACCCATTCCTTCTCTCCAGAGATGCTGCCTGTCCTGCTGAGTTACTCCAGCATTTTGTGTATATGTTTGGTTTCAACCAGCATCTGCAGTTTCTTCCCAGATATGGAATCTTCTGGTTAAGGTTTCACCCCCTCTTTTCTTTAATGTTTCGTGACTCCCATCAGTATCCCAAGTGATTATACAATCAAATGTCCTGTATTGATGGTCCAAAGACCATCTTGCATAGGATTGTTTGTAACCAGCATCTTAAGGTCTTTAAACTGCTGTAAACACGTTTAAATCTGTCGATAGACACAAAATGCTAGTAACTCAGTGGGACAGGCAGCACTTCTGGTGAGACGGAATCGGTGATGTTTCGGGTCGAGACCTTTCTTCAGACTGAGAGTTAGGGGAGAGGGAGATTGGAGATAGGTACAGATTGGGTACAGAGCGAATGTGAGGTGTGAAAACGACAGATCAAAGCAGATGATGATCAAGGAAATGTAGAATGGTCCCTCACTGGGCATGGAGGACAGACAGAGAGAGAAAGGACAGTCCCTCTGTTGACATGGTCCACACCCACCCCCCTCGTTGCACACCTACTGCTCTCATAGAAACATAGAAAATAGGTGCAGGAGGAGGCCATTCGGCCCTTCGAGCCAGCACCGTTGCCCTTTGTTCCAACAATCCGCTTTCAACCCCACCCCCCCCCCCCCCTTGCCTGTATTGACCTATTACCTGCCACCCTTTGTCCTGTCTCCTCTTATCCAGCTTTCTGCCCCTTCCCCACCCCTGATAATCAGTCTGAAAAAAGGGCTTGACCCAAAACTTCATCAATCCGTGTTCTCCAGAGATGCTGCCTCACCTGCTGATTTACTGTAGCACTTTGTGTCCTTTCGGTGCCCAAACCGCCATTCAAAACCAATGCAACTCAGTTAAAACATTTTTTAACATACTGCACAACTTGTAATTCACATGTTAAAAGAGGGTGATATTTTAAGAGATTTTATGCTTAATCCTATTTTGTCTTTAAAATCGAATCAACATAAGTTTTAAAAATGAAAGAGCTCTTTCGTAAGCAGTGTTATGCAAGGGTGGTGCTCAGCGACATTTTCCTGTAATTTCCCTCTGTCTGCGAATCCAAGAGAAAATCAGTAACTAAGCCAAATTTAGAGGCGTTGGTCATCAACCCTGAATATTGATGAGTTACTGTATGTGTAGGAATGAACTGCAGATACTGGTTTAAACCGAAGATTGTAGTGCAGTTGTACATGGCCCTAGTGAGACAATGGAGTATTGTGTGCAGTTTTGGTCCCCAAATTTGAGGAAGGACATTCTTGCTTTTGGGGGAGTGCAGCGTAGGTTCACCAGGTTAATTCCTGGGATGGTGGGACTGTCATATGTTGATAGAATGGAGTGGCTGGGCTTGTATACTCTGGAATTTAGAAGGATGAGAGGGAATCTTATTGAAACATATAAGATTATTAAGGGATTGGACACGCTAGAGGTAGGAAACATGTAACCGATGTTGGGGGTGCAAAACCAGGGTCACAGTTTAAGAATAAGGGGTAAGCCATTAAGAACGGAAATGAGGAAAAACTTTTTCACACATAGAGTTGTGAGTCTGTGGAATTGTGTGCCTCAGAAGGCAGTGGAGGTCCGCTCTCTGGATGTTTTTCAAGAGAAAGTTAGATAGAGTTCTTAAAGATAGCAGAGTCTGGGGATATGGGGAGAAGACAGGAACGGGGTACTGATTGTGGATGATCAGCCATGATTACATTGAATGGCGGTGTTGGTTGGAAGGATCTACTCCTTCGCCTATTGTCTACTGTCTATTGAAGATAGACACAAAAAGCTGGAGTAACCTCAGATCCTGAGGAAGGTCTCGACCTGAAACTCCAGAGATGCTGTCTGACCCGCTGTGTTACTCCAGCTTTTTGTGTCTATCTTCCACATTGATGAGTTATTTGTATTTCACTTCTTTCAGCAGGGAGCATGGTGTCTTCCTTGCATATGTGCGATTGCATCGTGACCCGATTAGACAGCAGATTCATGAAATGGGCTTGTTTCTCAACAAAGCAGGCCTAGTACAATTTGAAACAGGTACTTTGGCGCAAGTCCTAAATGTTTTGGCATGTAAATAGTTAGCGGACTGCCTTTGGATAGATATTGCTAGGTCCCAATGCATTTTGAAGACATTACTATTGTATACAGATTGAGCCTACTGGAATTCAACATGAATGAATGATGTTCTTAGTGGGAAACATTTAATGCAGGAAATAGCTTTCATTTCAATGGCTTTATCCATCATCCCTCAGGAACACTATAGGGAAAGAAGTTGCGGAAATTGGAAGAGTACAGTAAATTATTTCTGGCTTACGTTGGATAAGGTTCTAAAGGGCAAGAGGATTGATAATTAAATTGCATTCGAAATTTTGCTGATGTTTTAAAATAGTCAACCAAGATTAGAACGAAGCACAATGAAAATCTTTTAGAATTAAAGAAGGACGTTGAGATTGCTGGAATAATCTGCGAATGTGCAAGGTTTAAGTAGCTGACGGAGGCACACATCGTCATGCTTTTGCGTCATTCGAAGCCCAAAACTGAATGGAGGGTAAAAATTCTCTCTGTCCATTGCATACAGCCAACTTAAAAACAGATACAAGGAATTATAGATGCTGGTTACCAAACAGATGTGGTGGAGTAACTCAACAGGTCAGGCAGCATTTATGGAGAGAATGGATGGGCAACCATTCGGGCTGGGACCCTTCTTCAAACTGAAGGGGGAGAAAGCTGAAAAGGAGAGGGGGTGGGACAAAGCATGGCACGACATGCAAGTTTGACTCACAGATGGGTGCACAAAGGGTAGAGATGAAAAGGAGACAGATGGGTGTCAGATGAGGAGAGGAGTGAAATGTAAAGCCAGAGCGAAGGTTATCGGTGGAAATGGAGAGGGTGAAAAGGAAAGGGTGAGGGGGGGGGGGCTATAGTGGTACACAGGAAAGAGAAAGGAAAAATAGAAAAGTGATACCTAAAATTGGAGAATTCAATGTTTATACTGTTGGGTTGTAAGCTGCCTAAGCTGAAAATAGCGTGTATGTGGATTCACTCTGGCAATGGAGGAGGTCCAGGACAGAAAGGTCGGCATAGGAACAGGGTGGGGAGTTAACATAGTTAGCAATTGGGAGATCCAGAAGGTCTTGGCAGACCGGCAAGTGTCTGGCAGAATGGTCGCCTAACCTCGCTGACGTGAAGGAGGCCACATCTGCAGCATGGAATGCAGACGATGAGGTTAGAGGACGTGCACATGAACCTCTGTATCACTTCGAAGGTTCCTGTATGGATATGAGGAAGGACGTACAGGAAGAGGTGTTACATTTCCTGCGATTGCAGGGTTACAGACCGGGGAGGAGTTTGGTTGGAGAATGCGTGCGTGAACCAAGGAGTTGCAGAGAGAATGGCCTCTACGGAAAGCAAAAAGAGGTGAGGATGGAAATATGTGACTGGTGGTGGCTTCGCGTTGAAGGTAGTAGAATGTCAGAGAATTATGTGTTGGAGGCAGAGGCTGGTGGGTGAAAAGGAAGGTCCAAGGGAGAAAGGGGAGTGAGAGCCCACTGTGAGTCACTGAGAAGGCATGGGTGAAGGCTCCATCTACAACAGCTCCATCTCCACGGAACCACATTTACTAAAGAAAGACGCGATCGCAGATGTCCTATAGAGGAAAGCCTCATCTCAGGAGCAGGTACAGCGAAGATGGAAACATTGAGAGTAGGGGATAGCCACCCACCATGCCTCTTGTAAAAATGCCATCCCCTGCTCTCAACTTCTCTGTCTCCCCTGCATCTGATCCCAAGAGGAATCTTTCAACTCTAGTGCATCCCACATGACCTCTTTCGTTGGTAAACATGGTTACCTCCTTCCTGTTGAAGATGAATCCCTCACCCATATCTCCTTTGTGACCTACAGTTCTGCCTTTGCTCCTCCTCCTTCCAACAGGATAGACTTTCCCTGGGCCTTACCTTTCAACCACCAGCCTCTGAATCTAACACATGGTTCTCTGATATTTATCCCACCTTCAATATGATCTCACCAGCAGTCACATCGTTCCATCTTCCCATCCCCACTCCTTTTCCCTTTCTGTAGAGACCACTCCCTCTGCAACCCTTGGTTCACTCATCCCTTCCCACCGTACTTACCCTAGAGGTACCACAGGAGATGTAGTACCTGCCCCTACACCTCCTCTGTTACATCCATCCAGGGACCTTCCAGTGAGACAGAGGTTCACATGCACCTCCTCTAATCTCAGGTAGACAAAAGTGCTGGAGAAACTCAGCGGGTGCAGCAGCATCTATGGAGCGAAGGAAATAGGCAACTTTTCGGGCCAAAACTCTTCTTCAGACTGATATAAGGTCCTCTAATCTCATCTACTACATTTGTTCTCACCAATGCCGCTCGCCTTCTTTACGTCGGCGAGACCTGGTGTAGACCAGGTGACCATCTCGCCGAACACTTGCATTCTGTCCACCAAGGTCTAGTGGATCTCCAGGTTGCCATCCAATTTAACTAACCTCTCCCGATTCTCAAAACAACCTTTCTGTCCTGGGCTTTCCCCATTTCCAGAGCAAGGCCACAGACAAACTGGAGGAAATCACCTCATGTTCCACTCAGCTAACTTACAACTCAATGGTATGAACTTTGAATTCTCCAACTTTAGGTAGCACCTCCTCCCTTTTACATTTTAACTCACTCTCTTTCCTATGCCCCACCCTGGTGTGCACCCATTTCTCCTACAACCATGCCTCCCCTTCCCCCTCAACCCCTTCCCTCCATATCCCTCCCTTTGGCTTTACATTTCCCGCCCATCCTCTACTGATCTGGCACTATTTTGCCTTCTTTTCATCTCTAGCCTTTGTACATCCATCTTCCAGGAGAGATGAACGCAGTGATGAGCTTCAGGCTTCAAATAACTACTCCAACCCATTTGTGATTAGCAGCCTGAGCATTTCATCATCACACAACAAGCATTAAATTGGAAGGAGTGGAGAGCAGTAACTCGACATTGGTTCTTTGATCATATTTCAGTTGAGGTATGTAGTGCGAATATTGAGAACACAATTGCCTGGAAACTGTGCCACATACAATCCAATTCCTATGAAAAAAAGAATGAAATAGTACAAAATAATTCCATAGATAGCAAAATTGGTGATTTTTCTCGCTGGGTCTATTATATTTCTTATGATTGCCACCCAATAAGGGAGAGACCCAGAAATGTACAGTGGTGACAAGCAACCTATGATGGACATACAGACATTGCTTCAGAGATAATATATATAAGCATCTGGATAAACAGGGTCTGATCAGGAACAGTCAACATGGATTTGTGCCTGGAAGGTCATGTTTGACAAACCTTCTTGAATTTTTTGAAGCGGTAACTAGGGAAATTGATGAGGGTAATGCAGTGGATGTTGTCTATATGGATTTCAGTAAGGCCTTTGACAAGGTTCCCCATGGAAGGTTGGTTAAGAAGGTTCAATCTTTGGGTGTTAATGGCGGAGTAGCAAGATGGATTCAACAGTGGCTGAATGGGAGATGTCAGAGAGTAATGGTGGATGGCTGTTTGTCAGGTGGGAAGCCGGTGACCAGTGGGGTGCCTCAGGGATCTGTGTTGGGTCCACTGTTGTTTGTCATGTACATCAATGATCAGGATGATGGGGTGGAAAATTAGATAAGTAAGTATGCAGATGATACTAAGATAGGTGGTGTTGTGGATAATGAAGTAGATTTTGGCCATTTGGAAAAGTGGGCTGAAAGATGGCAGATGGAGTTTAATGCTGTTAAGTGTGAAGTGCTACATCTTGGCAGGACAAATCAAAATAGGACGTACATGGTAAATGGTAGGGAATTGAGGAATGCTGTGGAACAGAGGGATCTAGGAATAACTGTGCATAGTTCCCTGAAGGTGGAATCGCATGTAGATAGGGTGGTAAAGAAAGCCTTTGGTGTGCTGGCCTTTATAAATCAGAGCATTGAATATAGGAGTAGGAAAGTAATGTTAAAATTGTACAAGGCATTGGTAAGACAAATTCTGGAGTATGGTGTACAATTTTGGTCGCCTAGTTATAGGAAGGATGTCAACAAAATAGAGAGAGTACAGAGGAGATTTACTAGAATGTTGCCAGGGTTCCAGCAACTATGTTACAGAGAAAGATTGAACAAGTTAGGTCTTTATTCTTTGGAGCGCAGAAGGTTAAGAGGGGACTTGATTGAGGTCTTTAAAATGATGAAAGGAATAGACAGAGTTAACGTGGATATGTTTTTCCCATTGAGGGTAGGGAAGATTCAAACAAGAGGGCATGACATGAGAATTAAGGGACAGAAGTTTCGGGGTAACGTGAGGGGGAACTTCTTTACTCAGCGGGTGGTGGCTGTGTGGAATGAGCTTCCAGCAGAGTGGTGGAGGCAGGATCGATTTTAACATTTAAAGTAATGGCCCTGTCTCACTGTGCGAGTTGACCCACGAGGTACCCCGAGTGACAGACTCGTGGCTGTGCACGAGACTGCAAGTTTATGATCAAGTGTGTAATACGAGTTCCCACGGGTATGTCATTGCTGCGATGTCCTCCTAGTTCCTCTCCCGAGTTAGCAAGTTCCTCTCCCGTTACTCTTGAGCCAACCGTGAATGAAGGTATGTTTTAATAAAGCAACAATGTTAAAATACATCTCCATCCTGTGGTTTTGAGTTATTTCAGCGCGGATGGGAAAATGCGCATCCTCCAGTAACCAAGCATTTCTTGTTGTTTTATGTTTTTAAATACTTTTTTTGCAATGGATCTCTATTTTAAATAATTTTAAAAAAGGAAGCAGCCGGTGACTGACATTGAGCGGCTGCCAGGACCCGACAGCAGACACACACACACACACACACACACACACACACACACACACACACACACACACACAGAGAGAGAGAGAGAGAGATACACACAGACAGCAGCTGGCCACCACTTCAGAGGAATGAGGCAGCTCGGGTGACTTTGAGCGGCCACCGGACCCAACAGTACACACACACAGATACACACAGATAGACAGAGAGGGAGAGAGACACACACACACACACACACACACACACACACACACACACACACACACAGAGAGAGATACACACAGACAGCAGCTGGCCACCACTTCAGAGGAATTAAGCAGCTCGGGTGACTGAGCGGCCGCCGGGATCCGACAGTACACACACACACACACACACACACACACAGATAGACAGAGAGGGAGAGAGAGAGACACACACACACACACACACACACACACACACACACACACAGACAGCAGCTGGCCACCACTTCAGAGGAATCAAGCAGCTCGGGTGACTTTGAGCGGCCACCGGGACCCGACAGCAGACACACACACAGATACACACAGATAGACAGAGAGGGAGAGAGAGACACACACACACACACACACAGATACACACAGATAGACAGAGAGGGAGAGAGAGAGACACACACACACACACAGATAGACAGAGAGGGAGAGAGAGAGACACACACACACACACACACACACACACACATAGAGAGAGAGAGATACACACAGACAGCAGCTGGCCACCACTTCAGAGGAATCAAGCAGCTCGGGTGACTTTGAGCGGCCACCGGGACCCGACAGCAGACACACACACAGATACACACAGATAGACAGAGAGGGAGAGAGAGAGACACACACACACACATACACACACATAGAGAGAGAGATACACACAGACAGCAGGACTGGCCACCACTTCAGAGGAATCAAGCAGCTCGGGTGACTTTGAGCGGCCACCGGGACCCGACATCAGACACACACACAGATACAAACAGATAGACAGAGAGGGAGAGAGACACACACACACCTCAGCGGACCAGGCAGCATCTCTGGAGAGAAGGAATAGAGTCGAGACCCTTCTTCAGACTTACCCGAAATGCCACCCATTCCTTCGCTCCAGAGATGCAGCCTGTCCCGCCGAGTTACTCCAGCATTGTGTGTGTCTATCTCCGGTGTGAACCAGCATCTGCAGTTCCTTCCCAATCCCACACTCTCGGCCCCGGGGGGGGGGGTGGATGGAGCATCACACGTGGACACATCCCACCCACCACCCCAGACTTGCCCCTTCGGCAGGTCTTTAAGCCGTTCATTGAGACAGAGTGAAGCCACGGGGCAGGCGCCTCAGTAATAAAGGACAAGTGGCAGAAAGGCCGAAGATAGACACAAAATGCTGGAGTAACTCGGCGGGACAGGCTGCATCTCTGGAGCGAAGGAATGGGTGGCATTTCGGGTAAGTCTGAAGAAGGGTCTCGACTCTATTCCTTCTCTCCAGAGATGCTGCCTGGTCCGCTGAGTTACTCCAGCATTTTGTGTCTATCTTTGGTTCAGTCTTTACTCGAGCAAAAGAACAGATTATTAAAGGTACACAAAAAGCTGGAGAAACTCAGCGGGTGCAGCAGCATCTAAGGAGCGAAGGAGATAGGCGACGTTTCGGGTCGAGACGAAGAAGGGTCTCGACCCGAAACGTCGCCTATCTCCTTCGCTCCTTAGATGCTGCTGCACCCGCTGAGTTTCTCCAGCTTTTTGTGTACCCTCGATTCTCCAGCATCTGCAGTTCCTTCTTTAAAACAGATTATTAAAGTTCCCACGGTAGACTCACGAGACACTAAGATAAACGCACAGGGCCACTACGTTATTACAACGAGTTTAAATGTTTCCATTTTTAACTTGAACAGTTAATTTGACTCGTGGAAAAAATCAAACATGTTTGATTTTTTTCACGAGTTAACAAGTTTCCCGAGTACCTGCCGTTAGCGCAACGAGTCGATAAGTTGCTCGTGCGAGTTCCGACGTTCCCGCTACGTGATCACCACGAGTGAAAACTCGGGGTCACTCGTGGGCCAACTCGCACAGTGAGACAGGGGTTTAAAGTGGATAGGTATATGGACGTGAAGGGAATGGAGGGGTATGGTCTGAGTGCAGGTAGATGGGACTAGGGGAAAACAAATGGTCGGCACGGACTGGAAGGGCCGAGAGGGCCTGTTTCCGTGCTGTAATTGTTATATGGTTATATGGTTATTATATGGATTTCCTGTCACCTGTGTTGGCTTGTGGAGTACACAAGTAGCAGGTTTCAAAGCTTCTCTGTTTCAGTGGATCACAACGGGTAGACCTCAGGCTGGCTCCAGGAAGCTGACTGTGTTAGGTTCACTTTAGGTAGGAGGGTAAACCAGGGCAATGCATCCAACATCTTCAGGTAGGCTGCAGGAGGCGCCTCTGGGAAACAAAGATGGCTGGGCAAGGAGAGGAGCGGGATAAGGGCCAAACACAGGCAGGTGGGAATAGTGTAGATGGGACATGTTGGTCAGTGTAGGCCAGTTGGGCTGAAGGGCCTGTTTCCACTCTGTATGACTATAGATCCCCAGTTCAAGCCACATTCCTTGTGAATCTTTTCTCTGCCTTCTCCGGCTTAATCACATCTCCCTTACAGTATGATGACTAGAATATCACACAATATTCCAAGTGCTGCCTTAGCTGCATCCTATACAGCTGTAACATGGCACCTCAACACTTATACCCAATGCCCTGTCTGACGAAGGCAAACATGCCATGGTAACTTTTTAATTGTATCCCTTGGTGTTTCTGTTCTACAACACACCCCAGGGCCTTGTCATTTAATAGCTAAATGTTTTAAGTTTCCAAAATATGTCATCATGCACTTGCATGAATTCCTTTGCCCACTTTCCACAACTGATCTAGGTCCTTTTGTAACCTTAGACAACCTCTTTCACTGTCTATCGCTCCACTAACTTTGGTGTCATCTGAAAACGATTATTATTTCACCTATATTCTCATCGGTAATATAGATAACAAGCAACAGGGCACCCAGCATCAACCCCTGTGGTAAATTACTGCTCACAAACCTCCAATCTGAAAAAAACAACCTCCAATAGCACTTCATGGGTCCTTTTATATTCATTTAGCCAGCTCACCCTGGATTCCCTGTGATCCCACCTTCCAGATTTCTCCATCAAGCAGACCTTATCAAAAACCATGCTCAAGTCTACCTACCTGCCCTGGTAATGAATGAATGAATGAATGAATGAAATGAATGAATGAATAAATGAATGAATGAATGAATGAGTACTTTATTGTCACATGTGACAAGTCACAGTGAAATTCTTTACTTTGCATACCCAAGGTATACAAACAGTTGCCACACAAAGAGCGCCGATAGAGTTACAAAGCATCCCGTGCCAGGTCTTCCTCTATTCTCCCCCCCAGCCCCCCTTTCACGGCAGTTCCCCCACTCCGGGTCCTCCTTTGTTCTCCTCCCCCCTCATGGAGTTAATCCTCTATGCCTATTCCATTTTTTCTCCTCAACTCCCCCCAGATTCCAACACTCATTTGCACACTAGGGGCAATGGGCGGTGGCAAATTAATCAACTGACCTATCCGTCTTTGAGGTATGGGAGGAAATCAGAGTACCCAGAAGGAACCCACGGCTAGTAGAGGTGCTGCCACCTGGCTCCAGTGATCCGGCTTCAATCCTAACCTCTGGTGACATCTGTGGGGTGTTTACACATTCTCTCTGTGACTGTGTGGGTTTCTTCTGAGTACTGGTTTCCGCACATAACTCAAAGACATACAGTTTAGTTTAGAGATACGGCATGGAAACATGGCATTCGGCCTTCCGAGTCCCCATCTAGCAGTATCCTACACACACTAGGGCTAATTTTACACTTATACCAAGCCAATTAACCTACAAACCTGTACGTCTTTGGAGTGTGGGAGGAAACCGAAGATCTCGGAGAAAACCCACGCAGGTCACGGGGAGAACGTGCAAAACGCCGTACAGATACCACCGATAGTTGGGATCAAACCCGGGCCTCTGCCACAGCAAGGCAGCAATTCCACTGCTACGCCATGGGTGGGAGGTTGAATATTTAATAAGTGACAATCTCTTTTAAATAAATAATGCATATTATAAAAGATGGCAAATGCTAAGTTGTACGGTTGTTTCATTTTATTTCATGATCGCCTTGAATTAATTTCCATCATCAGTCAAGAAAAATGAAAAATGATTCATTTTATCAATTAATTCAATTAAAAATGGTCAATCACTGACTTTCTCTGCCAATAACTTAAACCATTCCTACAACAAGACATTACAACTAATTCTTCTTGTCATATTTAACTGAAAGTGAACTCTCATTTAAAAATTATCGATTGCGTCATTAATAAATTAAATAAAGCCCAATTCTGCCGCCGCTACCAACTAACATTCTTTGCTCCTATTTAAAACCAAATAATACGTTCAATCAGTATAATTATTTTCCTTGGTTCGCTCGGAGCCTCTTTTCATAACTTTGTTTTTCATAAACGATTAAAAACAATAGGAGGCTACTGAAAAAAAGCTTGTTCAGAACTTAGTTCACGTGATACAAAGTACCATCAATATGTTGCAAAATAGTAGTGCTTCAAATCCTGGAGGTCAAGTTCATAAGTTATCAGAGCAGAGTTAGGCCATCCGGCCCATCAAATCTACTCCGCCATATAATCAGAGCTAATTTATCTTTCCCTCTCAACCCCATTCTTCTGCCTTCTCCCCATAACCGCTGACACCCTAACGGGCCTGTCCCACTTAGGCGATTTTTCAGGCGACTGCTGGCGACTGTCAAGACGCCGGCAGTCGTCTGAAAAACCGGCAACTGGAACGGTGACTGTCAGAGCGGAACACACACACACACACACATTGCTTCCTTCACCAGCCCATTATCCAGGCGGGGGGCAGGGCACGCAGGGGAAGCACTGTCTGAGTGAAATTCACACGGTGCAAAGCCAGGAAGGTTGGCACTGCAATTAAGACGGTGAAAGCACACTGTACGTGAAGGGTCACGCAAGTCCTTTAAAAGAGGGGGGAGGAAGGGGGAAAGAAGGGGGAAAGAAGGGGGGAAGAAGGGGGGGGAAGAAAGAGTGGAAACAACTTTTAAGAAGCCAGAGATACATGGCTGTGAAGCTCGGCAGACATTAACATTATCGGTCGGTTATGCTTGGTTCTGAAAATTACTACTTACGTTTTTTTTCCCCAATGATCCAATGAAATTCACCGGTCAGCACCTGCTACAACCTACGAGAACCTATGACAACCTTCGACCTGCTGGAAACCCACTGCACCAACGGCATGAGAATTCTCGCTACTCTTTTTCAACCCCATTCTTCTGCCTTCTCCCCATAACCGCTGACACCCTAACGGGCCTGTCCCACTTAGGCGACCATAATGAGGCCGCGACTCGTTCCCAGAATGCGGGAACTCCTCACGACCATGAAGGCGATTCCCCGGCAACCACCCGCGAACATGTGGTGATGGCATAATCTCCAGCAGTCGCCAAAAAAGTCGCCTAAAGGCCCTGTCCCACTGTACGAGTTCATTCAAGAGCTCTCCCGAGTTTAAAAAAAAATCAAACTCGTCGTAAGCACGTAGGATGAATGTAGAGGGTACGTCGGAGCTTGGGGGCGTCTCTTCGCGGCTTGTAACGCTAACGGCAGGTATTCGGGAAACGCGGTAAGCTCGGGAAGACTCATGAAGATTTTTCAACATGTTGAAAAATGCCCACGAGAACCCCGAGAACCTACGAACGGCCATTACCATAAATCTCCGAGTTCGAATCAGGGCAAACTCGGGAGAACTCTTGAAAGAACTCGTACAATGGGACAGGGCTTTGAGTAGGACAGGCCCATTACTAACCAAGAATCTATCAATCTCCGCCTTAAAAATATCCATTGAGTTGGCCTTCACAGCCATCTGTGGCAATGAATTCCACAGATACATCACCCTCTGACTAAATAAATTTCTCCTCACTTCTTTTCTAAAAGTACACTTTTTTATTCTGAGGCTATGACTGGTACTAGACTCTCCTTTCTCAACTTTATCATTGGTGGCCATCTTAAACCTTCAGTATAGCACTAGCTATAGTATATATTGTGTGTGCCTTCTGAAATGAAATTCCTTTACATTCAATGGAATTACACTTTCGAAGATGGATGACATGAAAGTTGTACCGGTTCTGCCCAATTAACACTCCTGACGATTTTTTAGGTGAAACAATTTAATTTATGATAATCCATAAGTGTACCTGACAACTGAGACGGAGGTGGGACTATGTGGTGGTGAATTTCCCACCTGTTAATTAGTTCTTATAAATTTAAATCCCTAAAATCTTTAACCAAATGTTTCAACAGACAGAACAGAGTGTGTACTAGTACTTACCAATGAACAATCAGCAAACCATGAGATCAGTCTTCAGCCACAGGTATCGCCTTTAGCAGGGAAAAGAAAATAAATAATACAAATGGTCACATAAACGTTACCAATTAATTACACAGACCATGCCTTGCTAACGGAAGTTAAACAATGGATTCATCGTACTTCACCAGGGTAGAACCAGGTTCTAGATTTTAAAAGCACTTTTTAGTTTTATTATATTAGGATACAGCAAAAGGTTTGCAGCAGAAACACGTTCCCATTCACTTGGCCTCAGTATTGTAGCGTGTTAAAACCTGAAGAAGTGACGGATGAAGTAAATGCATGACCTGGGATATACAAAGCAATAAATGAAGTGTTTCCACACTTTGCTTCCCTGAATTTATTTTACTGATTAATACAACAGAAAGTAATTTGTTTAACTTACTGATCCATTTGGCTGGAAAATTGACATGAAAATCAGAAATGACAATCTTATGCCATTACAACCATCAAAGCAGTTCAAGCAGATGAACTTAATATTTCTACATTGCTGCTACCGCTGACACAGGCTAAGGCAAAATGGATTTAGTACAGAAAGTATTTGAAAAAATTAAGAACTTTCCTCCGACTGTGATATTTCCAACATTTTACATAAGCAAGCCTGTTGTTAAATAAGGGAAGGAGAGGTGTTACATCTCTTGTGGTTGCAGAGTAAGTTATCTGGGTAGAGGGTGGTTTGTGTCGAACTATGGAGTTGGGGAGGGAGCAGCTTCTGCGGAAGAAGGAAAGTGACGGGGATGGGAGGATGTGAGTGGTGATGATACCATGTTGGAGGTGAAACAAATTTAGTTTAGAGATAGATACCGAAACAGGCCCTTCGGCCCACCGTCCACACTGACCAGCGATCCCCGCATATTAACACTATCCTAAACACACTAGGGACAATTTACACTTATACCAAGCCAATTAAACTATAAACCTGTACGTCTTTGGAGTGTGGGAGGAAACCGGAGAAAACCCACGGTGGTCATGGGGAGAACGTACAAACTCCATACTGACAGTACCCGTAGTCGGGATCAAATCCAGGTCTCCAGCGCTACAAGCGCTGTAAGGCAGCAACTCTGCCGTTGCGCCACCATGCTGCCCAAATATCAGAGGATGATGTGTTGCTACGTAGAAACTAGATGGGTCTGGAGTTACATAAATTTCAAACTGAGTAAGGATGACAGAGTTCATTCCCCAAAGACCATCATGGGCGGTCACGCTAGCACAGCGGTAGAGTTGCAGCCTTACGGCGAATGCAGCGCTGGAGACCCGGGTTCGATCCCAACTACGGGTGCTGTCTGTACAGAGTTTGTACGTTCTCCCCGTGCGCTTTCACCGAGATCTTAGGTTTCCTCCCACACTACAAAGACGTACAGGTTTGTAGGTTAATTGGCTTGATAAATGTAAAAATTGTCCCCAGTGTGTGTCGGATAGTGTTCGTGTGTGGGGATCGCTGTTTCCCAGACCCGGAGGGCCAAAGGGCCTGTTTCCATGCTGTACCTCTAAACTAAACTAAACCATCACTGAATTAAATACATCTATACCAACCCATAAGTCATTGAAGAAGGGTTAGGCCATTTGGCCCATCAAGTCTACTATGCTATTCAATCATGACCGATCTATCTTACCCTCTCAACCCCATTCCTCTGCCTTCTCTCCATAACCTTGAACACCCTTACTAATCAAGAATCTGTCAATCTCCGCTTTAAAATTACCCAGACTTGACACCCAGACCTTCACAGCCGTCTGTGGCAATTAATTCAACAGATTCACCAACCTCTGGCTAAAGAAATTCCTCCTTATCTCCTTTCTAAAGATACACCCTTTTATTCTGAGGCTGTGCCCTCTGGCCCTTGACTCTCCCACTCATGGAAACATAGAACGTCCTGGTCATCAGATACCCATTTTTGTTGAATGGATTATAACAGTCAACAGGTACAAATGTGAGGAAATTAATATGAAATGGTAAAAGTGAGTGGTTTTCAGCCATAATTGGAATATTGTTTGCATTTCTGGATATTCTAGCAAAGCTGTCAAAAAGATAAAACATGCTTTGTCGGGGGGGGGGGTGACAAATTTCTGTTACGCTATATGGGTGTTGCGGGCCAAAGGTACTGGTTTCCATAGGGTTAGTATAGACATTGTGGGCTGAATGGATACTTGGGCTGGACGCCAACTGTTGCAACAATTTTAAAAGCCAAGCCAAGGCAAACTATTTGGCCGCAGCCACCCGACAACCAAAATCCATTTTGTGAACACAAACTTTTAAAAAAGGTGAGGCAAACAATTTGGGTGCAGCCACCTGACAAACAAAATTCATTTTGTGAACACAAAACTTTTAAAAAATGCGAGGCACACAATTGGGCCGCAGCCACCTGACAACCAAAATCCATTTTGTGAACACAAACTTTTTAAAAAGGCGAGGCAAACAATTGGGCCGCAGCCACCTGACAATCAAAATCCATTTTGTGAACACTAACTTTAAAAAAAAAAAGGCGAGGCAAACAATTGGGCCGCAGCCACCTGACAACCAAAATCCATTTTGTGAACACAAACTTTTTTTAAAGGTGAGGCAAACACTTGGGCCGCAGCACCTGACAACCAAAATCCATTTTGTGAACACAAACTCTTTAAAAAGATGAGGCAAACAATTGGGCCGCAGCCACCTGACAACCAAAATCCATTTTGTGAACACAAACTTTTTTTAAAAAAGGCGAGGCAAACAATTGGGCAGTAAGCAGCCATCTGCCAACCAAAATCCATTTTGTGAACACAAGCTTTTTAAAAAGGCGAGGCAAACAATTGGGCAGCAAGCAGCCACCTGACAACCAAAATCCATTTTATGACCACAAACTCTCCAAAAAGGCGAGGCAAACAATTTGGCAGCAAGCAGCCACCTGACAACCAAAATTCATTTTGTGAACATAAAAATTTTTTAAAAATGGCGAGACAAATAATTGGGCAGCAAGCAGCCAGCTGACAACCAAAATTCATTTTGTGAACACAAACTTTTTAAAAAAGAGGCGAGGCAAACAATTGGGCAGCAAGCAGCCACCTGCCAACCAAAATCCATTTTGTGAACACAAACTTTCTTTAAAAAAGGTGAGGCAAACAATTGGGCTAAAAGCAGCCACCTGACAACCAAAATTCATTTTGTGAACATAAACTCTTTTTTAAAAAGGCGTGACAAACAATTGGGCAGCAAGCAGCCACCTGACAACCAAAATTCATTTTGTGAACACAAACCTTTTGAAAAAAAGGTGTGGCAAACAATTGGGCAGCAAGCAGCCACCTGACAACCAAAATTCATTTTGCGAACACAAACTTAAAGAAAAGGTAAACAATTTGGCAGCAGCCACATCAAGGGGACTCAACATGGAGTAGACGTCCGTTCAGTGTTATTCACAGCTCAGAGAGCCGTGACCCTCTTGCTTCCTTGGTCTGGCAGAGACCGAGTGAGGCATGACACTTCCAGGTTTGATAGTTCCTCCTCCCCCCCCCCCACCGCCAGTGGGGGCAGCAGAGAGAACAGAGAGAATGGGGAATTTTTTTTAAACATTAATATCTCTCTCATTTTTCATTGATGGGAAAAATCCTCTGGTGCAGTAAGACGGATGGGGGCTCTGAGCGAGGTGGCCAAAAATGACGGCCGTAGGTGGCGGCGTTCTCTCGGATATCGCAGCACAGTGGGCCAAAAGTGGTCAAGATCAGACTTTTAATAATATAGATTGTAGCCCTCTGTTAGGAATTAATAATCCAGTATTAAAAATCAATAATGGTTACAACAAGAATGTTTATTTGTCCATTAATTAGTGTTTATTAGAATTCTTTGTATAATACTGATTTCAAGATATTTAATCAGCAAAAAAGTGCTTTGAGAGTTAACGGTTGAGTAGAGAAAATGTAATCAAGTTTGCCCAAAACATTGTTGCAGAACAAACAGGTAGCCTTTTCTTTGCAATACTGGTTGAAGGATAATTATTGGCCTGGATATTAGGAGCAACATGCATGTAGTATTTGAGATCTTTAATTCGCATTTGAGGGATTATGTTGAGCCTCAGTTTAACGTCCACGCTGAAAAAATAGCATCTCCAGCATTACAGTGTTCACCCCACATTGCCTCAGCCTAATTTTTGTGTCCAAGTCTATGGAGTGTAACTTGAACCAAAAACCTAATGAGTTAGATCAAATTAATCTACCAATACGGTAATATGAAGTTTCAAGATGACATATTAACTCAGGGTGTTCATACATGAATCAGTTTCTCAATGGTAACAACAGACCCAAATGCCCAACATAAGGTGGAAGTGAATTGGATCAGTAACTGAAGGACCTCAAAAGATACCTGAAGAACAGAAAGCTTGGCTTAAATACAATTTGAACCACTCACGACACTCGCCTCTAACAATCATTTGTAATGCCAATATTCTTGAAACTTTCCCACCAGATATTCTTGAGAAGTTAATAATCTGTGGTCATTCCTGTAGACAAATCTTGTGGTCTCTAACCTGGATTTGTACTGTTCAGTGTCTACTTAATCAATACTGTAGAACCTTGCTTTGCATAAAAACAACCAAATGCTGATCAAATGGATTTTACTTTTTTTTAAATATATAGAGCGAGAAATGAAAGCACTCTATTTATATGAAGCACTCTTTCAAAATAATAGGCTAATTTATTTTACATTCAAACAAGAATGAAAGGAGAAAAGCCTTCAACATGACAGAACACAAAATCTTCTCTGGGTTATGAGAGACAAGAAATACACATGTTAATTGGCTCCTTCAGCAACGGGAAATTTGAAGGTACATTCTTCCAAATTCTGTTAACCTCAAATATATTTGTAACTGTTTACTATGAAAGGCCTGACAGAACCTTTTATATTGCCTGTTGTTAGCTCTGCAATCCTTCTAGTGAAGGAACTCTCAGTAGTATTGATCAGGGATTACAGGATTTAAATCAGACAAGAATGAAGGGTGATGTGTGACTTGGAAGGCAACTTGCAGTTCATGATAGAGTAATAGAGTGGTACAGCGTGGAAACAGGCCCTTCGGCCCAACTTGCCCACACAGGACAACAATGACCCAGCTACACTAGTCCCACCTCCCTGCACTTGGTCCATATCCCTCCAAGTCTGTCCTACCCATGTACCTGTCTAACTGTTTCTTAGATGTTGAGATAATCCCTGCCTCAACTACATCCCTTGGCACCTTGTTCCATACACCCACCACCCTTCGTCTGAAAATGTTACCCCTCAGATTCCTATTAAATCTTTTCCCCTTCACCTTAAACCTATGTCCCCTGGTCCTTAATTAACCTACTCCGAGCAAGAGACTCTGTGCATCTACCCAATCTATTCCTCTCATGATTTTGTACACCTCAATAAGATCATGCTTCATCTTCCTGCACTCCAAGGAATAGAGTCCCAGCCTACTCAACCTCTCCCTACAGCTCAGATCCTCTCCCCCTGGCAACATTCTTGTAAATTTTCTTTGTACCTTTTCCAGCTTGACAACATCTTTTCTATAACATGGTGCCCAGAACTGAACACAATACTTCCTACATGCCTGTGCCCTTGTTCCTCACGGTGGTAGAGGTTACGTGTTAGGGAGCAGTCTGGACTAGTAAGTCCAACGTTTTTTGAAGATGTAGTGTTTTGTAGATGTGGGGCGCTGCAGCCACAATGTACTGGTGATAGGGCAAATGTTCATTCAAAGTGGTTGGTAGACAAAATTGCTGGAGAAACTCAGCAGGTGAGTCAGCATCTATGGGGCAAAGGAAATAGGTGACGTTTCGGAAGTGGTTGATGGATTGCCAATCAATTAGAAACTTTGTCCTGGCAAGTTCAGAAAGCTTAACACTATGTAATGGTGGGAATCTCAGATAAAATCTCAAGCAGAGAAGGGATTATCTATGTGGCGAAAAACATAGTGCGGACGAGTTAAGCAGGTCAGTAAGCACCTGTGGAGGGGAATTGACAGATTTTTTAGTTTAGCTTAGTTTAGTTGAGAGATACAGCACGGAAACAGGCCCTTTAGCTCACCGAGTCCGTGCCGACCAGCGATCACCGCACACTAGGGACAATTTACAATTTATACCAAAGCCAATTAACCTACGGACCCGTACGTCTTTGGAGTGTGGGGGGAAACCGGAGAACACGGAGAGAACCCACGCAGGTCACGGGAGAACGTACAATCTCCGTACAGAGAAGCACCTGTATCCAGGATGGAACCCTGGTCTCTGGCGCTGTGCCACCGTGCCGCTCTTTTAGTGATGTTTCAGGTCAGGACCATTCTTCAGACTGGCACTCAGTGGTTGCAGATGCTTCAGTCTTGTCTACGCGCTCAGAAAACATTGACGATGAGAATGTTCTCAGAGAGTTCTAAAGGGCCTGTCCCACTTAGGCGAGTTTTCAGCGGACTGCCGGCGACTGTCAAGCTTGCGGCACTCGCTGAAAAACGGGGAAGTGGAACGGCGAGTGTCAAGAGTGACACACACACACACACACACACACAGCAAAGGCCAGAGAAAGCGGGGGAGCGCTGTCTGAAATTCACACGGTGCAAAGCCAAGGTGATACAGACACACACCGCGATGAACAGGGAGGTTAAGATGGCTAGCACAGTGTACGCTAAGTCCTTTAAAAGAGCTGGGAGGGGGGGGTAGGGGAGTTGGGTGGAGAAGGGGGGAGGAAGGGAAGGAGTGGAGACACTTTTAAGAAGCGAGATAACTGTTAATAAGCCAGAGATACACAGCTGTGAAGTTTGGTGGGCATTTAACATTGCTGGTCGGTTTTCCTTGGTTCTGAAAATGACCAGTCAGCAAAGCCATTAACTAAAACTACCTCGTCTACCTACTGCCTACAGGGCGACTCCACCACCACTGCACCTATGACTACAGGATCATCGATTTTCTCCATGGCGACCAATTTATGGTCGCAGAAATATTTTCAACATGTTGAAAAATTTGCTGCGAACATACTGAGGCCGCGACTAGTTCCCAGAATGCGGGAACACCTCGCGACCATGAAGGAGACTCACCAGAGACCGCCAGCGAACATGTGGCGACCATGTGGTGATCATGAGGCGAGCGCAGAGTCTCCTGCACTCGCCTAAAAGGTCGCCTCAGTGGGAAAGGCCCTTCACACAGGCTTCCAAGTTGACCAGTGCTTCACATAGGTTGTCTGCTTCAACCTCTTTCTGCTGCTTAACATGCAAACAATCTGGGGTTGCGGCATCATCTGGCTGGCGTTCCATTCTTTTTAGATGTGGGTGGTTTTTATCCCATGCTCAATGAACGATTAGACTACGAAACATGTCAGGTCATGGGATTACACATTGTGCTGGTCTACATTTCTGTTGCTGATGGTGGTTGACAGAGCCTCATGCTTTTCCAGTCTTCCAGTGTTCTAGGTCTCTCACATTTTAAATATCTGTAATAGCATGCAACATGGAGTATTTATTTGGTGTAAAGAAAGGACTTTGTCCTCTTAAATAATGTGCAGTGGTCACTTTTACCAGTGCTATGACAGACAGTTGCATCTGCTATAGTAGGTTGGTGAGGGCAAGTTCAATTAGATTTTTCATTCACTATCATCCTTTACAAGTCCTACGTGGATTGGCCCGGTCAGTGACAGTGCTCACAGTGTCCACTCTTACTGATGGACATTACAGACCCCCACCCAGAATACATTCTGTGCCCTTGCTTGTTTCAAGAGCTCCTTCCAGTGTTGTTGAATGGGGAGGAGCACCAATTCAGCAGCTGCGGGAGGAACTCAAGTAGGAAGCAGAATCCATGGGATTGGGAGCCAAAGTTGAGCAGTCCAAGAAATATTCCTTCTCTGAAAATGGGACCTGACATCATCAACTATTCATGTCCACCAGAGATGCTGCCTCACCTGCTGAGTTACTCCAGCACTGTGGGTCTTTTTTTTATGTAAACCAGCATCTGCAACTCCTCGTATCTCCAGCTACTCCTTCTCTTCTGGATTACGAACCTAATCATAACATTCCACTTTTGCTGCAGCATTGGTTGTGGATTTGTGAAAATGCTATATAGACAAGGTATACTTGCTGAAGAGCAAAGGAAGAGTCGCAAAGGGGATTCACAACGGGATCACAATTTGAACCCAGGAACTACAAACCTCCATGACATAATGCTGAAAAATCCAATGCCGCACAATGCAGTTTCCAGACATTGACAGTTATAGAGTCAGACATAATGAAAACAGGCCCTTCGGCCCACCAAGCCCATACCAACCTTCAAGCACTAGTTCTTATCTATTCTCCCCACATCCCCTCCAATCCCCCACAGATTCGACCACACATCTACACACTCGATATAATTTACAATGACCAATCCAGGACCTCTGGATTGCGGAAAGAAACCAGAGACACAGAGAAAACCCACACAGTCACAGAAAAAGCATGCAATATTCACACCAGAGGTCAGGATTGCAACCTGGGTCACTGTGAAGCAGCAGCTCTACTGTCTGTGCCACTGTGCTGCTCCAATCTAACCCATTTATTGGGGATAAACACAAAGAGCTGGAGTAACACAGCGGGTCAGACAGCATCTCTGGAGAAAAGGAATGGGTGACGTTTCAGTTCGAGACCCTTCTTCAGAGCTTGTTAAGAATGTTATGTATTTTCATCAGATCATGTTCATCTGTGACAGGAGCAGAATTAGGCCATTCAGCTCAACAAGTCTACTCCGCCATTCATTCATGGTTGATATATCTTTTCCTCCTTAACCCCATTCTCCATACTCATCAACCCGTACATCCGCATTTTGTCAGATTTATAAGATTAGAGTTACTCAATATTTAAAAACATCTTGCTACCTGTGAAGGAAGAAATATGTTAAGAAAGCATTCAATCACACGCTCAAAATGTTGCCAGTACAGAGTTTTAATGGGATTGTAATTGCGGTATCTGGAATGAAACAGACACATCCAGTTTGAAATGTCAGCAATATTTTCTGTTCATTGCTTCTCCTATGGGATGTATAAAGGTTATACCTTTATTGCTGAGCCCAGCAGAATTCCTGCTGCTGATGTGAAATTTACAAGAAGGCCTTGATATTTGGATGTTAAAGACTTCAAAGCAATTCTAAACATGAGCACAGCACTGACCGGACCTACCTTAAATAAAACCTGACAAACAGAACCCTGACTCAGTCTGAAGAAGGGTCTCGATCCAAAGTGTCAACTATTTCTCCAGAGATGCTGTCTGACCCGCTGAGCTACTCCAGCTTTTTGTGTCCACCCTGTTTGATCAGTTGCTTCATTCTTTGTCAGGGTAACTTAATTCATTATATTCACCTTCACACTGATGGTTGGATTTCGGAAGTAACTCAATGGCTGTCGAATGCTTTTGATTGCTCAGCAGAGGTGAATAATGCTTTACAATGCCAGTTTTTCACATAAGATATAATTGCCTGTATGTTGCTCATCAGACATGATAGTCCGGCATTTAAATGGATATCACAATGTTTTTATTTGAGTTTAGTTTAGTTTAGAGATACAGGGTGGAAACAGACCTTTCGGCCCACTGAGTCCACACCAACCCGCGATCCCCGCACATTAATACTACCCTACACACTATGGACAATTTTTACATTTATACCATACCAATTACCCTATAAACCTGTACGTCTTTACAGTGTGGGAAGATCTCAGAGTAAACCCACGCGGTCACGGTGAGAATGTACAAACTCCGTACAGACAGCACCCGTAGTCAGGATCGAACCCAGACTCAGGCTCTGTAAGGCAGCAACTCTACCGCTGCGCCACCGTGTTGCCATGAAGCATCACATTATTGGGCTGAAAAGTACACCATTTTATTTGTAAAACAGTAAATAACATTATCAATACCAAACTGTCAATTTGTCAACACTTCATACGTTGAGCCATATGCACAACCAATAGATTTAAACATTCCTAACTTACAATCACAAACCATCATTAGGATGGAGAGTGACATTGTTAATTCAGAAACACGAGTCCTGAACTTAAAGAAAGGTAACTTTGAGGGTATGAGATGTGAATTGGCCAAGATAGACTGGCAATTGATTCTTAAAGGGTTGACGGTGGATATGCAATGGAAGGCATTTAAAGACTGCATGGATGAACTACAACAATTGTTCATCCCAGTTTGGCAAAAGAATAAATCAGGGAAGGTAGTGCATCCATGGATAACAAGGGAAATCAGGGATAGTATCAAAACAAAAGATGAAGCTTACGAATTAGCCAGAAAAAGCAGTCTACCAGAGGACTGGGAGAAATTCAGAGTCTAGCAGAGGAGGACTAAGGGCTTAATTAGGAAAAGGAAAATAGATTATGAAAGAAAACTGGCAGGGAACATAAAAACTGACTGCAAAAGTTTTTACAGATATGTGAAGAGAAAATGATTAGTTAAAACAAATGTACGTCCCTTGCAGTCAGAAACAGGTGAATTGATCAGGGGACCGCGGGTCAAATGAGATGGAGGAACTGAGTGAAATCCTGGTTAGCCGGGAAGTGGTGTTGGGTAAATTGAATGGATCAAAGGCCGATAAATCCCCAGGGCCAGATAGGCTGCATCCCAGAGTACTTAAGGAAGTAGCCCCAGAAATAGTGGATGCCTTAGTGATAATTTTTCAAAACTCTTTAGATTCTGGAGTAGTTCCTGAGGATTGGAGGGTAGCTAATGTAACCCCACTTTTTAAAAAGGGAAGGAGAGAGAAAACGGGGAATTACAGACCAGTTAGTCTAACATTGGTACACAAAAAGCTGGAGAAACTCAGCGGGTGCAGCAGCATCTAAGGAGCGAAGGAGATAGGCGACGTTTCGGGTCGAGACCCTTCTTCAGACTAACATTGTTCAGTCTAACATTGGTAGTGGGGAAACTGCTAGAGTCAGTTATTAAAGATGGGATAGCAGCACATTTGGAAAGTGGTGAAATCATTGGACAAAGTCAGCATGGATTTACGAAAGGTAAATCATGTCTGACGAATCTTATAGAATTTTTTGAGGATGTAACAAGTAGAGTGGATAACAGAGAACCAGTAGATGTGTTATATCTGGACTTTCAGAAGACTTTCGACAAGGTCCCACATAAGAGGTTAGTATACAAACTTAAAGCACACGGTATTGGGGATTCAGTATTGATGTGGATAGAGAATTGGCTGACAAACAGGAAGCAAAGAGTAGGAGTAAATGAGTCCTTTTCAGAATGGCAGGCAGTGACTAGTGGGGTACCGCAAGGCTCAGTGCTGGGACCCCAGCTATTTACAATATATATTAATGATTTGGACGAGGGAATTGAATGCAACATCTCCAAATTTGTGGATGACAAGAAGCTGGGGGGCAGTGTTAGCTGTGAGGGGGATGCTAGGAGTCTGCAAGGTGACTTGGATAGGCTGGGTGAGTGGGCAAATGCATGGCAGATGCAGTATAATGTGGATAAATGTGAGGTTATACACTTTGGTGGCAAAAACAGGAAAGTAGACTATTATCTGAATGGTGGGCGATTAGGAAAAGGGGAGATGCAACGAGACCTGGGTGTCATGGTACACCAGTCATTGAAAGTAGGCATGCAGGTGCAGCAGGCAGTGAAGAAAGCGAATGGTATGTTGGTATTCATAGCAAAAGGATTTGAGTATAGGAGCAGGGAGGTTCTTCTGCAGTTGTACAGGATCTTGGTGAGACCACACCTGGAGTATTGCGTACAGTTTTGGTCTTCAAATCTGAGGAAAGACATTCTTACCATAGAGGGAGTACAGAGAAGGTTCACCAGACTGATTCCTGGGATGTCAGGACTTTCATATGAAGAAAGACTGGATAGACTCGGCTTGTACGCGCTAGAATTTAGAAGATTGAGGGGGATCTTGAAGAAACTTACAAAATTCTTAAGGGGTTGGACAGGCTAGATGCAGGAAAATTGTTCCCAATGTTGGGAAAGTCCAAGACAAGGGGTCACAGTTTAAGGATAAGGGGGAAATCTTTTAGGACCGAGATGAGAAAAACATTTTTCACACAGTGAGTGGTGAATCTCTGGAATTCTCTTCCACAGAGGTAGTTGAGGCCAGTTCATTGGCTATATTTAAGAGGGAGTTAGATATGGCCCTTGTGGCTAAAGGGATCAGGGGGTATGGAGAGAAGGCAGGTACAGGATACTGAGATCGATGATCAACCATGATCATATTGAATGGCGGTGGAGGCTCGAAGGGCCGAATGGCCTACTCCTGCACCTATATTCTATATTTCTATGTTTCTATCATATATGTCCCTTACAATACCATGATGTTAAAACAAGAAAATCAATTGGTTCTTAAAGTATTATAACAACATTCTATTAATGGTACTAAAAAAGGAAACTCACCATTATTGAATTTAAAGTACAGAAGCAAACATTTTAGCCCAAGCAGTTGTGGCTGGCTATGTGGTGCAGTCAGGTTTTCTCCTACTCATAAGGAACGAGTAGAATTAGGCCATTCGGCCCATCAAGACTACTCCACCATTCAATCATAGCTGATCTATCTCTCCCTCTTAACGCCATTCTCCTGCCTTCTCCCCATAACTTCTGACACCCGTACTAATCCAAAATCCATCTATCTCTGCCTAAAATATCTAAAATATCCACTGACCTTGTCTCCACAGCCTTGTGTGGCAAGGAATTCCACAGATTCATCGCCTCAGTGTTTTATATTATCGACTCTCCCATTTTCTTGTCTAACCTCTCCTTAATTGCAGACACAAGGGATTGCAGATGCTGGTATCTTGAGTAAAACAAAGTGTTTTGGAATAACACAGTAGCTCAGGCAACATCCATGGGGGGAATAGCAAAGCAGTACCTATCTCCTTAATTGTATTCATTCAATCCACAAATTATACATTTTCATTCTGCTCTGCATATAAAAGGTTCTCCTGACTTTCCAATTTGATAGTTTGATGGATATCTTCCATTGACAACCTCTAACTTTGTTCTTACTTGCAAGTGGAAATAATCCCTAAGTGTCAAAATCTATCTGAATTTTAAAGATATGTGGTTTCCCTATTTTTATCCAAGGCAGAAAATATCCAGCGCTCTCACCTTCTTCTTGACAAGTATAAATGCACAGTTATTATTGGAGTCCACAATCAGGGAACCTTAACAGAAGATTGAACAATAAGGAAAAAAAAAATATTGGATGTCACTTTATTTTTAACAGCAGAAAGCCCAGAGATTACAACATTTATTATTTTTCCATGTTACGAATAAAACCATCTTGATATACATTGCCCTTTTTCTGACTATCCTTCAAATTACAGATATTATTTCCATATCTTTAAGAAAAGTTGGATTGTTATCAATATACAGCACAGGCTGCATTGTCTTTGCAAAAAGCTTTAATTGTATCCACCTGGTGCAGATCCACAATCTGGACACACATGCTGCCCCAAAGGCAAGAACAAGATATGAATAGATACTATGTTCAATACAATCACCTGATGCATCACTTTCCCATTAGGCCAGCTCACCACCAAGACAGACAAAAATCATTAGGTTTTATCTTTCTGAGCTTCTGTGCCACACGTTTTCAAATAAAGGCATGGTGTTTGATTGCTCTGTTAATCCAAAGCTATCTATTCAATGCACAATGGGAGGTGGAGGAATTTAGAAACCAAATCTAATCACTTGGTGCCATGCGAAACTGCAATACAATTCATTGCAGGCTGAGGGACAATAAGTGAAGAGGCTGCAAGAAAAATCCAAGACTTTTAAACCATTAAAAGGTTCTACCATCAAAAAGAGTGACATTGCTCAGATACAGCACAGTCGCTGGCGGTCAATCCAAATTACTGGCCGGTGACTAGCAGTGTGCCTCAAGGATTGGTGCTGGGTCCATTACTGCATGTCATCAATATCCACAATTGTGAAGAGAATGTACAAGGCATGATTAGTAGCTTTGCAAATGACACTAAGTATAGGTTAGTAGCATAGATAGCGAAGAAGGTTGTCAAAAGTTACAGCAGGATCTGTACCGAGGCATGGTAAATGGAGTTTAATGCAGGTAAGTGAAAAGTGTCGCATTTTGGGAGGTCAAACCAGGGCAGGACCTTCACAGTGCATGGCAGGGCTCTGGTGAGTGTTGCAGAGCAGCAGGATCTAGGAGGGCAGGTACATAGTTTCTAGAAAGTGGTGTCACAAATAGATAGGGTGGTCAAGAAGACCTTCTATATATTGTCCTTTAATAATGAGTGTATTGAGTATATTGGTTGTAATGTCAGTTTACAGTTGTGCAAGACACTGGTGAGGCCATCACCCGGAGTATTGGAGTTTGGAGTATTGTGTCTAGTTTTGGTCACCCTTCTCTAGGAAAAATGTTGTTAGGCTGGAAAGAGTGCAGAGAAGATTTATGAGCATGTTGCCAGTACTTGAGGGTCTGAGCTGCCGGGAGAGGCTGGGCAGGCTAGGACTTTATTCCTTGAAGTGCAGTCGGCTGAGGTGTGATCTTATAGAGGTGTATAAGATCAGGAAGAGAGCACATAGGGCGATGCGCAGAGTCTTTTACCCAGGTAGCGGAACCAAAAACCAGCGGACATAGGTTTAAGGTGAGAGGAGATTTAGGGGTCATTTGTTCACAAACCGGGTGATGGGTATATGGAACGAGTTGCCAGAGGAGCTAGTTGAGTCAGGTACTGTAATAACATTTCAAAGACATTTTGACAGGGTCATGGATAGGAAAGGTTCAGAGGAATTTGGGCCAAACCAGGTGAGACTAGTGTCAATGGAACATTTGATCAGCATGGGAAGGTGGGCTGAAGTGCCTGTTTCCATGCTGTACTTATGAGCTTCAAGCTAGAGTAGGCCACATTTTGCCTCAAATTTGTTCTGTCATTCAATGTCATGGCGGATGCCAAACAATCTCCCCTCAGCTATATCCACCTATAATTTGCCTTTGTTCTGCCTCCACCTCATTTCCAGCTTTCTACACCTCCCCACCCCCCCCACGACAAAGACTGTTAATGATGGTTGTGATCTGGAATGTCATGCAGTCATTCTCTCCATGGATGTTGCCTAACCTGCTGCGTTACTCCGGCATATTGTGTTTTGCTCAAGATTCCAGCATGTGCAGTTGCTTGTGAATCTACCTAATCCATCGATATCTGCTTATATCTCCCTTATGATCACTTCACAACTAGTTTTCCTACCTTTCCTCCAATCATCTCCAAATTTAGCAGACTACCTGTGTCCAGGTTGCAATAAATTGCAAAATTCCATATCAATTGCAAAATGCTGAGAACCCAGCACCAATCCCTACAGCGCATCACTTGTTATATGTTCCAGTCCGCGAAAAGACAGCTTTATGGCTGCTCCCTGTTTCCAGTTAGCTCGCCGATCTTCTACCATGCTGGGGCCTGGTGCCAGCTCTTGGACGCCTCCTCTTACCTACCCCTCGACCATGACCCCACACATGAGCGCCAGGCCATTATCTCTGATTTCCAGGGCTATCTCTGATTTCATCACCTCTGGCGATCTGCCCTCCACAGGCTATAACCTCATCACTCCAGCCCCGCACGGCCTGCTTCTCCTTCCTCCCAAAAATTCACATTCAGAACTGCCCTGGCAGACCCGTTGTTTCTGCCTGCTCCTGCCCCACTCAACTCGGATTCCTGAGTTCATTCCTCAATTCTATCTTATACCACATACCTTGATTCCATCCTGTTCCCCCTTGTCCAATACCTTCCCACCTACGTCCAGGACATCCGCATGCCCTTCAACTCTTTAAAGACTTTTGGTTTACAGCCCACTGTTCACTCATCTTTATCATGGACGTTCAATTCCTCTACACCTGCAACCCCCACCAGATGGGCCGAAATGCCCTACGCTTCTTCCTCAAACAAAGATCCAATCAATTTCCACACTCCTATGCCAAGCAAAACTTGTCCTTACCCTCAACAACTTTTCCTTTAACTCCTCCCTCTTTCTCCAAATCATCAAAGGTGTTGCCTTGGGCATTCACATGGGCCCAAGCTCTGCCTGCCTTTTTAATTTAACAGTTTATGCAAACAGTCCTTATTCTAGGCGTATACTGGCCCTATCCCCCAACTCTTCCTCCGTTGTATCAACAACTGCATCGGGGCTACCTCCTGCACCCATGCAGAACTCATGGAGTTTATTAACTTCACCACTAGCTTTCACTCTACCCTCAAATTCATCTGGACAATCTCGGACACCTCTCTCCTCTTTCGCAATCACTCTGTCTACATCACTAAGGGACAGACGGTCAACATACGATGACAAACCTACTGACACCCACAGCTTTCTAGACTACACTTCTTCCAACCCTGCCTCTTGCAAAGATGTAATTCTCAATTCCTCCACCTCCGCTGCATCTGCTCCCAAGATGTGGTGTTCCATACCAGGATCTCCGAGATGTCCTCATTCTTCAGGAAACATGGGTTCACCACTTCTATCATAGATGAGGCCCTCACATGTGTCTCCTCTGAGTCCCATAGTTCTGCCCTTGCTCCCCCTCCCACCAGATGCAACATAGACAGAGTTTATCTGGTTCTCACCTTTCACCCCACTAGCCTCCACATCCAATTTATTATCCCCGACATTTCTGTTACCACCTAAGCGATCCCACAACTAATCGCATCTTCCGGTCGTCACCCCTTTCTGCTTTCCACAGGACACTCCATCTGGAACTCCTTGGTTCACTGATTCCTTCCTGCCTAAATGATCACCTCCTCAGATACTTTTCCCTGCAACCACAGGAGATGCAACACCTGTCCTTATACCTCCTCCCTTGACTTCATCCAGGGACCCCGACAGTGCTTTCAGGCGAGACAGAAGTTCACATGCACCTCCTCCAAACTTATGTACTGCATTCTGTGTTCCTGAGGTGGGTCCTTGTCCATCAGCAAGATCAAATGCAGAACAACTCCCCTTCCCAATCCCACACTGACCTTTCTGTCCTGGGCCTCCCCCCCCACCGAGTCATTTTACCAGGTCTACAGTTCTCCACATTGTTTTCTTCATGAGATCACACCTTCCCCAGCTAACAAATGACCTGTGCCACAGAAGGCCGTGGAGGCCAATTCATTGGATGTTTTCAAGAGAGAGTTAGACTTAGCTCTTACGGAATCAAGGATGTGAGGAGAAAGCAGGAATGGGGTACTGATTTACTGATGTAGGATGATCAGCCGTGATCATATTGAATGGTGGTGCTGCCTTGAAGGGCCAAATGGCCTCCACCTGCACCTATTTTCTATGTTTCTAAGTTTCTATGACCGACCACATATGAGGTCATTTGTGACCGGCCCCGATTGGTCCCTTTCTCACCTCCAGCTCTTCACCCCACCACTACTTCCAGTCTGAAGAAGGGTACCAACCCAAAACATCACCCAACCTTTTTATCCTGAGATGCTGCCTTTTTTTTCTATGGATGTACGGAAACCTAATTATTTCTTCTATGTAAAGCACTTTGGTTTCAACGCAAGTTGATGTAAACGTGCTTTATAAATAAAATTTACTTACTTACTTACTGCCTGACCATTTGAGTTGCTCCAGCACTCTGTGTCTATCTTTGGTATAAACCAGCAACTGCAGTTCCTTGTTTCTACATTCTATCCTCACTAATACATTACCTGTGCAAACAGAGCTTGTTTTCCTGCAATACCCTGTGATGAGCAACTCATTTAATTCCTTCTGGAAATCTACGCAGAAAATATCCACCAGTTCCATTTTGCCACATTGCGTGTTACTTCCTCAAATTAGTCAAATATGATTTTCCTTTCACAGAGCCAAAGTGTCTTTGCCATGTTACTTTGATTTTTTCCAGCTGCCCTGCTAAGATGTCTTTAATAATAGCTTCAAACATGTTCCCTATCAGAGATGTTAAGCTAATTAATCCAGAGTTTACACATTTCTATCACCATTCCTTTATTGATTAAAATAGATACATTTCCGACTTTCCAATGAATCAAAACCTTCAAGAATCTCAAATAATTTTGAAAATTAAAATCAATGCACGACAAATACCATTTCTTATTAACCTCGTGGACTTCAAGTTGAGTTCTAAAAAGCTTCCAATTCCTTTGCCAACAACTATCTCTGGAAACCTTATCATTTTTTTCCTTTGATTTAATGCTACTTTTTGTTTTCTCCGCCTTGCCTTCCCTTTTGTGTTCATATAATTCAAAGGAAATTCGTTGCAATTTATGCATTTCTAAAAATTCAGCATCCACCAAACTGCTGCTAAATTTGGCTTGTCCTTCCATAAGTAGGTTAACATCATTCATAATTAATGTATTATCCTTGCTACAGACACCTCTAATTTCCTGATTTTAGTTTTGTTTGGTTTAGAGATATAGCATGGAAACAGGCCCTTCGGCACAGTTTGTCTGACCCATTCACACGAGTTCCATGTTACCCACTTTCTCATTCACCCCCGACACATCATGGGCAATTTATGGAGGCCAGATAACCTACAAACACGCATGTCTTTGGAATGTGGGAGGAAACCCATACGGTCACAAGAGGAACGTGCAAACTTCACACAGACAGCACCCCAGGTCAAGATCAAACCTGGGTCTCTGGCGTTGTGGGGCAGAAGATCTACCAGCTGCGCCAGTGTGCCATCCATGATTTATGTGGTGTTCAATATTGCAGCCAAAAAAAATAATGAGTGCCAGTTTTTCCTGCCCTTTGCCATTTTTTGGCTCTGTTGATTCTAATTGTAGATCATGACCTATTGAGCCAAGACCATCCGTTATTACAGACTAATCTCTGTTCAAAGAACCACAGAATTGTACACATCAGAGACTAGCCCTTTTGGCCTACCTTCTCCATTCCATTCATGGTACCCATCTATGTAAAATCCATTTGGGTTTATTAGGACCGTTTGCCTCTATTCCTTTCCTATGTCCCTGTTGAAGCATCTTTTAAACACTGCAACCATCTCTGCCTCCATCATGCTCTGTTAAAAAGTCACCCTTCAGATGTCTTTTGAATTTCTCGCTTAATATCTATGCCTCTCACAACTTTACAACCTTTTATTAAGTCATTCCACAGCTTTTAACATTCCAATGGGAATAAATCCAGCTTATGCAATCTCTTCCTACAACTATAGACCTCCATTCCTTTACTAACACTGCCACATCTCCTCCTTTCCATTTTGGCATATTTTTCCAAAATGTCAAATGTTCTTGAATATTCCAGCTTTGGTCACCCTGGAGCCATATCTCCTAACATGACAATTGATCATTCTCATTGCGGCCACCTTGTTGTGAATGTTGTCAGCATTTACAAGTGGCATCCTGCCTCATTGTACTCCCATCAATTTGCATACAGGGCAAATAGATCCACAGAGGATGCCATCTTTCTGGCTCGTCACACTGTCCTGACCCACCTGGAAAGACAGGGCACGTACGTGAGGATGCTCTTCATTGACTATAGCTCTGCCTTCAATACGGTCATCCCCACCAAGCTCACCACCAAACTCCACCAGCTAGGCTTCAGCTCACCGATATGCAATTGGATCCTGAATTTTCTGACGGAGCGACCGCAGGCAGTGAGACTGGGGCCGCACCTGTCCTCCACTATCACCCTGAGCACCCGCACACCACAGGGCTGTGTACTGAGCCCCATGCTCTACTCCCTCTTCACCCACGACTGTGTTCCTGCATTCGACACCAACACCATTGTCAAGTTTGCAGATGACACAACAGTGATCAGGCTGATCACCAACGGTGATGAAATAAACTACAGAGCGGAGGTGCAGAACCTGGCGGACTGGTGCTCACAGAGCAACTTGTCGCTAAACACCTCCAAGACCAAGGAGCTGATTATCGACTTCAGGAGGTCACAGAATGGGGAATACGCCCCAATCTCCATCTATGGGGACAGTGTGGAGAGAGTGTCCAGCTTTATGTTTCTGGGCGCTCACATCTCAGAGGACCTCACATGGTCCACCAACACCGCTGCGCTGGTCAAAAAGGCACAGCAACGCCTGTTCTTCCTAAGAACATTGAAACGGACTGGTCTGCCCCAACAGCTGCTGACGACCTTCTACCGCTGTATGACAGAGAGCATACTAACGTATGGCATCTCTGTGTGGTATCTCAGCTGCACGGAGGCGGAGAGGAGAGCTCTTCAGCGCGTCGTCCACAGAGCGTAAAAGATTATTGGGACACCGCTACCAGCCTTGGAGGGCATCTACCACACACGACCCTTAGGGAGGCCGTCAGCATCCATAAAGACTCCTCTCACCCTTGTAATGGACAGTTCGAACTACTCCCTTCAGCAGACAAGGCCTTCTATGCCCGCACCTCCAGACTCAGGAATAGCTTCATTCCCAGAGCTATAGCGGCTCTGAACCGGCCCTGCTGAGTGCCCCCCACCCCCATGGACTGTCTCCCTCGGATGGTCACGTCACACAGACACATCTGCACTTTAGTCTGTTTTGACTGTTTTACTGTGTTTTTACAAACCTTGTTCCCGGGGTATCTAAACCTAAATTTTATTAATTGTTTAGGCATGACATTGGATGGAGGTTGCACTTATGTGTAATGACAATAAAAGATATTATTATTATTTCATTTTTAACGTTTCTGCTGTCTATTTTGTTAACTATTTTTCTAACATTCACTTCCTGCTTTATTTCTCCGCTTCTTGAATTCCCTTGACGTTCATTTCACTCTGCCATTTCGCTCAGCATTAGTAACTCATTCCTGCAAATATATTGGTTCCAGTCTTGTTGCAATTTGTCCGATTTATATTGGCCCCATCTCCCCCAAAAATTGCCCTGTGCCTCCAAAATCTAAAACCTCCCTCCTGCGTCATCCCACCAGCCATGCTTTCATTTGCTCTAACTTCCTGGTTCTATACTTGTTGGCACATTACAGTGAAGGTATAGATCATTTGTATGTTCCTACACTGAAGTTCCTTTAAGCTTCATAATTTGTTATAATTAGAGAGTTTGCAAATCCAAGCCATGTCGCACACATTAGAGACATTTATTTAGACTCATCATGACACTTTATTGCACAGTGACTCAAACAGACAGCGCCAATGTCTGTTTTCGAGGATGTTCTCAACAGCACAGTACCAGTCACACCTCCCCCGCCTGCCCCTTGCACTCTCTGACTGATGCAACAGATATTTTTTGTTTTGTGTAACACATTGAGTAGACACAGGCAGTGTCATAGCTGGGGGTTAAACACTCCCAAAATGCCACGGGTTAAAGAATCAAGAGCCAAATCCAAACAGAATGTCTTAATTTATACAATCAGAAATTATACTGCACTTTTTCCTTTGCGCACAGCCAAGCCTAAAACGTAATACTGCGTTTAAATTTAAAGCTGGTCTTAAATGAAATAACTCAATCCTATCATTCTTCATTTTCCTTTCTTTTAATATATGGCTGTACTAAATTGCAGCAGTTTTTTTTCAGATTCAGAGTCATAATCCTGTCATAGTATAAAGTAGGCAAACATATTTCACTGAGAAAAATAAGGTAGATTTATTGAAATGGCGTCTCAGATTGGGTTAGGAGAGAACCTTGCCAAAATTCAATAAGATATTTACTTATCAGTAAATGAGCCGAAGTAGTGTTTACTTATTGAAGAACTTCAACATAAAGGATTGTTAATTGTTAAAACCATATATTTTGCTTTCAAGGGGACGACCAAGATGATAATTTAAACAATAAATACTGAGCGATGGATATGGAATGCAAGACCAATGGTCTTTTACACTTGTTAAGATGGAACAATAATATTTAAGAAGTTCTAGCAGGAAATCATTTTCCCAATATTGAACCCATTATAATGTTTAGTCAACAAAACACAAAGTGCTGGAGAAACTCAATGGGCCAGGTAGCATCTTTGGAGAGAATGGACAGATGCTCAGGTTCTGACCTTTCTTTAGAATGATGATTCTTCAATTCTATTCCATTTTCCCTTTACCAATGATTAATAGTAAGATTAAACGAGAACTTACCAAGTTTGAAGGTTGATCTGTTTTTTACGAGGAGACGCGGTGAGGGATTTCGTGAAGACCCCGCCAGCACGCCTGCGCAGCATCCTTCAAAGCAGCGGTGTGGAATCACAGAACCAACCATGACTAAAAATAGTAAGATGAAAAACAAAAAAAAAAACCCCGTAGAGAACTACCTGTTTGACCTGATGATATGAGGGTGGGAGCGGTGGGCACGAAATCCCCTCACCGCGACTCTCGTAAAAATACAGATCAACCTTCAAAACTTGGTAAGTTCTCGTTTAATCTTACTATTTTACTTCGGAGTCACGTGAGTGACTTCGTGAAGATTTCAAAGCTCTGTGATTTCACGCCCTGAACAACGTCCATGCTTATCACACTGCCGCCATTCTGATGGAGTAAGACTGTTAATGGAGTTCAGTTGACAGTGGCTGAAAAATCAACACAATTTATTAATCAAATAAACAACAACCCCTAACCCGGGCCAGACATTTACTGAGCGGTACCCAGGATAGCTTCTGCGAATGTCGCAGGAACGGCCAGAGGCCTTTGTTATAGAAACCGTTTGAAAAGGTTTTCTCCCCACTGGCCCAGCACGCGTGGTGGCGAGAATGTGGTCCATGGGCACCTCCATGGCTCTCGCTGCAGCCCTGGTGGAATAAGACTTAAAAATGTTAGTAGCAACTCCTGCTGCACCCAGCACCACCCTGAGCCACCTGGCGATCTTCTGTGTAAGTCACCCGATGATGCGGAGGTTTATGACTGATGAGGAGCCCCTGTTCCCTTCATCCTGATAACTCCAGTAACTCGGATTTAATGGTGGAGATGGGTGACTATGCAGAGTGGGCATCTACAGGGTACGCCCCCAGATCATTCCAGCTGCAGCCCATGCGCCCCTGGCCTGTGCTGTTTTACTAACTCTTTTACCAAAGAATTTATATTTGACCAGGGTTGGCCACCATGCTGTCCAGTCCGCAGTTTTTGTAACATCTGGACTCGTTGGGCTGTCGTCAGTGCCATGAGCATCACCACCTTAAGGGTGAGCTCCTCAGTAGGTCAGCATGATCCCCACATCCCACGTTACTGTATATATCTGGGTCGTGGAGGGATTGGTATTGAATACTCCCTCATTAGTTTAGACACCAGGTGGTGGGGAGCTGATACTTATATCCAGGTATGAATACAGCGTACTCCTGTCGCTGTTAATGGCACTGTAGCTGAGGCCAGCATCAAAAAAAAATGGGAGGCCTGCTAGAAACTCCAACACATCCAGTATTGTTGCCAAGTTGGAAGACTTGTTGTTCCGGGCACAGAAACCTCCCCACTTTCTGATTGAGTGAGGTATTGTTGCGGGTTTGATTCCCGCACGATGCTGCAAAAGGTTCATGGCTCTTGACGAGATGCCTGCCCGGTTGAGCGGTCCTTTTCAAGAACCTGCAAGCCAACAAGTTTAATGACCATGGCAAGGATGACTGACCCCCCTGTAATGGAGTGAGTAATCAATTTGGGATGTTTCCCAATCGCCATCCATGGTTGTTGTACATTCTACAACCATCGGTACCATGGTTGTGTAGGCCAGTTCGGAATGATCAATATGTCAGTTGCAGAGTCTAGTTTAATTTTCTGCAATACCCGACTGGTGAGGCAGCATGGGGGAAACGCGTAGCAACCCATTTCCCCCAATGGATAAAAACGCATCCAATGCTATTACCCCAGGGTCTGGTTTCACAACACATACGTTGGTATTCGATGGTTCAGCCTGGAACGCAAATAGGTCAATATCTGGTGTCCCCAATTTGAGCTATAATATCTCCAAAATTTGGGGGTTCAAACATCCACTCAATGTTGTCATTGAAGACACGTGACCCTGGTGTCCGCCACTGAATTAAGCTTCCCAGGCAAATAGGTCGCAGTAATCCAAATATTTCTTTCAATGCACCAGTGCCAAATTGTATTAGCCAATTCATCGCAAACTAGCGACCTAATATTACCCATATGATTGATGTAAACCATTATTGTAGCATTATCTATTCGAAAGCGGACATGTAATCCCATAAATTTAGTACAGTAAGCCCGCAGTCCATGAAATGCCCCCCCAGCATTTCTATATAGTTTATCCCATGTGACTCCAGGAATGTAGACTCATGAGAGTTCCATCTGCCACCACAACTGGACATCGTACCAGTTGCTCCCCCAGCCTGGTGCACTTGCGTCAATTAGTAGCACAACATCAGGGTTAGCTCCCTATAATAGGTCAATGACACTCTTTAATATTATCTACCCACCATTATAGCTCGTTTCTAGCTTCCGGTGGTAACCGAAGTGGCCGATCAAAACAGCCCACATTTGTTTCTTAATGCTGTGATTTGTGACCTTTGTGAATTTCGGTAAGTGTACGGTCCGAATCGTGCAGCTGGGAATGTAGTTATCAATTTAGAGTTACCAATACCAATAACTTTTGCTGTTCGCCACATGGTCGATACCCTGGCGCAAAGCAAGATTGTGGCACTCTTCTGATATAGCAGTAACTTTATTAGTGGGGATGATAAACTTCATTAAATTAGTGTCTAAGGTGAACACCAAATCCATAAACCCGTAGCGGGTGCAGTTTTTGATTTGTCTGGATGGATTACAACCCCAGCTTCTCAAGCAGAGCCTTGGTTGCAGCCACTCCTTGAATTGCCAATTGGAGGATCTGCCCCACTATAAGGATTTCATCCAACATGCCATCACTATAATCTTGTTGTCGGAGAAGAGCCAATACAGGTAAATACCAACTTGGTAAACAGCCTAAGCTGTGATGGTTCCATTAGGCAATGCACCCTTCCAGACAACTTCAGAATTCCCTGTGAGCCTCAGCGATGGGCACCGTATAGCATGCTTCTTTCAAATTGATACATGCCATAAAGTACCCCGAGTAAAGCATCCACCTAGCTGTTCCAAAAGTATCCATTTTGACATGGGTATATTGTACAAAAGTGTTCAACTCAGCTAAATCGATTATAATCCGACATTCCTTTTCTTTTTTACTGCTGGTGAACATATTAGGCTCAACTCAATAGGTCCATGCTTGGTTATGCCAATTACCACTTTTCCCTGCTCGCCATATAATTTCAGCATGCCTGCCTCCACCTCTTTTTTGGGATAGAGTAAATTCCTACGAGGCGAATGCTGAGTATGGGAAGCTATACCTCCCACGAATTTTATACCCTTGAACACTTTGTAAAATAAACTCATCTGTGGTTACAGTTTTCCCATATGTCCAAGGCCGCCCGCAATCGCCCACCTATTCGTACAGGAGGGATACTACGGCGTTGAGAGGAGCCAGACCCCCTTACCTCCATAGTGAACGGCAGTTCCATACATACGGTGCTTTCGGTGGATGTTATGGAGGTTGACAGCCCGGCGGCCGCATTCCTATGCAGGCCGCTGTTGCCTTGCCCTAAAACGGTCGTTGTATTTATTGAGATGGAGGTAGGTAGAATCTTTGTGCCCTATCCGGCAGCCTTGGTTCACAGGTTGTATTAGGCTGTTGCCAGTGATATGGGTGTACTCTGGCCGATGGAGTTTCATGAGGCCCACTGTTTTGGCCTCCTTTGTCCAGTCCCTTCACCTGTTTGTACAGGTCTCCAAGCAACTGATGCGGCGGTGGAGCGGTAATGGTCGGCAACAACCCCGCGAATTTGGGGTTTAGTGTGGGCTATATGGAGCTCTTACGCAGGTAATTTATCTCATACTGGGCGTTGCATAGGAGTGCCAGTTGCATCATGCTATTTACTGGACACATTATCCCCGATCAGGGTTTTAGCAAACGCCGTTATGCCCGTGTAGAACCTTTCTCCAAGGTTTTATTGAGAATCTGACTCCAGAGTTGGTGCATACGTAGGCAACCAATGGTGCCCGCCAATTCGTGGTGCAGGGTTCACCTGTCTGGGTAGAAACGGCAAACTTCACTCACCACATCCAGCATCCTCCTCATGCTCTGGTTTCAGCGGTCCCTGGCTGTCCCTGGTCGTCGTCAAACTCAGCAGCTGGGCAATCATTAATGCTTCTGGCTGGAGACGATGAGGAGCTGAGCGGAGTCCTTGCACGGCTAGTGGATGCCCCCTGAGTCCCGTTCTTCTCGTTCTCGGTCCCGCTGGAGGTGTTGCACCATTTAAGAGCTCCAACCGCTCAATGCGACCGTCCCTGCGAGATGCAGCGGACAAGCCGACTTCCCCAGGCCCTGCGAATTCACTGGGGCTTCCACCATCGGACCTCACCCCCTTAGGGTCTATGGTCCAATGGCAGTCGTCGTGACCTACAGCCCAAATAGGGTCATACGACTCCCGCACGGACTCTCCGCTAGTCTGTCTTCTCCCAGACTGTGGCGCCCACCTGGCTGATAAGAAGGCAGGTGAGTTGACTCGGGCGCCGGCCCCCGGAACCTGGCTCCCCGGAGTCCGTGCAGGCTTACCTCCACACTTACACCATTACTTGGCGTGGAGCACAATGGTCGGCCGCTCGCAGCGCTGAGCTGACCGACCGCTTCCTGCTGCCACCTCCGCCCTTGACCGCAGCCTGACGGGGTGTGTGTTTGTCGGCGGTATCTGCTCCAGCAGGCCTACACGACGCAGCAGTGTTATGCCCGGGGCTGCACGATGGCAGATATCCCTGGCTGCGGTACGCAATGCACTTTGCAGGGCTCCCCTGTCGTGCGGCTGTTCCCCTGGCCCAGCCCCCTCGGGTCTACTGGAGCTCGGGGAGAGGTTGCCTGTAAAGAAAACAAGACCCCTTGCCACGTACCTGTATCCCCCCTTATTCTCTTGGGGGACGGGGGGCTCGGAGTCTGGACCTGTTGCTTGCAGCTCCGTAGCGGTAAACCCATTCGGGTGAGTCGGCCCCTGTATCGGCTGGCCGCAGCTCAGCTCCGCTCCTCGACAGCGTCGTCCTGCGGCCCTTGTCCATGCTGTAAAGGAAGGTAATACTCACCTGCCGGTCTTGTGAGGAGCCGGTGGGGAGAGCGCACTCCCCCCCCCCCCAGCTGCCGCTGCAGATGCGCGCGACGATATGCTGCGCAGGCGTGCTGGCGGGGTTCTTCACGAAGTCACTCACGTGACTCCGAAGTAAAATGGTTATTTTGCAATACCATTGTTAGGTATGCTGCTGCCTGAGAACATGGCCTGCTTCTCTAACTGCTTCTGTAAGTAAGGAATGTGTGGTGATCCACACAATGTCAAGGGTGAGTATGGAGAAATGAAAGAAGAGGCTGATAAGGAAACATGATGATAGTAACTACTTACAAAAAAAGTCCTGGTCACATGTTTCCAGGTAACAACAGCTAAAGAATTGACTCAAAATGTTGAATGATTCATGAAAAGTATAAATCTATATATTTGGATGCAAACGTCAATTTCTATGTGCCAATTGAGAAATGGTCATCTTTCTTCACCGTTAATAATCTCCACAAATTTAAATCATGAACCCTTTATGCGAAAAAGCACAATTAAGCAAATTGAATGGAATGAAAACACATGTGTGTTTTCCATCAAAAATATAATAATTTTATTTAAATAAGAAGTATCTCGACTCGAAACTTCACCTATCCATGTTCCCCAGAGATGCGGCCTGACTCGCTGAGTTACTCCAGTTTTTTTGTGACTTTTTTTTAATAAACCAGTAACTGCAGTTCCTTGTTTCTACAGTCTCTCGTGTTATTGTAGCCTCAATGTGCATGTTCCAAGTTCCCTTCTCATCTTAATTAAGATAATTAAGACAAAGTGGAAGTTGGCGGCGTTTTTCCACAAGTTAATAGTTCACTTTATAATCACTAACATATCACTCACTAAAACTAGCAAAATCTTTTGCACAATCATTAAAAAATAATAATACGTAGCAAACTCTGCTTCTGAATGGAAGATCATTGCGTTGCTTGTATAGTAATTTGAACTGGAATATAACTTCAATGGAATATAACTGATAAGATAGGTAATTGAATGTATATTGAGCTGGAGTATCCCAAGAATGCAGTGATGGAATGACGAGTTTCCAGGCATAATGTGATTTTGACAATGATGAGAAAGCTCAGTTCGGGAGTCAATGTCTTCTTCTGGGTAAAGTCCAGATGGACAGATTCTTGATTGGTACGGGTGTTAGGGGTTATGGGCCAGAGGCAGGGAGAATGGGGTTGAGAGGATAAGATAGATCAGCCATGATTGAATGGCAGAGTAGACTTGATGGGCCAAATGGTCTAATTCTGCTCCTATCACATGAACTTTGCATTTCACAACATCCTTCCTTGTCTGACACCCAGTTGACTCCTTAGAGAATGATGGAGTAGACTTGATGGGCCGAAAGGCCTAATTATGCTCTTATGATCTTATGCAATAGTCAAAACATCTGGAATAAGCGTGTGCTAAGCGCAATAACTGCAGGTGCTGAAAATCCAAGATAAAAACATAAAATGCTAGAAACACTCATCCGGTTTGGCAACAGCTCTGATGTGAAAAATTAATTACATTTCTCTCGCCACTGATGCTGCCTGACCTGTTGGCATTTTACCAGGATATTCTCATCCCAGTTTGTAATAGGGTTGTACTCATGATTAGTGCCTGCTTTTGGAAAGGCATGTTGATCACTCAATCCTTGGGCTGGATCGCCGTCATTGTTTGCCCCACCCTCCCCCACAGCAACATCCCACAGGACTGACCAGGGTACAGTCATCTCTGGCAGGCCCCTGTCCCATAAGATGGAGCAGTCCATTAGTGGTTACATGGCCCCAGGGACCAGATCCAGAAGCCCTAACTCAATGTATAGGAAGGAACTCCAGATGCTGGTTTACATCGAAGATAGACACAAAATGCTACAGTAATTCAGCGGTTCAGGCAGCATCTCTAGATGGAAGGAATGGGTGACGTTTCGGGTCGAGTCTGAAAAAACGTCCCGACCCGAAACGTCACCCATTCCTCCTATCAAGAGCTGCTGCCTGGCCCGCTGAGTTACTCCAGCATTTTGTGTCTCTCTTAGCCCTACCTCAATGATGCCCTAGATAGACACAAAATGCTGAAGTAACTCAGCGGGACAGGCAGCATCTCTGGGTGACGTTTCTTCCAGAGTCCCTCCAGGGTAATGATGTCCTGATGACCTGGCCTTCATATTATTTTAATTGCCCCCGTTAATAGAGGCAGAGGGTGAAGTTGTGAAGAGAGAAGTTTAAAGATTTGCGAGGTAAGTTCTATTTACAAAGAGACCAGGAATGTGCTGCCTGGGGAAGTAGTAGAAGCAGATACAATAGTAATGTTTAACAGGCACTCACATGCCTTCTGTTCAAATAATTATAGAAATGAAACATATCGAACACAGAACATTAAAAAAGTACATCAGAGGGACTATTGTCTATTGACATGCCCTTAGAATCTCAATGTCTGTGCAAAACATAACAGCAAGCTAAACTACTCAAACCTGCCATCACATGACCCATACCCCTCCATTCCCTGCATATCCATGTGCCTAATTAAAAGCCTCTTAAACGTCACAATCATAGAAACATAGAATCATATCTGCCTCAACCTCGACCCCAGGCCACATGTTACAGGCACCCACGACTGTCTGTGTAAACTTTAAAGCCTCTCCTTTAAACTTGCCTCTTCAATTTAAAGTTACAGTGTTTGATATTTCCACCCTGGGAAAACATTTCTGACTGTCGACTTTAACAATGCCTCTCATAATTTTATATACCTCTGGCAGGTCTCCCCTCAACCTGCAGCGTTCCAGAGAAAACAATCCAATCTTACAGTTAATAACCTCAAATCTAGGCAGCAGTCTGGAAACCTCTTCTGCGCCTTCTCTAAAGCTTCCACATCCTTCCAGTAATGGGGTTACCAGAACCGTAAGCAACATGTGCTTAAAACATCGTCAGGTTTATAAATGTAATGAATTAAATAAAAGCAGGTGGGTGGGTCACATAAGTCATCCAGACCAGGGTACACAAAAAGCTGGAGAAACTCAGCGGGTGCAGCAGCATCTAAGGAGCGAAGGAGATAGGCGACGTTTCGGGTCGAGACCCTTCTTCAGGGATCAGGGAAACGAGAGATATAGACGGTGATGTGGAGAGATAAGGAACAATGAATGAAAGACATGCAAAAAAGTATCGATGATAAAGGGAACAAGCCATTGTAAGCTGTTTGTGGTGTGAAAATGAGAAGCTATGCGACTGGGGTGGGGAGGGAGATAGAGATAGAGGGAATGCCAGGGCCCGAGGGACTGAGGGAGAGGTGGGAGGGGAGGAGACAGCAAGGGTTAACAGAATTGAGAAAATTCAATGTTCAAGCCCAAAGGATGCAGACTCCCCAAGCGGAATATGAGGTGCTGTTCCTCCAGCTTGCGGTGTTGCTCACTCTGGCCATGGAGGAGGCCCAGGACCGAGAGGTCGGATGCGGAATGGGAGGGGGAGTTGAAGTGCTGAGCCACCGGGAGGTCGGGTTGGTTATTGCGGACCGAGCGGAGGTGTTCGGCGAAGCCAGTCATCCAGACCATCCTGGCATCCTGATGTTTATGCTCCACCCCTGCGCACGATGCTGAGTCTGGCTGCAGACCCAGTACTGAACAAACGCACTGACACCCGACTTCCTCTTTGCTCTCGTCTCTACTTGCAATGTACAGGTGGAAAGGTCAGGAACTAGCTGACCCACAAGGAAGAAGCCACCAGTGGTTCGCTAAAGAAAGCAAGTACTTTTAAACTCAAGATAGACACAAAATGCTGGAGTAACTCAGCGGGGCAAGCAGCATTAGAAAGAAATGGGTGACGTTTCCGGTCGAGACCCTTCTTCAGACTGAAAACTTCATCCATTCCTTCTCTCCAGAGATGCTGCCTGTTCCGCTGAGTTACTCCAGCATTTTGTGCCTATCTTCAGTTTAAACCAGCATCTGCAGTTCCTTCCTACATACTTTTAGACTCAGTATACAAATCCTTACTGTGCCTAATGAGGAATAGGGGGTCAGCATCCCTTCTTGTCCCCAACCCTGTCCTTTGCACATACCCCAGTCAAGATTAATACCCCTCCCCCATTGGAGTATTAAACCCATCAATAGGGGTGGCAAAATGCCCTATGCATTTCAGATGGCCAACTAACACATCATAAAATGCAAGCAGTTCCCTTTTAAAAAGGCCAAGATTAAGAGATATATAATTAGATAATTTGGGTGACACAGTGGCATGGTCTGTAGAGTCACCATCTCACAGCACCTGAGACCCGTATTGAAGACACAAGAGGCTGCAGATGCAGGAATCTTGAGTAAAAAACATAGTGCTGGAGGAACTCAGCTGGTCAGGCAAGATCTGGAGGGGGAATATACAGACGGGTCAGTCTGGGACCATCCTTTAGACCCGTAATTAATCCTGGCTTCCTGGGCTATCTGTATGGAATTTACAAGTTCTCGCTCTGATTGTGTATGTTTCCTCCAGGGGGTCTGATTCACTCCCTCATCCCAAAGGCGACGTGTTGGTCAGTTAAATTTCCGCAGTAAATTGGCCTTCATTTGTGAGTGGAAGGTAGAATTTGGGGTGAGTTGACGGTAATGTGACTTAGAATTTAAAAATTAGATTATTTTAGGATCAGTGTAAATGGATGGGTGTGGGATGGAACTGCAGATGCTGGTTTACACCGAAGATAGAAACAAAATGCTGGAGTAACTCAGCGGGACAAACAGCATCTCTGGATAGAAGTGACGTTTCGGGGGTCGAGACCCTTCTTCAGACTGAGGGTAAGGGAGAGGGCGATTAGAGATATGAAAGGGAAAGGTGTGAAAATGACAAATCAAAGTGCGTTGGTCAGAGCAGAGAGTAGGCTGAAGGACCTGTTACTGCTACTGCATGTGTCCGTGACTGCACATTGGCACTTCTGTGCAACCTCATCCAGTTTTAGCACTGTGAAGAGTGTACACCCTACTCACAGTGGCTCTTTGATATCTGGATAAAGATACATTTTATATATTGTTTTCAAAATATTATTATTTAGGGAGCTTGAGGAAAAAAAACATATTATTTGAGACACAAAATGCTGGAGCAACTCAGCAGGACAGGCAGCATCTCTGGATAGAAGGAATGGGTGATGTTTCGGTTCGAGACTAGGGTTGTCAACTTTCTCACTCCCAAATAAAGGTCAAGATACGGGACAAATTCACAACAGCAATTCGTTGACCGACTCGGCCGTGGCTGGGTGAATATTGAATTGGCCCGGGTGATGGACTGCCCACAAAGCCCAGCCGGCGGGCCAGCTGAGGATTTTGACCCGCGCACCGTCGCGCGCAAAGTCCGGCGCCCCATCCTACTCATGAACCGATGATCGGCCATGAGAAGGGGGGGTGGTGGTGTCGGCGGTAAGCGAAGGTCCGAAGGTCGGACAGCTGGCCGGGCAGCCGACCGACGGGGCCACGGGCGAGGCGCTGCTGCTGCACTCCATGGTCTGCACTACGTTGGGACGGGTGAGGCGGGGCCGGACGCAGTGCTCCGACCCGTCAGTCCCCTCGACCCGAGTAGTAGCAGTCAAATACAGGACAAGGGCGGTCCCGAGTGGGAAAAAACAATTTAGCCCAATATACGGGATGTCCCGGCTACTACGGGATAGTCGGCAACCCTAGTCAAGACCCTTCTTCAGACTCAAACAGTTCAGTCCAAAGTCAAACCCAAGAGGTGGGAGGCCCACCTCCCCATTGAATCTCCCACTGATTTTTTTTCAGCTTGGGCTGCATCTGTGCAGCCACATTTACGCTGCAACTCCTCCATGAATCTAAAATCATGTTCTGAGTGTTTCTGAGATTCAAGCTCATGTAACCATGAGAGAACGGAGCGGCTCCGACTTCTCTGTACAACTGTGCTAAAACGCAGCCCCAATTTAATGAACCCATTTGATGTGGAGGCTTGATAAATCGGAACAAGACAAAAGCTAATTAACACATCAAGAGGCACAGAGCTGAAAGGGAAGTGAAGAGCTGTCGTTTCCCCTCTGTAATTAGTTTGTATGACATGCAATTTCTTCAAGTCTTTGTCTCTGAATTGCTATTTTTGACTCTAGATGTGGAAGAATTCAAGGAGGCTCACTTCCACTCTCAGCCAGGGTTTGAAAATGGAACAAAAAATGCAGATGGTGGAAATCGGAATTAAAAAACAGTAAATGCTGGAGATAGACACAAAATGCTGGAGTAACTCAGCGGGACAGGCAGCATCTCTGGAGAAGGAATGGGTGACGTTTCAGGTCGAGACTCTTCTTCAGACTGGTTAGGGATTAGGGATGTGAGAGATATAGACGATGATGTAGAGAGATAGAGAACAATGAATGAAAAATATGCAAAAAAAGTTACAATGATAGAGGAAATAGGCCTTTGTTAGCTGGTTGGTGTTTAACAAATTATAAAGGGTCTTCGACCTGTTTCTCTTTCCACAGAGGGTACACAAAAAGCTGGAGAAACTCAGCAGGTGCAGCAGTATCTAAGGAGCGAAGGAGATAGGCGACGTTCCTGAAGAAGGGTCTCGACCCGAAACGTCGCCTATCTCCTTCGCTCCTTAGATGCTGCTGCACCCGCCGAGTTTCTCCAGCTTTTTGTGTACCCTCGATTCTCCAGCATCTGCAGTTCCTTCTTTAAATCTCTTTCCACAGATATGGCCTGACCTGCTGAGTGTCCCAGCAGTTTCTCTTTTTACTTCAACCCATCGATTAATGTGTTTCAAGCCCTGAAGAGCCTCAACCTTCACAGTCCAGCAAACAACAACAAGCCAGCTCAGTCTGAAGAAGGGTCTTGACTTGAAACGTCACCCATTCCTTCTCTCCAGAGAAGCTGCCTATCCCGCCGAGTTACTCCAGCATTTTGTGTCTATCTTCACATTTCAGAGCTTATGGAGTTAGAGTTTGTGCCAGCAGGCTTCCCCTATTGGGAGGAAGCCATAGTCATTGAGTGATACAGCGTGGAAACAGGCCCTTCAGCCCAACTTGCCCACACCGGCCAACGTGTCCCAGTTACTAGTCCCACCTGCTTGTATTTGGTCCAAATCCCTCCAAACCTGTCCTATCCATGTACGTGTCTAACTGTTTCTTAAACGTTGGGATAGTCCCAGCCTCAACTACCTCCTCTGAGAGCTCCTTCCATACAGCCACCACCCTTTGTGTGAAAAGGTTACTCCTCACATTCTGATCAAATCTTTTTCCCTTCACCTTAAACCTATGTCCTCTGGTCCTCCTTTCTCCTACTCTGGGCAAGAGACTCTGTGCATCTACCCGATCTATTCCTCTCATGATTTTATACACCTCTATAAGATCACCCCTCATCCTCCTGCACTTCAAGGGATAGTCCCATCCTGCTCAACCTCTCCCTATTGCTCAGACCCTCTAGTCCTGGCAACATCCTCGTAAATCTTCTCTGTACCCACTCCAGCTTGAGAACATCTTTCCGATATTTCTTATGTGGTTCTTTTTGTCGGGAACTTGAAGCAGCAAATGCAACCAGCGATAATATCACCAAGTGCAGCATCAAGGGGCCCAGGTATAAGGGATGCCAATGGTCTTCAAAGGGATAGCACTCCTGTGGCTGTAGTGTTTATTTCACTTCCAGTACAACAGATTACTGTGATTGTTTGGAGAACTCGATCATTCCAGCCCCAGGACCAGGGGCGGAATTCCCGGGGATAGTGGAGGTGGGTCTGATGATCGAGGGTGCCGATTGGACGAGAGAGACGTCGGTCAGCAGGCAATGGGGGCAGGACATGATGATTCAGCGCGTTCATTGGAGGAGGGAAGTGTCAGAGGCGGAAGTAGAGGGATGGGATTGAGGATAGCGCGTGGTGATTGGAGGAGGGAAACATGCCGAAACACTCTCGGCACAGACCTGCGCCTCATCCGCAGCCAGGATCGATCCCGGCTCTCCGACACTGTCCCGTCCCCACCCGAGTGCCCCCCCCCCCCCCCCCCATACCCGGGGGTGGCCAGAGACGTCGGGACTCAGACGGGCCCACTGCCAGCGCAGAGAAGCAGCGCTAAACCCAGCTCAAGTCTGCCTGTCCCGCCAGGTTAACCTACAGCCCTGCCTGGACTTGCGGGAAATATGGCCCAGGTTTACAGCCAGCACGGAGAAGCAGTGCTGGTGTCCAGTCAGTCCAGGTGGGGGGGGAGGGAGGGGTAGTGTGCGCGTATGTGTATCCCCCCTGTCCCCTCCATATTTTGATTTCCGTGCCTGTCCAGGACAACACCACAGGAGGTCCTCCGGGCAGAGTCAAAAGCCTAGCCATTTTCAGCTGCTTCTGAACTTCCAGAGTGGGGATTCCGCTGATAATTGCACAGCTCAATTCCATTTACAATTCCTCAACAATGTTCAGGCATGAGCTGATATGTGATCGTAACATTTATGCCATAAAAGAGTAAGGAAGTTAACATCTCCAACACAAGAGTCCATATCCTATATCCTTGGTGTTAAAAAGCACAGCAGAACCTGAACACTTTTGCTAAATGTTGCATGCCAGACAAACACATCTGCCCAAATGCCAAACATAATCAGCACGACAGATTGGGGTTGATGACATAAAATTCAATCAATTCTATTTAGTTTTATTTTCCTTTAATATTTTCCACCATTTGCAGTCTTTCTTCATATTGTGATCTATTGACTTTGTTGCACTCTCGTGGGAGAATTTTTTCATAGAGAGGTTTCTCCGCCTTCCACTGGCCAATGTCATCTGATAAACTAAGAAGATGAGCGAATAAGGTCATGGAGAGGAGGACAGACGTAGCATTGATATAAGTAGGGTCTTTGGCCGCAGACACGCCATCCAGCTCCTGGAGATGCCCTCGATAAACTAAAGCAGGGTCAGCTTTCCATTGCATCTTCTCACGCAGACACTTGATCCTGGGCCACACAAGATTCAGAAGTGGCAGCAGGGAAATCTGGGAGTATCAGATTCAGCTAAATGAGCATTTAGTTGCAATGCGGTTTTAAAAATCCTTCACCTTAAACTTGATCCTTCAAGGTCATGAAGTAATTTAACTGGTTTAGCTTCTCCATTTTTGTTCTCCTTCTTTTCTGTTCTTTCATTATGTACGAGACAGATTAAAACAAATACACAGTAGAATGCAGGAAGATCCGGTACTTGTCAGTGTGCAGGAAGGAACTGCAGATGCTGGTTTAAACCGAAAATAGACACAAAAAGTAACTCAGCGGGACAGGCAGCATCTCTGGAGAAAATAAATAGGTGACATTTTGGGTCAAGACCCTTCTTCAGACATCAGTATTTTTCAGATCATTGTGTCTCAACATTCTCACCATACTTTGATTCAGCAATTGAGATCTTGCTTGGGCTGACTTGTTCTTTGTTTAAACACGATTACTCCGAACATTAATAATCAGTCATCACAAAAGAAATATGGGCAGAGAAAGTAGCAATGTTACAACATTTTGAGATTTTAAAAATCAAGTCTGCAATTTATCCCATCAGATAAAGCATAAAAAGAAGTTTAATTTGACACCTAATTCACTTTCATATCTTCAGTACTAAAAAAGTTATGGCCGTTTTCATACTTGGAAATTAGCATCTTGTTCCCCATTGCCTTTCCATTGACTTAACACAAAAGCTGTGATCAAGAGTCAAAAAGTCAAAAGCCCATAACTTTCTTAAAAATTAAGAGAACTGAAAGAAATTTTCAGTTATTATAGATTGAAGCATTCTGAAACAAATATGAAACAATATTACTTGGATGACCTGAAATTAAAGCATATAATTAGTTAGTTATCTAATTGTAGCTAATTACAAAATTCAATTACTAGATCTAAACATCTATCAATTTCTTAAGAAATGATAAACATTTTTAAATTGCCTAAGTGTACAAATAACAGTCACACAATAATCCATAATGTAACATGATTTTAAAATCTAATTTTCATGAATTTATAGGCCAAATGGAAGGAATTTAGTGTTTAATGCCTGTAAATGAATGGCCATTTAAATCAACTTGCGAGTGGGTTTTAGTGGAATGCGGTATATAAAAATAAACTGTGTAGCTTCTTTTATTGCCTACGTTAGGTCCGTTCTGCTGTCGGCATTCAGAGCTTTAGAAGATGATTTTTAAACTACTCTAGTTAATAAATAATCTAATGTAGTTTAAAAATGACTTCATGAATGAAATGTCGGAGCGATTTCTCTTTAGCAACGAAAACGCACGACATAGATCGATTTGGACTGTCTGGGGAAAAACGGCATTTTAAACCCGCTCCCCCCTCTGAAAGGCGCCAAAGTCGCGCACACGGGGAGCGGCAGAACTGCAGCGCTGCTAAAGGTAGGTCTTGTAACATACCTACAGAAAGGGTTATTTGCATTTTTGCCAACGTGGGAACACATGCACCAGGAAACAATAAAGCTTCACCAGGGGCGCTGCACGATTGGAAGCCTTGCCAACAGTCTGTCTGTTTTTTCGTCTTTTTTTTGTTATTTTTTGTGTGTTTTCAAAGTTTGTGTAAATGTTCTCTGGTTTATTTTGTGTGGTGGGTGGGGGACAGTGTCGGTGGAAACTTTTTCAGTCTCTTATCTTGCCGGAGATGCGATTGTTTTCCGGATCGTATCTCCAGTCGCTCTGCGGCCTAACATTATGGAGTGTGAGGCCTCGCTTCGGACTGACTTTGAACCCCACCGCGGGGTGTGGACTTACCATCGGAGCAGACCCCTTGCCTGGGATCGCTCCAACCGCAGCCTGCGGACTTTACCATCGAGAGCTCGCAGTCTCGGGAGAGACCGAGTCGGGATGCTCCAACGATGCAGAAAATTCAACAAGCCCCGACCCGGGGTAGATCGCCAGGCATGGAGGAGCTGAAATTACCCCCGATGCAGGAGCTGGATCGCCCTGACGTGGAGGGCCCGTGGGTTTTCTCTGAGATTTTCGGTTTCCTCCCACACTCCAAAAACACACAGGTTTAGTAGGTTAATTGGCTTGGTAAAATTGTATAAATGTAAAATTGTCCCCAGTGTGTGTAGGGTAGAGTGAATGTGCGGGGAACGCTGATCGGTGTGAACTCGGTGGGCGGAATGGCCTGTTTCCTCGCAGTTCTTTACTCAGCAGCTCGGCCATCTGCAGCAAATTCTTCAATGAGGCGTCCGATTCCTTGAGAATCGCCTGCTGGATGAATGCGTGCCGGCAGCCCATGACCAGTCATTCCCGCAACGCACTGTCTTGGCACTTGTCGCAGCATTGAGTTTTTAAATCACATGCCTTTGCCTTGGTGCGAAGTTCGGCAAGAAATTCGGTAATCGATTGCCCTTCCTGTTGCACCGTCCTGTAGAAATCGAGGCGAGCTGCGAGGAAATTTCGACTTTCTTCGAAATGCAGCTGCAAAGCCGTTGTGATGGCTATGAGCGTATGAGGCTTCAGCTACTTCTTCTGCATGTTGAAGCAGTGCAAATGTTTCTGGAGACATCGACGAACACAAGAGAGCCTTCCTCCTCTGGTCAGTCGTGATTGCCATACTTTCAAAATAAAACTCAGCTCGCATTAAATACGACGACCACCTTTCTCGCTCGGGATCAAAACGATCGATTTGCCGAGACGTGTTAGGTTGAGTTCACCACAGCACACCACAGTTCACAAATAGGCTCTTATCTGGGTCTTAGGACGCAATCCGAAGAATCCCACTTCTGACATCACTTTTGTGTTCGTCTTCTAAATCTGCACAAGTACTTGAGAGTCTTAAGGTACAACAATAGTCTTTATTACATGACTTCAATGTTGGCTGCAAGACAACTCAAAAATGGCTGCAACAAAGAATCAACTAGATACAAGACGTCTCCCTTTGTCCTATGCAGTGCCACATCCTGCACGGAAGGAGCAACGGGTCCTCCCACCCCACACAGTTCCACCAAACATCACAGTATCAATCAGCAGAAACTGTACAGGCGTCAAGCCACCCGAGGTCTCCAGCTTGAACTAAATGACACCTCAGAGAGCTCACAGATTGTGGCAGTGATTCAACTGCTTGAGTATTCAGCAGATCATTACTTTAACTTAAATGTCTTGGTAATATTGCAGAATCTTTGCCAAAATGTTGAATTCAAGGAATAAAAGATTGGCTTCTCCAACTATAACGTCTGCTTCTTTTCCAACAGACAAAACCACTTCCATCCAGAACAGCACAAGAACGGGCGGCACAGTGGCACAGCAGTAGAGTTGCTGCCTCACAGTGCTTGCAGAGTCAGAGACCCGGGTTCGATCCCAACTACGGGTGCTGTCTGTACACAGTCTGTACGTTCTCCCCATGACCCCTTGGGTTTTCTCCGAGATCTTTGGTTTCCTCCCACACTCCAAAGACCTACAGGTTTGTAGGTAAATTGGCTTTGTATAAGTGTAAAATTGTCCCTAGTGTGTGTAGGATAGTATTAGTGTGCTGGGATCGCTGGTCATTGTGTGCTCGGTGGGCTGAAGGGCCTGTTTCAGTGCTGTATCTCTAAACTAAACTATCTGGTCCATTCTCGGTGAAATCCGCTCTGTCCCATTGTCAGAAGTAATCAGAACTGAAATCACTCATTTATTTCATTTATGCAGCTAGATTTTCACTTGTGCTGCATGCTGCAATGTCCATTCTGAAATACCACTTCAGTATACAAACCCCTCCTTGCAGCAATGTTACAAAATTTTGTGATTTTAAAAATCAAGTCTGCAATTTATCCCATCAGATAAAGCATAAAAAGTTTAATTTGACACATAATTCACTTTCATATCTTCAGTATTAAAAAGGTTATGGCCATTTTCATACTCGGAAATTAGCATCTTGTTCCCTATTGCTTTTCCATTGACTTAACACAAAAGTTGTGATGGAGGACAGTCAAAAGCCCATAACTTTCTTAAAAATTAAGAGACCTGAAAGAAAATTTCAGTTATTATAGATTGAAGCATTCTGAAACAAATATGAAACAATCTTACTTGGATGACCTGAAATTAAAGCATATAATTAGTTAGTTACCCAATTGTAGCTAATTACAAAATTCAATTACTAGATCTAAACATCTATCCATTTCATAAGAAAATATTAACATTTTTTAATAGCCTAAGTGTCCAAATAACATTCACACAAGAATTCACAATAGAACATGATTTTTAAATCTCATTGTCATGAATTTATAGGCCAAATTGAAGGAATTTAGTGTTTAATTCCCGTAAATTAATGGCCATTTAAATCATCTTGCGAGTGGGATTTTATGGAACGCGATCGATTGGAACGTTGCAGTTGTAGTGAATTTAAACCCCATATCGGCAGGAAAAATACTGCCAGATCGTAATGGGGAATAAATCACTGTTTTGCAACATGAAATTTGGATTAAGGTCATCTTAAGAAGCAAGTTTATATGTAAAATAAACGGCTTTCCTTTACCTGTCCCCTACGTGAACTCCGTCCCCGTTGTCGGCGTTCACGGCCTTAGAAGCTAATTTTTATTTTACTCCAGCGCTGAAATTGTCGGGCAAATTTAAAAAAAAATTCACAGACCGGCAGTCGGAACAAATCTTCAGCAAAAGCTCGCACCCCGAGAAAATAAAACTCCAGAAGACAGGGGAAAACCGCATTTTAACACCCCCCCCCCCCCCCCCAAAGGTGCCAAAGTCGCGCACACGGCCAGTGACAGAACTGCAGCGCCGCTGAAGGTAAGTTTTGTAACATACCTACTCCTTGGTGTTTAAAACGTTTCTCTCCATAGATTGTGGCATTATCCCATTCTGTCGCAACTGCCCCTCATTGTTGTTCTGAACTGAACATAACCGTCTTTGTCTTTTGTACATTAGTAACACCACAGGAATATTAAAATTTGCTGCTTGATGACTCTGTTACACATGGGCACCTCTGCAATATTGTTTCTTCAGCACATCTTTGATAATTGCCACTGGCCTCCCCACTGCAGCATTTGATCTGGACAATGCAATGAAATAAACATGCTCCAAATTTTTAATAGGTGCTCAAATTTTAAATGACCTAAACTGAAGAAGGTTATCTGTGACCTGCCTTTCTAATAAGTCATGAAATGAGAAAGTCTAATCTCAGTTTAGTTGAATTTTTAGTTTCGTTTAGAAATACAGCGAGGAATCACGCCCTTCGGCCCATACCGATCAGCGATACCCGTACATTCACTCTACCCAACACACACTAGGGACAATTTTACATTTATACCAAGCGAATTAACCTACAAACCTGTATGTCTTTGTAGTGTGGGAGGAAACCGCAAATCTCAGAGACAACCCACGCAGGTCACTTGGAGAACGCACAAACTCCGTATAGACAGCACCCGTAGTCAGGATCGAACCCGGGTTTCTAGCGCTGTAAGGCAGTAGCTCTTCCACTATGCCACCATGCTGCCTACAGTTCTTTGGTTCTATGCTCAAAATTCCATTCAGTAGGAAGGTCTACCTGACAGTAAATTAAACTTTTTCAACTTTTTTTCAATGCATTCAAAAGAGAGTTCGATAGAGCTCTTAGGGCTAGCGGAATCAAGGTATATGGGGAGAAGGCAGGAATGGGGTACTGATTGTGGATGATCAGCCATGATAACATTAAATGGCGGTGCTGGCTCGAAGGGCCGAATGGCCTACTCCTGCACCTATTTTCTATGTATCTATGTAACTATGAAACTACTTCTCACCTCCTTGCAATTTGGGCATGGTTTGTCAGACTCTTTGACAACATGTATAATTGGCTTCTCTTGATCATTGCTTTCTTAATTGCCTTCTTGACTATATGACAGCTCCTCTTCCATAGTTTGGTGCAGCAGACATTCATTATACCTGTTGTGTCATTGTGAACACATAAAGACTCACTTCCCAGACTACTTTTCTATAAATGCAAGTTATTTTGGTGCTCTTTGTCAAATTCCACTTTTCATCTCAATAACAAAAGCTACAACATCAGTGCTGTTAAAAGCTTCAGCAAAACTCTAGCGCAGCACCACAGTACCATGTCGAAGAATGATCACATTCTGCAGTCTTCAGCTTTATATGTTTTCACAATTCCTTTCACTGTTCTTTGATTACTTACAACCATATGCCACTCTTTTTAGCCAAAATCCAAACCAATTTCTTTCTGTACCAATCCACACTTGTTTCTTCAGAATTTTACACTGTTTCTATAACTGGAAAATTATCGATAAATTTCAGTGTGAACGTCATGGTTTCACACCGTCTGTCCACAACCTCAGTAATGCATCTGTAGTACTACTATGTTTCAAAGTTCAACATTCAATCCTCTAAGCATGTGGAGATAAAATCCATCTCAGTGCTTCCTCTAATATTTGAAGATTTTCTTCTTCAGTACTCGAGGTTATTTATACAGAAAATACCCTCTGCATTGGATTACTTTATCCAAGGTATCCGAAAACATCTTGGCATAAAAAATGTGCAGTTTTGTGTACAAATACAGACCCTTTTGTGCTTTGGTTTTTAAATATTCCCAAATGTTCTCATCGACTTTCAATTGAGCAGTTAGAGGTAATAGATCTATTTTGGTGAAAACTCACCAGCTCTCTATTTGACTCCAATGAAGAAGGCAAATTGGTACAAATTATCAGAGACGCAATGAACTGCAAATACTGGAAACTTGAGCAAAAAACAAAGTGCAGGAGGATCAACAGGTCAGTCAGCGTCTGGCAAAAGAGAGACTATGTTCGGTTATCTGTCCATGCGTTCCCCAGATGCTGTTTGGCTCGTTGAGTTCCTCCAGCACTTTGCTTCTCATAGTAGTACAACTCATTGTCATCGTCTTGGTTCTTGATCACATCATGGACAAACAGTTTTGTCTGCTGTAAGCATTCTTGTATCACAATTCCTGCACAGCTTATTGTGCATTTTACCCAACCTTTTCAATTTACAAAATGTCATCACATAAACATATTCCAGTCAACAATTATTTTATATATCATAGAATATGGCATACAATAGAATTGGTGCTGCCAATCAATTTGGCTTGCCTTTAGTGGAACTCTACTTCAGTCTAATTGATCAAACGTTTACTCCACCTGGTAGTTCAACATGGATGGGACAGGTCAGGATTCACAGTAATTTTGCAACTGCTTTGATACGTATATATACGCATTGTAAATAATACCCTAGTAGATATATTTGAACATTTCTATAATCCCAACGTTTCTACAATTTTCTGTAAGAATTTGAAGCATTCATACTGAACATATCTTTCCAAAGCATTTTCCGTTCTCTACGTCAGTCCTAGCTGATTTGTTGATGCTAGAAAGAGCTAAAAACATTGGAAGTGCCATTTGCAGATCTGTGATGCACTAAAGGCTTTGATATTTGCCTTGCATGTGTTTTCAAGTTCACTAGTATTTGGCTAATCTTACCGAGATGTATATCCTTTCCGTGAATGAACAAACTACTGTTGTATCAATGCTCATCACAATGCAATTAGCCATATTATGTTTGATGGGGTTCTGCTTTCTACAATTGCTGCTGGGGGTGTTTATCTGAGATAAGCCCAGTTGTCTTTTGTTCACTCTGTTTTCAGTACCATGGAGTCGGACATCAGGCTCTGCTGGAAGATCATCAACTCAGTGAAAGATGCTCTTACGTCTGCCCACAATTTGTTGGCCTTTCAGAAGAGCAAAATGTGTCAGAGGAGGAATTTCTTTAGTCAGAGGGTGGTGAATCTGCAGAATTCATAGCCACAGAAGGCTGTGGAGGCCAAGTCAGTGGATATTTTAAAGGCCGAGATAGATAGATTCTTGAAGAAGGGTCTCGACCCGAAACATCGCCCATCTCCTTCGCTCCTTAGATGCTGCTGCACCCGCTGAGTTTCTCCAGCCTTTTGTGTACCCTAGATTCTTGATAACCCCTGGCAGGTGTCAGGGGATATGGGGAGAAGGCAGGAGAATGAGGTTGATTGAATGGCGGAGTAGACTTGATGGGCTCAATGGCCTAATTCTGCTCTTATCACTTAGGAACTTATGAATGTTGCCGACTGGCCCATACCAGATTGCAAGAATGTGCACTGAGGGACCCACTGAAGCTTGGTGCAGCCAACACCAAGGCTCTGCAGGGGAAGACCACACTCTATGGTCCTTCCATGGTGGGACATTGAGGGGTGGAGTCCATTGGAGACACCCCTCAAATAAAGGAAGGGATTGCAACCCCCAAAATACCACAAGAGTGACAAGGGTGTTTGGTTTAAGGATCGTTGTGAACATCACTGAATACAACACTAATGAATTATAGACACTCAGAATGTCGGAAGACTTTTTGCACTGTTCTTGTTTTGTATATATTCTTATTCTGGATAAAGTTTATTTTGGGTGAAAAATTTAAAAAATGTGGACTTGCTTTCTGTGGCTTTTAACTTTGAAACATCCCTACTGTGAAGGGTTTAGACTTGGTGATTGAGAATATGTGTCTTCTTTACTAATTTTTTAAAAGTGCTGACAGTGAGTCACTTGATTCCCCAGGTATATGTGTGTGTATATGTATATAATGTATATATACACACACATACACTGATTTTTTTTAATTGTATATTATATTGTTTATAGTGTATTATGTTTACATATTCTATTGTGCTGAATCAAGTAAGAATGTCATTGTTCTAGCTGGGACATATTGACAATAAAACACTCTTGAAAGAGGTAAACCTGTCAATGAACATTCTATTGTGATACATGAGTGATGTACGTCTGTATACGGATTTAATTCTCTCTCTGTTGCCTTCCTCTTCTCCTTCTCCCCCCTTCCACTGCTCTCTCTTCTTATTGTCCAGACACACACAATGGAAAATCAGTGTCTCTTTTCTGCATTCTGCCATATCATCTCATTCACTGCCCAAAGCCTCTGAAAAACTTTCCACTGGTGGTGGTGGTTGTGACAGTTTCTCCCTTCAAGAAGACCAGGGAGGGGTTTAACTCCTGCAAATGGGGTGGCACAGTGGCAGAGTTGCTGCCTTACAGTGCCAGAGACCCGGGTTCGATCCTAACTACAAGTGCTGTCTGTGGGGAGTGTGTACGCTCTGCCCGTGACCAGATGAGTTTTCTCCAGGTGCTCCGGTTTCCTCCCACACTCCAAAAACATACATGGTTGATGGTTAATTGGCCAGAAACAGTATAAATTGGCCCTAGTGTGTGTAGGACAGTGCCAGTGCATGGGGTGACCGCTGGTCGGCACAGACTTGGTGGGCCGAAGGGCCTGTTTCCATGCTGAATCTCTAAAGTCCAAATGGGCTCTGTGATGATGTGTTTAGGCAATAAATTGCAAGATCACAGCTAACGACACACTGAATTCGTTGCCCCACTAATACTCTGTGACGGATTAATTGCTGGTTACGACCCCAATACCGGTTTTCCAGCACTTTGTAATTCCAGGCATGAAGAATCTATCACATGGAGTAGTTTGAAAAAGAGAGAACTCCACTAGAACTGCATGCAAATCACTGACGACGAGAGGTTTATATTAAGTCTCACCGACACAAAAATCAGAAGCAGCACTGGAACAGATAAGCTGCAAACATTTTCCATATGGAAATTAGGCAAGTAATTTCAGCACTGATATGTGAAGCACCTTCCCAGCTGAAACCAAATGTCAGTGGCTGCTATATATGGTTCAAAACGTGAAGCTGATAACTACTATTGCAGACATGAAATAATTGCTTGCTTGGTTGAAATGTTTCAGGTAACTGGCATGTTTAATCGTTGTATAGTTCTTGGAGTGACAGAAGGCCTATGCAGAAGAAAGCATTGCTAAAATATAGCGTCATACCTTAAATCTGGCTTGTCCTTACAGGCAAGAAGAAATGGCCCTAAAGAGAAACATCAAACTTCAGCAAAATTAACATTGAACATCGGTCAAATGAACTGGGTCGGAAGGAACGGCAGATACTGGTTTACACCAAATATTAATATGAAATGCTTTTATATACTTCTGGCAGGTCTTCCTTCAACCTCAGCATTCCAGAGAAAACAATCCAATCTCTCCTTTTAGCAAATCATCTCTAATCCAGGCAGCTGTCTGGAAACCCCTTCTCTAAAGCTTCCACATCCTTCCTGTAATGGGGTTACCAGAACCGTTTGCAATATGTGCTTAATCATCTAGAAATGTATTGAACGAAATACAAGCAGGTGGGTGGGTGACTCAATTCATCCTGGCATGTGGCTAAGATACTATTTACATTATGTGAATGGAAGTTAGGGGACTATAACCTAAAACTACAGAAAAACTTATATTTATATAACAAGTTGTTTAAAAATATTTTCAAAGCGTAATATCTGTAACAATGCTGGAACCTTAACAGACAGAAGTGTGATATTGACCAGATTATCATCGCTGGGCGATGTTGGCAGAGAAATAAGTACAGTAAGGACACAGGACACACATCTCCCCATTTCCCTTCCATCAATGCTGTGCAATGATTTACCTCCAACCGAGAGATCAGGCAGTACCCGAGTTTAATATTGTATTCACAACACAGCACCAACGAACCAGGAGGACAAAATTGATGTTACAATTAGGAAGGAGGAGTGCAATACAGTCAGTACATTGATAAAATGAACAGAGAGAGGAAATGTTAAAATGTTTAGTATCTTTCATAGTAAATACATTACCAGACATGTAAAAGATACTCAGAAGAGTGAAGAGTGTTTTATTGTCAAATGTCCCAGAAAGAACAATAAAATTCTTACTGGCAGCAACAGCACAACAGAATATGTAAACATAGTACTGTGTAAATAATATAATAAACAGAAAAAAAGTTCAGTGTGTATATGTATACATAACCACACATATACATACACATATATATATACACATACACACACATACATATATACACATGTGTATATATATATGTATGCGTATATATATATGTGTGTGTGTGTGTGTGTGTGTGTGTGTGTGTGTGTGTGTGTGTGTGTGTGTGTGTGTGTGTGTGTGTGTGTGTGTGTGTGTGTGTGTGTGTGTGTGTGTGTGTGTATACACATACACACACACACACACACACACACACACACACACACATCTACAAACATAAAAACAAGTGTACAATAAAGATCAAAAAGACAAAAACCTATGCCCCCTAGTCCATGTAGTTCAGAGCTTCTTTGGAGCTTGTGGTGTTTAATAGCCTGATGGCCATAGGGAAAGAGGCTGTTCTTAAACCTGGGCGTTTACAGTTTTCAGGCTCCTGTATCTTCTTCCAGATGGAAGGAGTGTGTGGCCAGGGAGGCACTTTTTATTTTTTATTTTGTTTTTTAATTTCAAAATATACTTTATTCGAATGATAAATATATACAATACATTAACCTTGCGGAAAATCCATCCGACATTTTCGGAGGCTGTACAATAGATTCAATACAGTTTAGACATTTTCTTTTTCCCAAGTTTCCACAAATCAGTCCCCACTCATGCCACAATGGCGTGGGATACCTTCCCTTATATTGAGGGGCGTCTCCACAATTACCGTACCCCCCCATGTCCAGCAGCAGAAGGGCCTTAGACTGTGGCCCTCCCCCACCGAGCATTGGCGTTGGCTGCACCGAGCTTCAGTGCGTCCCTCAACACGTACTCCTGCAGTCTGCAGCGGGCCAGTCGGCAACATTCCCTGACGGACATCTCGCTCTGCTGGGTGGTGAACAATGCTCGGGCAGACCAAAGGGCGTCTTTTACCGAGTTGATGACCCTCCAGCAGCACTCGATGTCAGTCTCTGAATGTGTCCCTGGGAACAGTCCGTAAATCACAGAGTCCTCTGTGACGGAGCTGTTTCGGGATAAAGCGTACCAGGGGACCCTTGCATTTTTCTCCAGACTCTTTTAGCAAACCCACACTCTGTGAAGAGGTGGGCACCGTCTCCTCGCCATAGCAGCCGTCCCAAGGGCAGCGTGCGCTGGTAGTGAGGTTCCGACGGTGCAGGAAGGATCTGACTGGGAGGGCTCCCCTCACCGCCAGCCAAGCCAGGTCTTGGTGCTTGTTGGTGAGTTCTGGCGATGAGGCATTTTGCCAGACTAGCTGGGCAGTCTGCTCAGGGAACCACGCCACCGGGTCCATAGAGTCCTTTCCCTGCAGTGCCTGCAGGACATTCTGTGCTGACCACTGCCTCTGCGACCAGTTTGAGTTGGCCACGGGAGCCAGGGTGAACCGCAGGAAGAGCGAGGCCATGCTCTTTGGCAACTGGCCTGACAGATCTTCCGTCCCCTTCACCATCAAGCCTGACTTCTTGAAGGTGCTGGGGATCTGGTTCGGGGGGCCTGAGGCATGTAATAAAAATTGGCTGGAGCGGATAGCCAGGGTGGGGAGGAAGCTGGAGCTGTGGAGGCAACGCTCCCTCTCCATAACGGGAAAGAATTTGGTCATCAGGTGTGAGGTGCTCTCGGGGCTGCTGTACTTGGCACAAGTGTGGCCTGTCCCTCCCTCATACGCCACAGGGATCACCCGGGCCATCTTCCACTTCATCTGGGGGTCGAGGATGGACCGGGTGCGACGGGCTACAATGTACAAGTCGGCAGACAACGGGGGTAAAAAGCGTGCCCAACGTCGCCCTCATTCTGATGGCCACCTTCGTGTGTGGCTGCATCAGGCGGAGTGTAGAGCCAAGGCACGTGGGCACCAAGTGTCACTACCTGCTGAGGTTCTACCTGTCCCCGGTGTTGAGAAGGATGGGCCTGGCGCAGGTGCCACGCAATGTGCCAGTCAGCTGGACATTGCCGCCCCATCTGTCGTCGGTGGAAGGGTTCTTCCGGACCAACACCTTTGACCACATGGCCAGGGAGGCACTGGTAACATTGATACCCTCTTAAAGCAGGAGGCAACCTCAGACCTCAGTAATGAGAGGTTGATGATATCTGCAAAAACTCCAGCCAGTTGGTCCGCACAGGTCTTCAGAACAGGACCAGGTATACTATCAGGTTCAGACTCTTTCTGAGGGTACACCCCCTGGAAGTATTTTATGTTGTCAGCTCTGTGACTGTAGTACCATCAGGGTCTATGGGGCACGGGAAGGCACATTAATGTTCTCCTGATCAAAGTGCGTGTAGAACTCATTAAGCTCATCAGGGAGTGATGCTTCGCTGTCGCTTGAGCTGTCCCCTGATTTCACCTTGTAGGAAGTCATTGCAGCGCATCTTTTGCAGTCCTCCCTAACAACAGGTTCAGACACAAAGGATTGCAAGGATGCGGAGTTTAAGAGGGATTTACAGTAGATTTCAGCGATGCTTTTGACAAGATTACACATCCCAACAAACAAATCAAATTATCCCACAGAGAGTGGTGGTGGGGACGGGGAGTTGGGCAAAGAGAGATGTGGAAATCTACACTTGCAAGGATTTAGACTTTACTATTAGAGGTTAAACTTTAGACATACAGAATGGAAACAGGCCCATCGGCCCACCACTTCCATGCCAACCTGCGATCACCCCATACACTAGCAGTATCCTACACATTAGGGACAATTTACAATTTACAGGAACCAATTAACCTACAAACCTGTATGGAGTGCAGGAGGAAACCGGAGTACCCATAGAAAACCCACGTGGTCACAGGAAGACCATACAAACTCTGTGCAGACAGCACCCGTAATCATGATCGAACCTGGGTCTCTGGCGTTGGAAGACAGCAACTCTACCGCTGTGCCACCCAAAAGGATGGTCGAGATTGAAGGAATAATATGTAATGTATTTGCTTGAGCACTTGAACTAATTAAATGAGACTGATGCTCTCTCCAAATCTTCATTGACCTTCCTTGACTGATGTTGCTCTTTCCTAAGGCTGTTTATCTTCTAACTTTTGCCTTTTCATCAGAACTCATTGCCCCAGCCTTTGTGCAGAACACATGAAGCCAGCAGAGTATGGCCCCCAGGCTTTTACGAGCAACTTCACACATTAACAGTTCATTCAACTTTAATTAACATAGAAATACAAGCCTTTTCATGGCAATGAATAAAGATCCTTTTTAATGGTGTTAGATGTTACATCAGTTTTCAAGATGCCTATCAGTACTTTATCCCTGATTATGTAAGCATGTAGGAGGTGTAATTAATATTTTTACGATATTGTGGATAGTGAAGGATGTAGATCAGATGAAAGGTTAAGGGCCTGTCCCACTTGGGCGACATTTTAGGCGACAGCCTGGAAAAAGGTTGTCGTGTCGTGGTCGGGGCGTGACGCGCGGTGACACATAACAACGCGCGATGACGCATAGGTGATGCACAGTGGCTCCCTGTCGCCCCAGGATTTTGGAATGTTCAAAATCCAGGGGCAACATTTGGGTGTCTCAATATGTCGGGCGCCCTGTCACACGCTGACGTATGCTGTCCTGTGGGTGACGCCCAGTTAGGGTTAGGGTTGGGGTTAGGGACCATAAATGGGCTGTAAAATATTCTTCCTTCAATGCATGGATTTTAAACATTAATATTAAAATTAATACAATAAAATCAATTGTGCAAATGAAAAGATGTTTGAGTCATTCAGTTCTATTTATAGATGTATTGGTCCAAGCACCATCTCTATAACTTTTCACAGGGTTGGATTCAGTGAGTGTAGACTGAACTCCCCTCCACCCCCCTATCCCTCCTTCTCCACTCCCCCTACCCTTCTCCTCTGCTCCATTTGTCCCTTCCCCCCTCTTCCTCCCTTCACCCCTCTCCACTCCCACCACATCCCCTTCTTGACCTTTCTCCAACCCCACCCCAGTTTCCCCCCACTTGTGGACCCAGCCTGTGACAGCTAGATCCCACTATAGTACTGCACAAAGGCCACATCATCAGTTTTAATTCAGACTTTGGGAACAAGACCCAAATGGGGGGGGGGGGCGTCAGGAAGTTGGAGGGGGCGTGTGGGGGTTGGAGAATGGGAGAGGGGGGGAGAGGGGGAGAAGGTGATGCGTGGGGAAGGGGGAAGTGGAGAAGGGGGATAAGAGGAGGAGCAGGGAGAAGGGAGGAAGAGGGGGTAAGGGAAGAAGGGGGGAGAGGGTAGGGGGGAGTGAGGGCGGGAGGGGAGTGGAAGGGATTGGGGAGTTCAGTCTACACTCACTGAATCCAACCATGAGAAAAGTTACAGAGACGGTGATTGGATCTGGAAGCAAACCAATACATCTATAAATAAAACTAAACGACTCAGACATCTTTTCATTTGCACAATTGATGTTATTGTATTAATTTTAATATATTAATGTCTAAAATCCATGCATTGAAGGAAGAATATTTTACAGCCCTAACCCTAACCGGGCATCACCCGCATGACAGCATACGTCAGCGTGTATGTTGTAACTTGACGGTATTACGGGCGTCAGTCACTGACGCTCTGCACTCGCCGAAAAAAAATCACAAAGTGGGACAGGCCCTTGAGGCAACTTGTTGGCAGATAGAATTTAATCCTGACAAGTGCAAGATGCTGCATTTTAAGAAGTGTAATAGGGTAGGTCATGCACAGTCCATGGCCAGTGACCAAGGAATGTTGAACAAATGAACCTTGTGATCAGCATACAGGTATACAGGGTGTTGAAGAAGGGCCAAGGTATGCTTCCCTTCACCAGCAACTTAACAAAACATTGGTTACACCACACTTGGAGTATGGTGTACAGTTATGGTCACCACAGGGAAGGATATGGTTGCACTGGAAAGAGTAGAGAGGAGGTTCACCATTGTGTTGCCTGGATTGGAGAACTTTAGTTATGCAGAGAGATTGGATAGATCGGACGCGTTTTCCCTGGAATGAAAAAGGTTTAAGGGTGACCTGCTAGGGTATAGAAATTTATAAGATGTATCGATCAGGTCAAGAAAATATTTTTCCCTTGGTGGAGATGTCAAAAACCAGAGGCCATATATTTAAAAGAATCGGATGAAGTGTTAAAGGTGTAAAATTCAGGAGTGAAATGTTTACAGAAATCGTGGATGTTAAATGGAACTCACTGTCAGAGCAAGTGGTGGAATCAGATACAATCATTGCATTTAAGAGACTTTAGACAGGCACTTAAATTGGCAAGGAATATGAAGAAGGAACTGCATATGCTGGTTTACACAAAACGCTGGAGTATTATTCAGCTGAATAAGGGTCCTGACCCGAAACATCACCCATTCCTTCTCTCTATAGATGCTGCCTGTCCCGCTGAGTTACTCCGGCATTTTGTGTCTATCAACGAATACAACAATATGGATTTGGATTTAATGAGGACAAGTGAGCTTCGCGTAGATGGTCATTGTGGATGAGGTGAATCAAAGGACCCATTTCTATACTATATACAACTCTTCGTGATGCTGGGAGGCCATGGTCACTGAACTGCTCACCTTGTTCCATTCATTTGTTCACAGGGGTTATGGGGAGAAAAGGCAAGAGAATGAGGTGGAGAAAGGAAGATAGATCAGCCATGATTGAATGGCGGAGTAGGCTTAATTGGCCAAATGGCCCAATTCTGCTCTTATCATTTATGAACATGATGAGATGGATGTTAAAATCTGGAGAAACTCAGCGGGATAGGCAGCATCACTGGAGAGAAGGAATGGGTACCATTTTGAGTCGAGACCCTTCCACCCAATGCTTTCTATGCTCGCTTCAAAAAGGAGAATACCAAGGGAACACCTTGGGACCCTGCAGTCGTTGTTCCCCCCCCCCCCCCCTCCCCCCTCACTCCCACCCCCCACAGACACTGTAGGATTCAGTCAGAGGATTCTTCATGAGGCTAAACTCAAAGGTGTCCAGCCTAGAAGGTTTAGCTGACCATGTTCTTAAAACCTGCACAGATCATGTTCATAAGTGATAGGATCAGAATTAGGCAATTCAGCCCATCGTCTACTCCATTCAATCAATGATGATTTCTTCATCTCTCTCTCTGTTAACCCCTGACACTAATCAAGAATCTATCCACCTCTGCCTTAAAACTATCAATTGACTTGGCATCCACAGCCTTCTATGCAAAGTATTCCACAGATTCACCACCCTCCGACTGAAGAAATTCCTCCTCATCTCCTTCTGAAAGGATCATCCATTTATTCTGAGGTTACGACCTCTGGTTGTAGACTCACTTGTGGAAACCTCCTCTCCACATTCACTCTATCCAGGCCTTTCACTATTCGGTAATTTCAAGTTTCACTGAGGTCCCCCTTCATTCTTCTACACACCAGCAAGTACAAGCCCAATGTCATCAAAAGCTCATCATATGATCAATTGGCTGGAGTTTTAGCGGACATCTTTCACTGCTCATTACTAAGTTTCCAAGAGACCCGTCTTTTTTCTTAACTCATCAATAACACTGGTACTCCAGAAGAGCAAGGTGGCATGCAATGACCACCGACCAGTGGCACAAATGTCTGTAGTGATGAAGTACTTTGTGAGGTTGGCTATGACGCATATTAACTTCTGCCTTAGTAAGGATCGGTATGAACTACAATTTCAAAGTGAAGAGCAGAACTATTATTGCACAGCAATTATGTCTTGGTTCTTCATGCAAAAAAATCACTTGCAGCTTATATTCCAACATATTGCCACAGTACATTAACAGGGGATGCTGGCTCTCCACTCTGCAGTGGACCACTTGAACATCCCTTTGTAGTTGGATCCCTGACTTCCTCATCAGAAGACCACAATCAGTATGAATTGAATGAATGAATGATTGGCAACAACACTGTCCTCGATTACCATCAATATAGGAGCTCCTCAAGGCTATGTGCTCAATTTGCTACTCCAGTCTCTCTATGCCTATGACTGTTTAGCCAAACATAGCATCAACACCTTCTTTAAATTCGCCGACCATACCAATGTTGTTAGACGAATAACAGCTAACAATGTGTGGGAAGGAATTGCAGATGCTGGTTTAAACTGATGATGGACAAAAAAAGCTGAAGCAAGCCAACGGGTCAGACAGCATCTTTGAAGAAAATAAATTGGTGACGTTTTGGGTTGAGACCCTGCTTCATTTTGAGAGTCTGGGGAAAGGGAAATGAGGAGATATAGATGATGATATAGAGAGAGATATAAAACAAATGAATGAAAGATATGCCAAAAAGTAATGGTGATCATGGAAACGGTCCATTAATATCTGTGGACTCGGTGAGAAACGTCCCAAAATGTCACCTCTTCCTTTCCTCCAGAGATGGTGTCTGACGTGCTAAGTTACTCCAACTGTTAATGTTTATCAACAGCTAACAATGAGTCAGAATACAGGTATATTGATAATCTGATTAAATGTTGCCTGAAATCAATTTTGCCCTAACTCTCGCAAGACCAAGGATATCACGATTGACGTCCGGAAAGGAAATTCAGGGATCTACAAATCTGGCCTTGGCGTCGAGACGGAGGTGAAACCAACAGCTTCAAATTCCTGTCAGTAAATACTCTATCGAACGTCTACAGGTGTGTGGTGGTGTGAAAGAACAAATGGCAATTGCAATAAAATGAGATCTAAAGGATAACAGGACATCTGTCTGTCTGCCGCAAGGTGCGATTGAAATGCATTTGTTAATCTGAAGTAGACACAAAATGCTGAAGTAACTCAGTGGGAGAGGCAACATCTCTGGATAGAAGGAATGGTGACATTCCGCGTTGAGACCTTTCTTCATTTGTTAATCTGTGTCTTCCTGAGGTGCTTGATCTATGATTGTTGCAGGCCCATGTAAAGAGGAAAAAGGCTCGAGTGCCAGCGGGAAAGGAAAATAAAAGGGTCACCATGCACATCAAGGGGAAATTCAGTATATAAGGAGCAGATTAATCTTTGTTTGGTGAGCAACCTCCCAGATTGCTCCCAATGATCACTCTTCAATTACATCTTGATTGCCTTACCCGATCTTTGTGGTGTGTTTTAACGTTTTCTTTAACAGTAGAGAGCATGCTGACTCGTTGCATCATGGCTTGGTTCGGCAACTTGGAAGTATGGAGAGTGGTTGCTCAGTCCATCACAAGTACTGATGTCCCCACCATCGAATAGCTATATTTAAAGAGGGAGTTAGATGTGGCCCTTGTGGCTGAGGGGATCAGAGGGTATGGAGAGAAGGCAGGTACGGGATACTGAGTTGGATGATCAGCCATGATCATATTGAATGGCGGTGCAGGCTCGAAGGGCCGAATGGCCTACTCCTGCACCTAATTTCTATGCTTCTATGAATAGATCTCGAAGAGGCGCTTCCTCACCTAGGCAGCCAATATCATCAAAAGCCCACACCACCCTGGCGATGCTCTCATTTCCCTACTAACATCGAGAAAAAGATACAGGAGCTAAAAAAAAGGGGCCACAAACAGTGTTCACAAACCGTACCCAATCAGGCTCTTGAACACTGCAACATGAACATCAGTAACTATGATCTTACATGGATTGTGCTTTTGGCTGCACTAGGGACTCCAATTTTGCTTATTAATTTATTGCATTATTGATTAGTATATATTTATGCACATGTTATTTTATCTGTCAGGTTTGGGGGAATTCCCCCCGCCACGGGTACCATGTAATCCCGTGCTACCTGCTCCATGGTCGGATATTTGGCGACTAAACCGTCTCTCCCACCTGGTTTGTCGGGTGAGGAGGGGGCTGTGAACCCCCAGCAGGACCAAAAACAAGACCTGTCAAAGGGCGGATGAGCTCGTAGCGAGCCAACGGCCATCCACACTTCAGAAGAAGTTGCAATCACTGTCATACGTTGCATTGTAAGGCACCGTGCCAATAGACAATAGGTGCAGTAGGCCATTCAGCCCTTCGAGCCAGCACCGCCATGGCTGATCATCCCCAATCAGTACCCCGTTCCTGCCTTCTCCCCATATCCCCTGACTCCGCTATCTTTAAGAGCCCCATCTAGCTCTCTCTTGAAAGCATCCAGAGAACCTGCCTCCACCGCCCTCTGAGGCAGAGAATTCCACACTCACCACTCTGTGAGAAAAAGTGTTTCCTCGTCTCCGTTCTAAATGACGTACCCTTTATTCTTAAACTGTGGCCCCTGGTTCTGGTGCCCATTAACGTTTTCAATGATGATGATGATTATTTTGTTAACAGGTCTATTAATCTGCAACTTGTAAGAATTTCCGTACATGTAATAATTAAACACTCTTGATTCTTGGGTCTTGGATTTGAAATGTTAGCTCTGCTTCTCTTCCACAGATACCGCCTGACCGCCTGAGTATTCAGTTTCAGTTTGTATATTATACCAACTTGAGGAGTACGGACATGCATAATTCAAAACAGAAGTCCAAAGGTCTCTGCTATTGATTTTCTACCTTTCTGCAGAATGCTCTATTTTGTATCTTTTCCAGACAAATCTTTAGATATCAATACACTGGAAAGAAAAAAACATGCATTTCCAAATATTCTTGCGATAACAAGCAGAGTATGAGATGCAAGTGAATATTTAATGAAGAACCAAGATATAATTGCAGTGTAACAATAGCTTCTGCTCTTGACATTGAAATACATCTGGGATATATTTATAATGGAAAGAAAGATTTAAAAAAAATTGCTGTGTTCCATTACAGTGTTCTGGTGTACTGATTATATATTCAGATATTACAGAGAAGTTTTATTGAAAACTTTGAACTGTAATCTAACCAGTGATATTTTAAGTAACATTTGCCCATTGTATTGAAAGTGAGAAATTTAGTCATTTGGTTCTAATGGGTGGAATTATGATTGAGCAAAACCAAAATATGTTGATTCACCAAACTATTTGATGCAATTGGATGTGCACTCATGCCCATAAATCATCACAGCAAGAGTGATGAATGGGATTAGGCAGATAAAGTTTATCCTTGTAGAAACAAGGAACTGCAATTGCCATTTTACAAAAAAGACACAAAGTGCTGGAATAACTCAGGGTCAAGCAGCGTCCCTGGAGGACATGGATAGATGATGGTTTGGGTCAGAACACTTCTTCAGACTGATTGTGGTGAGGGAGAGGAGTAGAAAGCTGGAAGAGAGGAGGGACAGGCCAGCACAGTGAGTGATAGGCGGATACAGGCGAGTGGGACATTTGATAGGCAGAGGGTTGGATAAAGTGCAGAGATGAAAAGACAGAACATGTGAAGCAAAAGCATTGCAGAGTTGCAAATTGTGAGGCCTGAAGGAGGAATTGTAGAAGGGGGGTGGGTGTGGGGGATAAGGTGGGAAATATGCAAGTCCAGCTAAGGCACGGGAAGGGGTGGAAAGAAAGGGGGGCATGGCGTGAACAGGAAGGGGTGGTTGATAGAGGTTACTAAATTTGGAGAATTCAATAATCATACCACTGGATTGGAAGCTACACAAGTTGAATATGAGGTTTAGTTTAAAGACACGGCGCAGAAACAGGCTCTTCAGGCAACGGAATCTGCACCGACCAGTCTCTCCTGCACATTAACACTATCCACACACTAGGGACAATTTGCAATATTACCAAAGCCCATTAACCTTCAAACCTGTACGTCTTTGGAGCGTGGGAGGAAACCAGAGTACCCGGGGAAAACCCACGCAGGTCACGGGGAGAACGTACAAACTGTGCACAGACAGCGCCCGGGTCTCTGGTGCCGTAAGGCAGCAACTCTACCACTGCTCCACCGTGCCGTCCAAATTATTAGGTGTTGCTCCTCCAGTTTGCAGGTGGTCTTACACCGGCAATAGAGGAGGCCCAGGACTAAAGCTCCGTTTGGGGATGGCAAGGCATATTAAAATCGTTAGCAATCGTGAGATCCAGTAGGCCTTGGCAGACAGCGTGTAAATGTTGGTGAAATGTATCAGCAAGTCTACGATTGATCTCACTGATGTATCGGAGGCCATATTGACAACAATGGATGCAATAGATGAGATTAGAGGATGTGGTTTTAAGGTGAATGGAAAAATATTTATAGGAATTTGAGGGATAACCTTTTCACTCACAGGGTTGTGGATGTATGGAATGAGCTGTTAGAGGAGGCAGTTGATGCAGGGACTATCACAATGTTGAAGAAACAGTTGGACAGGTGCATGGATAAGATAGGTTTGGACGAATATGGACCAAATGCGGGTGTAGCTGGGACATGTTGGCCGTTGTGGACAAGTTGGGCTGAAGGGCCCGTTTCCCTGAAGTATATTTTTATGACTGTGCACATGAGCCTCTGTCTGGTGACCCTGGATGGAGGTGAGGGAGGAGGTATACCTCATATCTTGCAGTTGCAGTGAAATAGACCTGGGGAGGGGGTGGTTTGGGTGGGATGGGAAGGGATGAGGGAACCAAGGAGTTGTGGAGGGAGCGGTCTCTGTGGAGGGCAGAAAGGAATGGAGATGAGAAGGTTTGAGTCGTGGTGGGATCATGTTGGAGGTGATGGAAATGTCGGAGGATGATGTGGTATATGAAGGCTGGTAGGGTGGATGGTGAAGACCAGGGGAACTCTATCCTTGTCCCATCTGGGGTGAGGGGGAGTGAGAGCAGAACTACGGGACAGGAGATGGAGGTGATGAATCCATCTACGACAATCGGTGGGAAACCGATGTAGTCTTCAATGTAGTGAAGAAAGAGTTGGGGGATAGGGCCAAGGTACACCTGGAGCAAGAACTGATTGATATAACTGACAAAAAGGAAGGCATAGCTAGGACCCATGTGTGCGCCAATGGTTACACTTTTAAATTGGAAAAAATGAGTCAAGAGAAGTTGTTGACGGTGAGGATAAGCACTGTCAGGCAGAGGAGAGTGTTAGTGGAGGGCCTCGAGGTCTCCCTGGTTGGGAATGGAGGTGCAAAAGGACTGTGCCTTCATGGTAAAGATGAAGCAATGGGGACATAAAAATCCCACTATTCAAGAGTTGAAGGGTGTGTGAGGTGTCACGGAGAGAGGTGGGAAGGGACTGGACAGGGGGGGGTGGGGGTGGGGGGGGGGCAGGGAGATACGATGGGATCAAAGTATATGGAGATCAGTGGGTCAGGAGCAGGCAGAAACAATGGGTCTGCCAAGGGCAGTAGTGCTTTGGGGAGGAAATAGAAGCGGGCAGTGCGGGGCTGGAGAACGATAAGATTGGAGGCTGTGGAAGAGCGATCGCCAGTAGTAGAGCTCAGAAAAAGTGTGGGAGATGATGGCCAGGTGTTTGTCCGTGGGGTCATGGTCAAGGGGTAGATATGACAAAGTGTCTGAGAGCTTTCTCCTTGGTTGGCTTGGACCGTCAATGTTACCCAAGTTACAAGAGTTGACACAAAAAGCTGGAGTAACTCAGTGGGTCAGACGGCATCTCTGGAGAAAAGGAAAAGGTGGCGTTTCAGGACGAGACTTCTTCAGAATTGTAGATGGAGATCAACACATTAACATTAAATTATGTTCTTTGCATAATATTATCTATAAAATAAATTAATTCTTGCTTTACGGTAGTCTGTTTTTGTGAGGAAAAAAAAATGCTGATAGTCATATGCATTTTCTCTAAATTTGAAGATGTACTAAAGAAGAAATGTCAATGTATTGATCCCTGTGACTGAACTCAAATGCTAGCATGCATTCTAAAACCATGAAATATCCAGCAGGAGCTCAATCCATAGCAAAAAAAAAACAGCTATCCTCCATACTGGAAACTGCAGGAGACCAGATGTGGATTTTTTGCCTTCCTGTTGAAATCAAATCATAAATATTGTTCAATCAAATTGTGACTCAAGTTCATATGGTCACCTGCAAATGTGTTTTCAAGAGTATGGGGTGGGAGACATTATGAAACCTCCCTATGATTAAAGTTTTGACATGCAATAAACGCACAAAATGTATGCTCATAACATTTTGCACTGATCCAGAGTTCTCAAAATATAACAAATATTCTATTGATAAAAGCAAACAATTGTATTTGTTCGGTTTAGCTACAAGGGAACTGCTTTTTCAAATCACTGCTTCTGTCCCAGCACGGCCATCGTCTATGCCTGCTCCTGCCTGTCGTAAGAGCTTTGCGTGCGAACAGTGTGTGGCCAGTCGCGCTTTGTTTAAAGCTTTGCGCGCAAGGTCTGCGGCCGATAGCGCTTTGTTTCCCAATGTGGAGGGGCCTCGCTCGGATGCTGGCCCCTGCCAATGGTTGCACTGTCAATTTGGGAGTGGCGCTCGACGGTTTATTCAACAGCTGATTTCTGCCGACATAAAGGCCGGCACCAGTAAACCATGAGTTAGTTCTTTATGAGAGGGGTTCACTGACGGGCAGGGTCGCGATCAGCAGCGCGGACGGAGGCAGAGAGCGAGCGAGGTGTGCTGCTGTAGACGGTCCCCATGCACACAGCGATATGTATTGTTATTGTTCTCTCGCCAATAAATCTGATTTGTAACTAAGCAGATGAGTGAGTCTTTTTCTGTTCTATCAGTCAGATCCTTCAACTTGATCTCTTGTAACACTGCCCCACTGGACTCATTGACACATACCTCAATTCCATATTATTCCCCCTTGAGAAACCCCTTCCCACTTACATCCAAAACACCTCACACATCCTTCAACTCTTTAATAACATTCAATTTCTAGGTCCCCTTTGCCTCATCTTTACCATGGACGTTCAGTCCCTTTACACATCTGTCCCATCCCAAGTAGGTCTCAAGGTCCTCCAACGGGGACCTAATCAAATTACCTCAACTAACACTCTCCTCCGCATGACGGAACATATCCTCACCCTCTCCAACCTCCCCTTTGGCTCCTCTCACTTCCTCCAAGTTAAAGGTGTAGGTATGGGCACTCGCGCAGGTCCCTGTTATGCCTGCCTCTGTCGATTATGTCAAACAGTCCTCGTTTCAGGCATACACTAGCACCATCCCCCAACTCTTTCTCCGCTGCACCTCCGGTTTCATCAAGGCTGCCTCCTGTACTCATGCAGAATTCATGGATTTCATTATCTTAACCACTAACTTTCACCCTGCTCTCAAATTCACCTCGACTATCGGACATCTCCCCTTTCTTGATCTCTTTGTCTCCATCCCAATGGGCAGACTATAGACTAATCAAATTCCCTATACTATAAACCTACCAACTCCCACAGTTATCTGGACAACCCTGCCTCTTGCACAGACACTGTTCCATGCTCTCAATTATTCCATCTCCAATGCATTGGCTCCCAAGATGAGACTTTGCATGCTGGGACATCCGAGCTGTCCTCTTTCTTTAGTAAACGTGTCTTCAATGTAAACAAATCCACAAGTCTTCAAACCTACCTCTTACCTATTGTTCTTATATCAGGACTTTGTTTTAACCATCTGCCAGTCAAAAACATCCCCCTTGCCTGCGTCAACCTATTACCTGTCACTAGCGATGTTACAATGCTTACCTTCAGCAGCACTGCAGTTCTGCCACTGGCCGTGTGCGCGACTTTGCCGCCTTTATGCCGTTTTCTCCTGCCTGTCAGAGGCGGATTTCCTCAGGCTGTTAAGCTGCTGCAGAAAAATAGTTCCGACTTCCGTTCTCGGAAGTTTATTCATTTTTTTAAATCGTGGAACAATTTAATCACTGGAGTAAAATAAAAAGCTACTTCTAACGCCGTCAACGCCTACAATGGGATGGATCTCACGTAGGGGACAAAAAAAATGTAAGTTGTTTATTTTACATATAAAACTTGCTTCTTAGGATGACTTTAATCAAAATTTCCTTGGCAAAAATGTGATTTTGGCCCCATACGAACCGGCAGTGTTTTTCCTGCCGATATGGAGTTCAAATTCACTGCAGCCGCAACGTTCCAATCGATCACGTTCCACAAAAACCCACTTACAAGACGATTAAAATGCCCATTAATTTACAGGAATTAAACATTAAATTCCTTCCATTTGGCCTATAAATTCATGACAATGAGATTTAAAAATCATGTTATATTGTGAATTCTTGTGTGAATGTTATTTGGACACTTAGGCTATTTAAAAATGTTAACCTTTTCTTAAGAAATGGATAGATGTTTAGATCTAGTAATTGAATTTTGTAATTAGCTACAATTAGGCAACTAACTACTTATATGCTTTAATTTCAGGTCATCCAAGTAAGATTGTTTCATATTTGTTTCAGAATGCTTCTATAATAATTAAAAAGTTCATTCAGTTCTCTTAAATTATGGGCTTTTGACTGTCCTCAATCACAGCTTTTGAATTAAGTCAATGGAAAAGCAATAGGGAACAAGATGCTAATTTCACAGTATGAAAATGGCCTTAATTGCTTTAATACTGAAGATATGAAAGTGAATTAGGTATCAAATTAAACTTCTTTTTATGCTTAACCTGATGGGATAAATTGCAGACTTGATTTTTTTTTAAATCAAAATATTTTGTAACATTGCTACTGTCACTCTGTCCTTCCTCCAGCTTTCTTCTCCCCCAGCAATCAGTCTGAAGAAGAGACTTGACCCGAAAATTCACCTGTCCATATTCTCCACAGATGCTGCCTGACCTTCTGAGTTACTCCAATGCTATGTGTCCTGCTGCTATTCAAGATTTCACTTGGGGTTCGTTTAAAATCAGCAGTACAAAGGTTTTATTTAGTGCTTTGTATTCATCTTGTGAGGCTGCACGGGCGGCACAGTGGCTTAGCAATAGAGCTACAGACTTACAGCGCCAGAGACCTGGGTTCCATCCTGACTACGGATGCTTGTCTGTACGTTCTCCCCATGACCTGCGTGGGTTTTTTCCTGAGATCTTCAGTTTCCTGCCACACTCCAAAGACGTACAGGTTTGGTGTGCGTGTGCGAGGACCTCTGGTCGATGCGGATCCGGTGGGCAGAAGGTTCTGTTTCTGCGCTGCATCGCTAAACTAAACCAAACTAAAGATCGCCTCTATGATATATATTGTCAGTCATAGCCATCCCTCAGCCATGTTCTCTGCAATTTAAAACAAACTTATTTTCCCTATTTCTTGCAAACTAAACTAAAACTAAATTTTGATACAGTGCAAAACACAAGTGCTTGCATAGTCAATGCTGTCAGCTGAATCATTGTTTCATAGAAAATGTATGTCATTTCCATTTTCATCCTAAACCGACTGGGAATCTCCGACTGACTCTTGGTCACACCCTATGTTTCATTTAGGTATGAATGGAGACCAATTTACCATCAGAGTCTTCCAAAGAAAATTGCCCAGGGAAAAATAAATTGCAGGGCAAAGGGGGGGGGGGGGGGAGAGAAGATTGACAAACTGGACGGAATGACAAACGGCTCCACAAGGTCATAAACATTTTTAAATGAGTGCTACAAGATCAACATTCCATGCAGTCTAATGACTTTCTTTTCTCAAAGGGTCATGAGTCTCTGAAACTCCCTTCCTTAAATTGAAGTAAGTGGATGCAGAGGCTTTAAATATTGTTTGAGGCCAGGACAGAATCTTGATAAGCAAGAAGGTGAAAGATTACTGGAGCGAGGGAGGAATGTAGATTTGAGGTTAATATTGTATTCAAATCAATACCCGATTGATTTGCTGAGCAGGCACAAGTGGATGTGGAGGCTTTGGAAAGGGTGCTGAAGAGGTTTACCAGAATTGCTGACTGGATCAAGGGTATTAGCTGCAGGATTATTTTCTCTGGAATGCCAGAGGTTGATGGGAAACCCTATAGAAGAACATTAAATTATGAGGGGGTAAAAATACGGTTGTCAGTCAGAACCTTTTTCAGGATGGAAATTTCAATACTATGGGGAATAGCTTTAGGTTAAGAGTGGCAAGGTTTAAAGGAGACTAGACCAAGTTGCACCCGTTTGGTCCCGTCCCCTCAACACACGCCTGCTGCGACACACACACACACACACTAACTGAGTGCTTGGAGGTGGGGGTGGTGGTGGAGGCAGATATGAGGGTGACATTTAAAAGACTTTTGGATAGGTGCATGGAAATGCAAGGAATGGAGGAATATGGATTATGTGCAGGCAGGTAAGAGTTGGCCTTGGCATCATGTTTGGCTGAGTTATTGTGGGCCGAAGCCCTAGTCTGTGCTGTACTGTTTTACACTGTATGTTGAAGTGACCAAGGGGCAAACAGTGTCAATTCAGTGCACAGTTATGGCCCTGTCTCACGGTGCGAGTCGACCCACGAGTGACAGACTCGTGGTTGTGTACGAGATTCCAAGTTGATGTTCAAGTGTTTGAACCGACTTCCCACGGATATGGTAAGTTTGCCGTTTACTTGTAATTTCTGCGATGTTCCAAGTTCGTCTCCAGAGTTACCAAGTTCCTCTCCCGTTTACTCTTGAGTTACCAAGTTCCTCTCCCGCTCAGGGCGTGTGTTGTTGCCGCAGTCCGGGATTCGCATTTAAAGCACCCGGTTATCTTCAGCAGTTCAGGCGAGAAGTTTGGCAATATATTTGCATGCGCCCGATTTGACTTTAAATTCCAACAGAAAATACAGGTTTTAGAGGACCTTGGAGGTGAGACGGGAAGGGGATTGAGTTGCTGAGGTGGGGTGGGGGGTGGGGGAGATGGGGTTGGGGAGCGCTGAGGAAACTGACTGAAGGTTGGGTGGGGAAGGAATGAGGGAAGGTCTAGGAGATGTAGTTGAGGGAATGGGATGGAAGGGAGGGCGAGGGGTGATGGGGAGGAGGGTAATAGGACAGGTTGGGGGGGGGAGGAGGAGGGCTGGTGGAATTGGGAGAAGGCAAGGACTATGGGTGGGGAGGAGTGAGAGGGGGGCTGGGAACGGCGTTGGCGGTTGAGGAGAAGGAATGAGAGGAAGGGGTAGAGGAGTGGTCCTGGACTCGGCGGGAGGTCAGAAGAGGTGAAGAGTGAACTGGTCGAGATGAAAGAGCAGGTTGAGGGCTCAATGATCATTTTGTTCATACAATTGAGGAAGTTATGGCTAAATCTGAAGCACAAACCGAGTGCTTTGGAAAATCGTTTCAATTCCATCGGCACCAACCATGGAAGAAGAGTTTGAAGCTGTTTAAGGTGCAGGTTTAACTAAATACGTAAGCACTGCAGCTTTGATTTCGCAGTAAGCATGGGTCAATATCGACCTTCACTTCACGAGCAACTTTTCCCTTTGGAGGCCAAAGAGATTGCAGGTGCTGGAGTCTGGGACAAAAGCAAACTGCAGGAAGAAGCCAACGGCCAGGCAGCATCTGAGAAATGGGTAGTCAACCTTTATAGTCCCGGCCCGAAACATCCGTGTACATTTTATGATTTCCCTCCAAAGATGCAGTCTCCCGTGGTTTGTTTGCACAACTCTCTCCCCTTTCTCTCCCAACACGGGTGGGGAGGGAGGGGGGGGGGGGGGGGGGGTGGGGCGAGATAGTTTAAACGGACCTTACCCCCCACTTCAAGCTTCCATTGCGCATAATTCAGCAGCAAAACCTCTCTTCCCCTTACCCAGCGACGCCCGATTCCTCGCACCCCCACAAGTTCACATTGACGAGGGAAGAATGAGCGGGGAGTCTGAAGAAGGGTCCCGACCCGAAACATCACCCATTCCTTCCCTCCAGAGGCGCTGCCTGTCCCGCTGAGTTACTCCAGCATGTTTGTGCCTATCGTCGGTGTAAACCAGCATCTGCAGTTCCTTCCTACACACGGACAGTGAAGTGCCTCGGCCAAATTGCACGTGTCCTCGGTCAAACCATACACACCAATAAGTACTGGGATTGTTTTAGTTTGGGCTCAGTGTGGTGTCCGTAGCCTGGGCACACTGCCGGAAAAAGTATCGATAAATATGTGTGGAACTTTCACAAATAAGGGGTTAGATAGGTCTGGAGTGTGGTGTTAACCGTGGGACTGTGCCCTGCTGAGATAGACACGAAATGCTGGAGTAACTCAGTGGGACAGGCAGCATCTCTGGAGAGAAGGAATGGGTGACGTTTCGGGTCGAGACCCTTCTTCACATCAGCTGAAGCAGATCTGGGTGTTCGGACGATGGACTAAACCGCCCCACCTAACCCCAAGATCAAAAAGATGTTGACATATCCACTATATATGTTATTTAATTCCTCTGTCAGAACCGGTGTGTTCAGTGGAGATTTTCTCGACGGAGGAGCGAGGATGATATTGAGAAATAAAGTGGCGGGAGAGGCTCCAAACAAAAATAACTAAACTAATTCTGGTTTAAAAAGAGAATATGTCTGTTAAAAAAAACCCCAGAGGAAATTAATTGTTTCAACTAAAAAACGGAGTCATTCCATTATGAATCATTGATTCTCAATGTATTTTCATATATTAGATAATTTGAAATGCTGCAGTTTTGAATGGTACAGCCGGGCTTTGGCATCATTTCTAAAATCTAGGAGATGATTTTAACCAAATATCGGACCTATTTATTTTCTCTTTCTCGCTTTTAGGTTTTGATGCGTTTATTTTGTCACCCAAGTAAATAGATACAGGTTATAAATATTTTAAAATATTGTACAGTGGTTATCACAATCTGTATGATTGGCATACTTTGCATTTAAAGGGCAGCCCTTTAAATGTTGAACTCATAGATGCATACTAATGCATGATATTCATGCAATTTAATATTGGATGTAACTAGGGTGTGTGGATTTTTATCCTGGAACAGTAGGATTCTCTGATGTGAAGGTAGTCTGGTTTGCGTTTCTTACACTTTATCATATCCTAAACTAAAGTATTGATAGACACAAGATGCTGGAGTAACTCGGCGGGACAGGCTGCATCTCTGGAGAGAAGGAATGGGTGGCGTTTCGGGTAAGTCTGAAGAAGGGTCTCGACTCCATTCCTTCTCTCCAGAGATGCTGCCTGGTCCGCTGAGTTACTCCAGCATTTTGTGTCTATCTTTGGTTCAGTCTTTACTCGAGCGAACGAACAGATTAAAGAGTTCCCACGGTAGACTCACGAGACACTAAGGTAAACGCACGGGCCACTACGTTATTACAACGAGTTTAAAAGTTTCCATTTTTAACTTGAACAGTAAATTTGACTCGTGGAAAAAATCAAACATGTTTGATTTTTTTCACGAGTTAACAAGTTTCACGGGTACCTGCCGTTAGCGCCACGAGTCGATAAGTTGCTCGCGCGAGTTCCGACGTTCCCGCTACGTGATCACCACAAGTGAAAACTCGGGGTCACTCGTGGGCCAACTCGCACCGTGAGACAGGGGTTTTACTAATATCTTTGAACTTCACTACTGCTTACAGACATTCAAAAGAGCAGCTTACAGAGCACTGCAGCAATGAAACATGCCCTTGGGCCCAAGTCATGCTGTTGGGTATATGGAACATGCTGCCAGAGGAAAAAGTTGTGGCAGGAATAGCAACAACATTTAAAAGATATCTGAACAGTTGCATGGCTCGGAAATGTTTAGAGAGATTTACAAGCAAATGGGACAAGCTGAGACGGGGCATTTTGGTCAGTATGGACAATTTGGGGTGAAGGGCTTGTTTCCATGCTGTATGACTCTATAATCTTCTGACCAAGTTTTCTAACCAAGCTAATTCCACTTTCCTGCATTTGACCCATATCACTTCAATTCTTTCCTATCCCGGTACATTTCCAGATGTTTTTTTAAAACGTAATAATGTTGCCACCATCTGCAACTCCCTATGGCAACTAGTTCCATGTGCAGCCAATCCTCTGTGTGAAAAAGTTGCCCCTCCAGTCTCTTTAAAATGTTTCTACTCTCACCTTAAAAGTATGCCCTCTAGTTTTAGACTCCTTTGCCCTGGGGAAAATACTGTGGCTATTCACTTTACTTATTTTATAAACCTCTATAAGATCACTCCTCATCCTCTTGCGCTCCAGGGAAAAAATACCAGACAGTCAGACCCAACAGACAGGTTTGACCATGCAAAAGTAAGATCAGTGTAGAAATTATCAGCAAAAGTAATAACTTTTGAGTCAACCACATTTTTTTGGTAATTTGCCCATGTTGGCCAACATGCTCCATCTACACGAGTCCCAGCTGCCGGCATTTGGCCCATATCCCCAAAGGCTTTCCTATCGACGTACCCGTCCAAATGATCTTTAAGCATTGTGAACTTGTTTTGTAAAGAATTCAAAGAGCTGCATTGATATTTTGTTTGATCGTTCAAATAATGTGATACCAGCAACACTAGACTCCAGAAATAAACACCCAGTTCTGAGCTCTGCCACAGGAAGAGATTATCAAGTGAGCCGAGGAAAAGTTCCAAAGATGTTCTTAAAAGGTCCTTGTAACATTCACTCTCTGACCCTCTGGATCCCTGGCCACTCAGCATGGAAGCCATGTGCACACTTCAAACCACTCAGAGGACTTGCATAGCAGAGAGATTGCAACTTCTCACAGACTATACAAACACACATCTGCCATGTCAGGCATCTCCGGTCCCATTTTTAGTAGTGTCTAAAGGGTCCATATTTGTTTTACCAGCCACCTCAAAACCCAAAGAATTAGAATAGAAGCAGAAGATAGACACAAAATGTCGGAGTACTTCAGCGGGTCAGGCAGCATCTCCGAAGAGAAGTGATGTTTCGGATCGAGACCCTTCTTAAGACCGGAGCAGAAGATCTGCCCCAAGAAAACTGGAAAAGCTACAGTTGCCATCTTCCAAGATCTACTTGGGTGAAAGACTAAGAGGCAGTAAATATTACACTATTTTCCAAATAAATAAAGAGCAAACAAACTACTGATGAAAATTACATTTTCCCAAAGCTAGAGTATAGGAGTACCTGAAGGCATGGACTGGAAATAAAGGAATTTGTTATCCAAAATAACATTTTTAATGCAATATACCCCATGTAAGAAGTTACATCATAGAGAAGAACTCATTTTAATATCATTTCAATTAATTTATTTTCAATAAATTGCATCGGCTGTGCTGTTGGAAAAAGGCCACTTCATCAAAACATAATCCAGTTGTATTAATAGTGCCTTCAAATCATGTCTTACTGTTCGATGAATGTCAAATATCGAATGTTGTTTAAAACTGACCATTTTAAATGATGCATACTTCTGCCTCATCCAACATTGATTTGGCAATTAAGATGGTTTATGTTTGTAGCTTGGAGTACTTGTCCCTTAATAGTAAAGAAGAGGATGCAACATGTGTATCAGGCAGCTTAACTCACGGATATGTCAGTTGCTGTTATCACAAAACTATGCAAATGTCACAAAAGTATTTTAATTCCTTCAGCTCATATATTTATTCTGAAGAAAAAATGTACAGAGGTGTGCTTTGCTGAATTCTTCAATGAATCCCTTGTGAATTATTTACAGACCTGGTTCAATATTTCAAGCTTTTTTAGCCACTGGAAGTAAGCACATGTGAACAAAGCAGTTCAGCTTGAAACAAAACTAATCTGGCATGCTGATGTTTTCAATCTTTTAAAGTGACAGAATTTGCGAGAGAACTGTGCAATTCTCTAGTGGCAGATTTACAGTAAAATACTTTTGGCTTTACGCCGTCTCTCATACACTAACTATATATACTGCTTGATGTCTCACAGCTAAATGCAGGCTGTTGGGGTGTAAACTTCCACTATTTCATTTTTGTCTTGCTTTCACCTTTCAGCAGACGAATTGAAATGACACTGAAAGTCAAAACAGCAGCAACAAAGCAACATCGCGAATTGCAATTTAAGACAGACACAAAGAAATGGAGGAACTCAACGGGTCAGACAGGATCTAGGTTTGAACCAGGATCTGCAGTTACTTTCAATACATAATTGGAACTTAAGATATGCTAACTGGCTTTTTGATTAGTAGATACAAAATTAATGACAAATCCAATGAGATCACTGAACACATGATCACAGCATTCACTTTTTTGCCTATTTTGCTAAAATGGCAGGAAAAAAAGCTAAGCAAGAAAGGGTCCTTTTTATGTTCCTACTTCTAGATGACTACATCAGGTCAGCGTTATTAACCATTCAACATGTCCTACCCTTTAAGAAGTTGTTCGCATGTACACACAGATCCCTCGGTTCTCGTTAATTCTTTCGAACTGGCCCATTGGATCTATAGTGACTCATTATTCTTTCTGCCAAACTATATGACTTCTTTGTATCAAGTATCACTTGTCAGTTGTCTGCCATTCAGACGGCCAATTAATATCATCCCACAGCCTATTGGCATCCTCACCACTACTTACCACACTTTCAAGTTTCATCCCACATGATCAACACCATATTATACTCATTCTGAAATAGTGGAGATCTCTAAAGTTACCAGTACCTGAAAAAGAACAACTGCAGTTAACTAAAGGTTTGCATTTTTAAGATACACCTCATCATTGCTCAATGCGGAGGTTTAAAATTGCACAAAACAGTATATTGTAAATATTGTGACAAAACTGGAGATTTCCTAAAATGTCTTTCTTGAATGGTATATTTTTTTATCTTTCTTCCTCCAAGTCTTGTCATCATGACTCTCTTCATTTCACCCCTCTTTGACCTTACAGATCCCCATTCCCAATCATTAACCTTCCTTCTTTCTTGATGCCATCCCAGGCTGTGGGTAGTTTGGGAAGAATCTGCAGATTCTGGTTTAAACCGAAGATAGACACAAAAAGCTGGAGTGACTCAGCGGGACAGGCTGTATCTCTGGAGAGAAGGAATGTCTTGACCAATGTCTCAACCCAAAACATCACCCATTCCTTCTCTCCAGAGATGTCGCCTGTCCCGCTGAGTTACTCCAGCTTTGCGTCTGTCTTCTGTACTTAGTTTAGTGATATAATGTGGAAACAGGCCCTTCGTCCCACTGAGTCGGCACCGACCAGCGATCCCCGCACATTAACACTACTCTACACACATAGATAGCAGTATTGCTCAGTCAAACGTGCTGAATCAAACCAACTCTATTCTGCAAAACACAAAACGGAAAACTCATCAATCTGTTATGCAAATTACATGTTCAAACATATAAAGTGAATAATATCAGGAATCTACTCTCACTTCTACCACTTCAAAATACAATTAAATACCCAACTACTGAAAGATTTGCAATGCTTGATGCTGAGATCAAGAATCATGCATCCCATCTCTCTAAAATAACATAGGCTCGATGAAAAACTGCCAATGTCGTTTTCAGCAATTGGGCTAAGAAAAGGTTAATTCGAGCATTTAAAGCAAGTACATAGCGCCAATCAAAATAAAGTCCTTCACCCCACCCCCATCCATAAAGCTAAATAATTGGGGGAAATGAAAACTTTCTGTTTTCATTTTGGGAAAAAATAATCATTATCAACAATCACAAAGACTCAATCAGAAAAGCTCTTCTGTTCTGCCATAAACCAAGTGTGTGTGTCTAGGAGAAAAATACTTCAATAATACAGGGAGGAGATCCATGCATTAGTTAGTAACATGGTGTGAGCGCAACAAGCCAGTCAGCAAGAAGGAGCCAGTTATTGACTTCAGGAAGCGTGGAGGAATATTTCCTCCAATCAGCGTCAATGGTAGCACAGTTGAAATGGTTAAGAGCCTCACGTTCCTTACCGTTATTATTACCAACGATTTGTCATAAAGCAATAGCCAAGAGGGCATTCCGATGCCTCTACCCTCAGGAGACTGAGGAACATTGGCATGTCTCCAAATACAGACTGGGCTGTACGGGAGCGGTAGCGGTTCGCAGTGCAGCTCTGCCCGGACACGGAGCAGCCCCCTGGGGCAATGGGACATGTGAGAGGCAGCAGTCGCCTGTGATCCCCTCCCTCCCACTCTCCTCCCTCTGGTGGACACCATGAACAAGGAGAAAGTCTGAAGAAGGGTCTCGACCCGAAACGTCACCCATTCATTCTCTCCAGAGATGCTGCCTTGCAGCCTGTCCCACTGAGTTACTCCAGCATTTTGTGCCCATCTCCAAACTTCTACTAATGCACCTTAAAGAGCTTACTATTGGGTTTCATCACAGCCTGGTTTGGGTACAGCTCTACCTAAAACCATAAGAAATTGCAGAGGGGTGTGGATGTAGCCCAGTCCATCACACACACCATAATTCCTACCGTTGATTCCATTTACATTTCATGCTGCCTCAGGAGAGCAGCCAACAAAGACCATGCCCACCCCAGTCTTGCCTTCTTCTCCCTGCTCCCATCAGGCAGAAAATACAAAAGATAGAAAACACACACGCCAAGACTCAGGAACAGCTTTATCCCATCTGTTATCAGGCTTCTGAATGGCCCATCTCTACAAGCAAGAGTACCCGTCCTAATCTCCATCCCCGCACAGCTCGGTTTTACCATCTCCCTAAAATCTAGAAACACAATGCCCTGGCAGACCCATTGTTTCTGCCTGCTCCTGCCCGACTGAAACCATTCCCACGTACCTCAACCATCCTATCCCCCCCGGTCCAATCCCTCCCGACCTGTTTCACATGCCCTTTGTCTCTTTAATTACTTCCATTTTCCAAGCCTTCGTTCCCTCATATTTGTGGATGTTTATGTTAAGTTCTATCGTTCTTTTAATTGAGCTGTGTTCTTTTAATTGTATGGCTGCATGGTAACTCAAATATCGCTGAACCTTAATTGGTGCAAGTGACAATAAATGTGAATGTGAATCTGAATCATCCTTCGAGATTTTGCCATCTCCAACGGGATCCCACCACTAGTCACATCTTCCCATCTCTACCAACTTACGCTTTCCGCAAAGACCGTTCCCTCCGCAACTCGCGGGTTAACTCATCCCTTCCCACCCAAACCAACCCCTCCCCAGGTACTTCCGCTGCAACCGCAGGAGATGCAACATCTGGTCCTATACCTTCTCATTTTGCTGATCACCTACGCTCAGTATACCTTGATCTCCAGATTGCCAAACACTTTAACTTCCCTTCCCATTGTGACCTTCCTGTCCTGGGTCTCCTCCATTGTCAGGGTGAGGCCAAATGCAAATTCGAGGAACAGCATTTCAAAATTTGCTTGAGCAGTATGAATATAGATTTCTCTAACTTAAGTAATCCTTGTTACCCCTCTCTCTCGCCTTCCCTCCCCCACCCAAGATGTCATACTAGTTTCACTATTATCCCATTGAGTTTCACTGTCTGCATAACTGGTTTTCATGAATCCCACAGCCAACAATGGACCATTGTATGCTCCACCTTTCCTTGATCATCGTTACTTTTTGCATATCTTTCATTCATTTGTTCTATATCTCTCTATATCACCAACAACATCTCTCATTTCTCTATCCCCGACTCAGTCTGAAGAAGGGTCTTGACCCAAAACATGAAGTATTCCTTTTCTCCAGAGATGCTGCCTGACCCTTTGAGTTACTCCAGCTTTTTGTGTCAATCTTCGATTTAAAGGATATCGCCAGTTCCTTCGTATCTATTCTCTAAGTGTCTACTTCATTGTGGACATTGGACTTTGTCCCTGGAACTGTTGTGCCACACTGCTGAGCACTTATATTCTGTACACTGTATCTCTCCCTTCAATCTATCTCTTGTACTCGAGTTTAGCTTGATGAAATTTAGGTATAGTAATATATAATTTGATTGCACAGCATGCAAAAAACAAACCTTGTCATTATACCCCACTACACGTGTCAATAATAAGCATAAACCTAAACCTTGTTCAAAATTCAAAGCAGCTCAAACTGCAACAATCCTCCTTCATTTCTAGCCGATTCTCCAAAGGGAATGAAAGCTTTAATAAATCACAGTCATAGTCATACATTGTGGAAACAGGTCCCACAGCCCAACATGTCCCAGCTACACTTGTCCCACCTGCCTGCGTTTGGCCCATCTCCCTCCAAACCTGTCCTATCCATGCACCGGTCTAGCTGTTTCTTAACCGTTGGGATTGTCCCCGCCTCAACTTCCACCTCTGGCAATTCACTCACTTTTTCATGTGTGAAAAAGTTACCCCACAGATTCCTATTACATATTTTCCCCTTCACTCTAAACCTATGTCCTCTGGTCCTTAATGCCAAATTTAGGGCAGTTATATCTTTTTACACACCAGTTTAAAACATGAAAATTAAAAAGTTATAGATGAAAACACTCAGCAGGTCAGGCAACATCTGTGGAAAGAGAAACAGGATTGTGTCTCTTTATTAAAACCGAGTGCTGAATCTGACAGAACAGTGAATCCTGTTAACCTCTTTAATTTATTTACAGCATCAGAGATTAACCTTGTTATGACAGAAAAGAAGAATCTTCCATCTTTGAGATTAATCTCTGATGTGCAGCTTTGAGACATAAAGCAAAGACGTGAGACATGAAGCAAAGGGAGTGGGAAGTTCAAACACGCACAAGAGAAGTAAAGGGCGTTCCATTCAAATCACGGAGTACGGCTTGTAACTGCTGGAGCAGGAATGGGGTAAAATGGCAGCCCAGACCCCAGTCACAAGGCATGTGAGCCTTCAGCTCTGACATGGAATGGATAAAACCTTTTTCAGAGTAAACAATATTGTTGAAACTAAAATCAGTATGGAACTGTGCCTGCTCAAACAAAGAGTGGAAAGGAAAAATATCCTACTGAGAGAGAGAGAGAGAGATGCTCAGATACAATAAAATAACATGCAGTACAACACAAGAATAGGCCCTTTGGCCCACAAAGTCTGTCCTGGACATAATGCTAAAGCCATCACTTATCTACCTATTCACAACCCATATCCTTCCATATCTATATGCCTATCCAAAAGTATTTTAAATGCCACCAACAGCACCCCAGCAGCATGCAACGAGACCTGGGTGTCATGGTACACCAATCATTGAAAGTAGGCATGCAGGTGCAGCATGCAGCGAAGAAAGCAAATGGTATGTTAGCATTCACAGCGAAAGGATTTGAGTATAGGAGCAGGGAGGTTCTACTGCATTTGTACAGGGTTTTGGTGAGACCAAACCTGGAGTATTGCGTACAGGTTTGGTCTCCAAATCTGAGGAAAGACATTCTTGCTATAGAGTGGGTTCAGAGAAGGTTCACCAGACTGTTTCCTGGGATGTCGGGACTTTCATATGAGGAAAGACTGGATAGACTCGGCTTGTACTCACTGGACTTTAGAAGATTGAGGGGGGATCTTATAGAAACTTACAAAATTCTTAAGGGGTTGGACAAGCTAGATGCAGGAAAATTGTTCCCCATGTTGGGGGAGTCCAGAACAAGGGGTCACAGTCTAAGGATAAGGGGGAATTCCTTTAGGACCGAGATGAGGAAAACATTCTTTACACAGAGAGTGGTGGGTCTCTGGAATTCTCTGCCACAGAAGGTCGTTGAGGCCAGTTCATTGGCTATATTCAAGAGGGAGTTGGATGTGGCTCTTGTGGCTAAAGGGATCAGGGGGTATGGAGAGAAGGCAGGTACGGGATACTGAGTTGGACGATCAGCCATGATCATATTGAATGGCGGTGCAGGCTCGAAGGGCCGAATGGCCTACTCCTATTTTTCTATGTTTTCTATGTTCAGGCACTCACTGTCCACTGTGTAAAAAAAACTTGCCCCGCACATCTCCTTTAATGATAATGATTTTTCTGGATATTGTGGGCCAAAATGCCTGTTCCTATGCTGTATGATCCTATGGCTCTGTAACATTTGCCACTTTTTTGCCTGTTAATGCCTCACAGATGCATCAGTTGATGGAGAGTTTGCAGAATCAGATGAAGAGATTATAAGAAGATTACAAAAGACATAAACTAACAGTCAGGAATGACAATGAGTCATTTATTAGTACTGTTGAAGAACATGCCTCAACGCTATAATTTTAACATTTGCCTGAATCAAGATCTATGGGACAAGATCATGTGAAATTTAATACATGAGGACGTTCAATCTATATTATTTAATCAATAAAATTTAACATGTTAATGTGCATGTAAAAATGCCATAGTGATGGCGATGGCTTATAAGAAAGCAAATACATTTCAGCCAGTGCACAATGTCAGTATTTGCATTTGGAAAGATAGACAGAAGCAAATGTGGGAGTTCCAATATAAAGAAAAGACACAACGCAGCAGGTCAGCCAGCATCTCTGGAGAATATGGCACGTGGCGTTTCAAGTTGGGACCCAAAATGTCACCTGCGAGTCTGAAGCAGAGTGTTGACCTGAAACATCGCCTATCAGTGTTCTCCAGAGATGCTGCCTGGCCCGCCTGAGTTACTCCAGCACTGTGTCTTTTTATGTAAACCAGCATCTGCAATTCGTTGTTTCTCCATTGTAGCTCCAATATCAAGCCTAAAGCGCATGGGTTTGGTGTGGAAAGCGAGGCTGGATTGGAAGGCATCCAGCAGACCACCGGTGATTTGGATTCATGAAAAGCTTCAGCTACAAACAGAAACAGCACATGGCTTCAGCGAGTAAGACTGACCGGAGGAGTGCAACCCAGAGTAGGCCACGTTGGTTCTCAATGAGAGGGCAGCATGTGCAACTAAAAGCCACAAAGGGGTAACCTGTACAATTTGAAGCTGACAATCAGCTTGAAGAGCAAAGTTTAATGGCAGGCATGACACCAGCAACAATAACATCAAATGCCAGGATTCTAAAAGTCAATGTCGGCAATTAACAAGTCAAAATGTACTTTGAATTAATTGCTCCCTGTTTGCTCAGTACACAGAAAGGTACATCAAAAGGTTCAGCAAAGTATAATTCACAAATCTAAAGTGACATCAGGCAAGACATTGAAAACTGTGGCTCGGGTACAATGTGTATTTGTTCATAATAATCAAAACAGGGAAGCTACCACACAAAAAAGACAAACTATGTTTGAGAAAGATTGACTCAAAGAATTAAATCTGGATTAAAATAATATATTTAGCATGAACATTAAGTAGGGACACAGAGTACCCATATGGATAAAGATAAATGACTCGGCAATTTACTGCACGCCTAGATTTGTACTTTATAAACTTAAGTCCAAAGTAGAGTTGTAGGAGTTAACTAGAACTCTCAGTGTGTAGGTGAGAACTACCTACTGTTTGGGTAACACCCAATGCTGTGGTGCCCAGGGATGGCAAGATGTCTAGCTTTGTCAGGCTCTGAGGTAACTTTCAACCAAATCATGGATGATGGCCAAGGCCCATTGTGCATGTTGAAGGACCTGCATGCTGAACTAGCAAGTGATCAGGCTCATAGCAAGGTGGACCTTTAACATCTATGTGCACAGCAAAACACGGACAAAGTTAATATTTTCTAAAAATTGACATTAATTATAAAGTTTGTTCACATACCTGATTAAATGTAGGTCATCACCCACAAAATGGGAAAGGGGATTCAACATTCTCCATGCAACCAATGTGACATTTTAATGAAAACTGGCAAAAGGAAAGAAAATGTCCAAACACTTTAAGTTGCTCCAAACACTCCAGGAGACTTCCTGAACAGAGGTTAAACTGAAGACGAGTAAAAATCACTTTGTGCAGAAAGAAGTGTTATATTTGGCTTTCAGGGCAGAAGCAAAGATTCTACAACTGGTCCATACCAAGGCTAAGTCTCTTGCCAGAGAATGTCATTGAACCTTCCCAGCTAGCATCAAATATTGAACAGATTTCTGCAGGGTGTTCCAGAGGTACTGAGACATCTTTCCCCACCACCATGGACATTCCAGCTTTAGCAACAGAAGTCTCACAGCCCCTGTGAGAGAAATGACATAAAATAGTGCATCACAGGGTCAACAGCCCATGATGTCAATTTAAACTAATCCTATTTCACTGCATGAAAGTGCATGTCCCATGTGACAGAGCTCCCCTCCCTTGGATACCACCTTGATCCCTATTACTGGCTGACAGGAGAGGCCAATCCCCAGCATCATTGGTAACACCTGGGTCCAATTAGCTGGCCACCTGTAATTGTCTCCCTCCTCCCCCATAAAACTGCAGAGGCAGAGAGGCAGGTTGTGTTTCAGGAAGAGTGAGCCACTGGGACAAACTTGAGACCATCAAAGCTACTATATTGTCAAGACTGGGTTGTCTGTAGGTCTGTCTGTCTGTCTGTCTGTCTGTCGTTCTGTCTGTTGTCTGTCTGTCTGTCTGTCTGTCTGTCTGGCAGCGTCTGTCTGTCTGTCTGTCTGTCTGTCTGTCTGTCTGTCTGTCTGTCTGTCTGTCTGTCTGTCTGTCTGTCTGTCTGTCTGTCTGTCTGTCTGTCTGTCTGTCTGTCTTTCCTGTCTGTCTGTCTGTCTGTTCTGTCTGTCCTGTCTGTCGTCTGTCTGTCTGTCTGTCTGTCTGTCTGTCTGTCTGTCTGTCTGTCTGTCTGTCTGTCTGTCTGTCTGCTGTCTGTCTGTCTGTCTGTCTGTCTGTCTGTCAGTGTCTGTCTTCCTGTCTGTCTGTCTGTCTGTCTGTCTGTCTGTCTGTCTGTCTGTCTTTCTGTCTGTCGGTCTGTCTGTCTGTCTGTCTGTCTGTCTGACTGTCTGTCTGTCTGTCTGTTATCTGTCTGTCTGTCTGTCTGTCTGTCTGTCTGTCTTCTGTCTGTCTGTCTGTCTGTCTGTCTGTCTGTTGTCTGTCTGTCTGTTCTGTCTGTCTGTTCTGTCTGTCTGTCGTCTGTCTGTCTGTCTGTCTGTCCTGTCTGTATGTCTGTCTGTCTTCTGTGTCTGTGTCTGTCTGTCCTGTCTGGTCCTGTCGTGTCGTATGTCTGTCTGTCTGTCTGTCTGTCTGTCTGTCATATATATATTATTATATATTTCAATTCCAACCCCGAAGCAATTGAGAGGCGATTTCTTGGGGCCATGTAATTTAACGTGTGTCTTTGCTTTTAAAAGTGAAGCTGTTTTAATTGTTTACGCTGCGCTGTGTTTCGTGTTGGGGAGAGTGCTGCTGTTACAATGCTTTTGATTCTATTCTGCCCTCCCCCTTCCACAGAAAAATGCCTAAATTTGTCATGTGTGCCCGCTCTCCTGGGAGCAATCCAAACCATGGGAACAATGAACCCTCAGAGGCTTCGCGTTCCTTGCTCCTATATATGGACCTCACTCGCTCACAACTGTATGAACGCTCGATCAACCAGGCATCGGCCAACACGGTGGCCTTGATTACTGAAACAAAGTAAACTTGTACCAGACCTCATCATCTTCCTTCCGCCCACGTAACCACGGCACCACACTTTCAACAGAAACCTTAATATTTTAAAGAATATGTTATGGGGACATTGGATTGTCTGAAGAAGGGTCCCGAGCAGAAACGCCACATGTGTGTGTGTGTCTGTGTGTGTGTGTCTGTGTGTGTGTGGATCTGTGTGTATCCGTGTGTGTGTCTGCTGTCGGGTCCCGGTGGCCGCTCAAAGTCAGTGACCCAAGCTGCTTCTTCCTCGGAAGTGCGGCCAGTTCTGCTGTCCGTGCCCGGAGCGCGGCGGCAGCCACCCAAGCTAAATTCACTCCCGGCCACAATAAAAAACCATATAGCAATAACAGCACGGAAACAGCCATCTCGGCCCTTTTACTCCGTGCTGAACACTACTCACCTAGTTCCCATCTACCTGCACTCAGACCGGAGTGTGACAAGTGGGTTACTGGACCCCAATCCCCTCCTTCACAACGCCAGACTCCCCAAATACTATGAACTGAAGCTCTCCCCCCACCCCGGGAAATACAGTATTTAAAAACATAAAGCACCAAGAAATGCACTTACTACGTAATTGGTTACTGGAGGGAGCGCATTTTCCCTTTGTAGGTCGTATCAATAGATGCGGCCGCGCTGAAATAACTCAAAGCCACAGGATGGAGATGTATTTTAACATTGTTGCTTTATTAAAACATACCTTAATTCACGGTTGGCTCAAGAGTAACGGGAGAGAACTTGGAGCATCGCAGCAATGACATACCCGTGGGAACTCGGTTACACACTTGATCATGAACTTGAAGTCTCGTACACAGCCACGAGTCTTTCACTCGGGGTACCTCGTGGGTCAACTCCCACCGTGAGCCAGGGCCATTAGATGGTTGGGTTTTACATTTAAGGATGAGGTTTACAAGTACTTAGAAGCACATGATAAAATAGGCTGAAGTCAGCATGGTTTTGTGAAGGGGCGATCTTGCCTGACATATCTGTTGGAATTATTTGGGGAAGTAAATATCAGGATAGACAAAGGGGTCAGTGGACGTTGTTTACTTGGATTTTCAGAAGGCCTTTGATGAGGTGCCACATGCGAGGCTGCTAAAGAAGATGAGAGCCCATGGTATTAGAGGGAAGATACTAGCATGGACAGAAAGTTGGCTGGATGGCTGAAGGCAAAGAGTGTTGAATAAAGGGAGCTTTTTCTGGTTGGTTGCCTGTAACTTGTCGTGTTCTGCAGGGCTTGGTATTGTATATTAATACGTTGTATATTAATGATTTAGATGATGGAATTGATGGCTTTGTAGCCATGTTTGCAGACTATAGAAAATGGGTGGAGGGCCAGGTACTGTAGAGGACGCAGGGACTCTGCAGAAGGACTTAGACAGGTTGGGTGAGTGGGCAAAGAAGTGGCAGATGGAATACAGTATAGCAAAATGTGCAGTCATACACTTTGGCTGTAAGAATAAATGTGCAGACTATTTTCTAAATGGCGAGAGGATTCAGAAATCAGGGGTGCAAAGGGACTAGAGCAGAATTCCCAAAAGGTTAATTTGTAGGATGAATTAGTAATAAGGTAAATGCAATGTGAACATTTATTTTGAGAGTACTCAAAAGCAAGGATGTAATGCTGAGACTTTATAAGGTGCTGGTCCAGACCTCATTTCGAGTATGTGTGCAGTTCTTTCGTCAGAGGGTGGTGAAACTGTGGAATTCATTGCCACAGACAGCTGTGAAGGTATATCATTGTGTATTTTTAAGGCAGAGATTGATAGGTTCTTGATTACTAAAGGTGTCAAAGGTTATGAAGGAGAAGGCAGGAGAATGGGGTTGCGAAGGAAGATAGATCAGCCATGATTGAATGGCAGAGTAGACTCGATAGGCTGAGTAGCCTAATTCTGCTCCCATGACTTATGAACTGATTAAATAATGCCACCTACATTCTCATTCAAACTGTTAATATAAATGATAAACAACAGTAGACTGTTGCAGCTCACACTGCCCACAGGCCTCTAATCCAGAAAAAAAAACCTTCCACAGCACACTCCAGTTCCTTCCACCAAGCTAATGTTGACATGTTTATGAGTCCAAGAATAATGCTACATCAGCAATAAAGGCAGAGTCTCCACAATCAACACAGAAACACAACTAAGTCATCCATTATACTTTTACATTCGTAGAAGTTGTTCAACCAGCGGAATATTTCATTTTATTTTTTTAATGTGAAGGGAGTAATCTTGCAATTAAGTGTGCTGAAATGTTTGGCATTCTTCAGTTTAGTTTTGAGATACAGTGCGGAAACTGGCCCCTCACCGAGTCCAGGACCGACAAGCGGTCCCCGCACACTTGCACTATCCGACACACACTTGGGACAATTTACAATTTCACCAAAGCCAATTAACCTACAAACCTGTACGTCTTTGGAGTATGGGAGGAATCTGGAGCACCCAGGGAAAACCCACGCAGGCCACAGGGAGAATGTATAAACTCGGGACAGACGGCTCCCGTAGTCGGGATCGAACCCAGGTCTCCGGTGCTGTGAGGCAGCAGCTCAACTGCTGCACCACCATGCCGCCCCCATGCTGATGGAGCCTGCGTTGGCAGACCCCGCACGCCACGGGTCGACCGAGCCATGCGTCTGTGACCGGGGTCGGCACCATGGAGGCGTCCGGAGAGGTCCCGGCTGCGTTAGTAGAGAGTCGATGTGGCGGTCAATAGGGGCGCCAACCGACAGATGAGGACAGACACGTGGAGTAAGGACGCCGCTGCCGAGGGAAGAAATAAAGGAGGACCCGGCGTGGGGGGGATCACCGTGAGGGGGGGAGGGGGAGAACAAAGGGGGACCTGGCGCGGATACTGTGTATGCTTTGTAACTTTGTCAGAGCCCTTTTGTGGCGACTATTTGCATACTATGGGTATGCAAGCAAAGAATTTCACTGCGACTTGCCACATGTGACAATAAAGCATTCATTCATTATAATCAACGTACACAAGGGGTGGAAGATTGCAACCTTCACGTGGTCCGCCCTGTTTCGACTAATGCAATCAACTCGACGTGCACAAACGGAAGATCAAATAGAACAAAGTTGTCCAACAACTTTAGGCTGTGCACGGCACACGAAAGAAGAAGAACGTACACAAGATGACAGGAAGTTTTTGCATCCTGCAAGTTCCACACAACATGTGTGATCAAGTATGCTTGCACAATGCAGAGACAGTGCAGTACATAGAACATTACAGCACAAAAATAGGCTTTTCACGTCTGTGCCTAACATAATAATGACTGCATAGCCATGCCCTAGTATTTGATATTTCCACCCTGGGATAAAGGTTCTGTCTACCTGATCCTAACCTCTCATCATTTTATATACTTCTAGCAAGTCACCCCTCAACCTCCATCATTCCAGAGAAAACAATCCAAATCTGTCTAATATCTCCCTGTGGCTAATACCCCTAATCCCTCGTGTTGCATCGAGATCTCAGTGTTTACTTTCCTTTGTTAACAAGCCAAGCTGCCAGATTTTGTGGTGTTTGTACCCGATTCCAGCTTCAGTAAAACAAATGTAACTTGCCTGGGTAAATAGCCAGCCTCCGATCTCTGACAGTCCTGCAAAACAGGGGTTATCAAATCAGCCATTTCGTATGCTTATATCTTAACATTCAGAACCATTCAAGTCAATACAACCTATCTTATGTTTCTTGTACTGGTGGCCAGCTCAATACTACTGCTTTGTTCTTCTACCTGTGACGTCTTTTTCTCCCATTATCTTTTCTTGTGCCAATTGTTATCTATTTTATAAATGAACACATAAAAAGTTAGCAGCATTTTTTATCCATTGTGTTGTGCAGTTCTGATTTGCAGATAATGCCAGATTTCATCTGGCTGGTGAAGATGTTATCTATCTACTTTTAAAACTGTGTGTGTGTGGGTGTATGGCATTTTGCTTTTGATTCGTTACTACCGACCAGATGTGGGAGGAAACCGGTGCGCCCAGAGGAAACCCACAGGGTTTAGGGAGAACCTGTTACAGGGAGAATGTGTAAACTCTACACGGATGCCACCGGAGATCAGGATTGAACCGGCCTTACTGGAGCTGAGAGACAACAGTCTACCAGCTGTGTCTCAGTGTCATCATGGTGTGGCCTGACTTAGCTGCTCAATATCCCAACCATGTGACCTACTGAGGGAGCCAGTTAAACATACTTTAACATCCCTCTTGGCCATTACTTATTTACTGCGCTTATTTATGCATAGTGGTCTTATAGGTAGTAATTTATTGTGTTAAATCTGTATGGCTGTCGTTGACAGCTATGTATCTTGAAATGTATTTATTGACTTCATGAGTTGCCCACAAATTCCACGAGGCCTTAAGCACTGTATGACAGTCATTTAGAATGATTTCCCATCCGTTCTGCTTGGTTCCAATTTCATAAATCCTCAGGAGTCTGAGTATAGAAAAAGATGTGTATCTTTTTGCTATTTGCGGTACTCCATAAAAAAACTGGAAGAATACCCGAGGAGCGAGAGTTCATGAATCATGATGTGCGTCGCGACACAAGTTAACTCAAATTACTGATGACGGAGAGCAGGTTGCAGAAGAACAGAAGGCATAATGGGCCGAAGCATAAGATTTTGATGGAACAAGGATCGACTGGAGTCAGGGGTCATGAGGCGAAGGCAGGGCAATAGAGTTTGGAGGGACAGATAGATCAACCATGATTGAATGGCAGAGCAGTGTTGATGGGCCTGAATGGCCTAATTCTGCTCCTATCACTTATGATCTTTTGGAGTATATTCAAGTAAATTGTTCGAGATGTAGCCAGAGCAAATATTTGAATTGTATTTCCTAAAGATTTAATAGCAATCAAATAATTATACATAAATTAAAAAATCTTGTAGCAGGAAACAAGTCATTGCTTTGTGTACTTCCGAATTGAGTAATTAGGATGACTAATTCATGGAGCTATGTTGCTATCTTATCTTGGTTAACCAAAGTCTTCAGATGGTAACAGAACAATTAAAATTAAGACGATAAAAACAATCTATTCAAGTTAGATAGTATGGAGGTAGCTGCTTCTAATCAATCAAAGATTTCCTTAAAGAATGACTTTTTCTTTCATAATTTTTCACAATATACTTGAAAATTATTAAGATTGAGAAGCGATGGCTGAAAAATTCTTGCAATCTGCTACAAAGTATGGTTAATGTGATACTGTATGATAACATATACTTGCACACATTTCTGCTCTGAATCTTTGAAAAGGTAGATAATGATTTCCACAGAAAACATTTCTGAAGCAGTTGCATTTTAAAAGGCCACTGACAAACATTGTTGATTGAAAGATAAAGCATGGAAACAGGCCCTTTGGCCAACAAATTCACGCCCACCCATTCACATTAGTTCAATGATTTCACTTTCACATCCACTCCCTACACACCAAGTGAAATTTACAGAGGCCAATTAACCTACAAATATCTTTGCGATGTGGCAGGAAACTGGAGATGTTGCCTTCACAGGAAGTACATGCAACATCTACACACACAGGGATCAGGGTCTGACCTGGATCTCTGGTGACCGTGGACGTAACAGCTGCACCAGTGTGCTGTCCCACTAAAAAAGGCACTTGACTAATCTACCTTGTTCTTCTGCAGGGTCCCAAATAACTTGAACGTATACTTCAAATGACACAGGCCTAAATGATCCTGTTCTATTCTGGCTACAAGTTTGTTTGTTTACTTTGGACCTTCTCATCTTTAAAATCCAAAGGAGGCTGCACAAAGGAGCACATGAAGATTTGAGGGGCACCCCTTCTTGAGGGAGGGGGTTGTCTCTGCTCAGGTAAAACCAAGGCAGCCTTGGAGAAAAGCTGTAAACAACGTTATCTGATACCCCCCGAGCGTACTGCCATCGACTCACTCCGTAACAACCCAGACTGGGTTATCAAACCCGCCGACAAGGGAGGTGCCGTGGTAGTCTGGCGCGTGTAATCTCTACAAAGCGGAGGCCACGCGCCAACTCTCGGACACCTCCTCCTACTTACCCCTGGACCATGACCCCACTGACGAGCACCAGGCCACCATCTCGAGCACCATAACCGACTTCATCAACTCCGGCTCCCTGCACCCCCGAGCCTCCAACCTCATCGTTTCCCAGCCCCGCACGGCCCGATTTTACCTTCTCCCCAAAATCCACAAACCTGACTGCCCTGGCAGACCCATTGTCTCTGCCTGTTCGTGCCCCACCGAACACATTTCCACATACCTTGACTCCATCCTATCCCCCTTGGTTAAATCCCTCCCCACCTATGTTCAAGACACCTCAGACACTCTCCGTCGGCTCCGTGCATTCCATTCTCCAGGCCCCCATCCTCTCATCTTTACCATGGACGTCCAGTCACTCTACACCTCCATCCCCCACCAGGATGGTCTCAAAGCCCTCCGGTTCTTCCTCGACCAGAGGAGCAACCCATACCCGTCCACTGACACCCTCCTCCGCCTAGCGGAGTTGGTCCTTACCCTCAATAACTTTTCTTTTGACTCCTCCGATTTCCTCCAAACACAAGGCGTAGCTATGGGCACACGCATGGGCCCAGCTACGCTTGCCTCTTTGTCGGGTACGTCGAACAATCCTTGTTCTCGGCGTACCAGGGCCCCATCCCCGACCTCTACCTCCGTTACATCGATGACTGCTTTGGTGTCACCTCCTGCACCCACACACAACTGACTGACTACATCCATTTCACCACCAACTTCCATCCGGCACTCAAATACACTTGGACCATTTCCGACACTTCCCTACCATTCCTTGACCTCACCATCTCTATTGCAGGTGAAACACTCCTGACCGACATCCACTACAAACCAACTGACTCCTACAGCTACCTGGACTACTCTTCCTCCCACCCTGCTTCCTGTAAGGACTCCATCCCCTATTCCCAATTCCTCCGTCTACGCCGCATCTGCTCCCAGGATGAGGTGTTCCACACCAGGTCACCACAAATGTTCTCATTCTTCAGAGAACGGGGATTCCCCTCCCCCACTATAGATGAGGCTCGCACCAGGGTCTCCTCCATACCCCGCAACACTGCCCTCTCTCCCTATTCCCCCAGTCGCAACAAGGGCAGAGTCCCCCTGGTCCTCACCTTTCACCCCACCAGCCTGCAAATACAACACATAGTCCTCCGCCAGTTTCGCCACCTCCAACCGTGACCCCCACCACTCGCCACATCTTCGCATCTCCCCCCTGTCTGCCTTCCGCAAAGACGCTCCCTCCGCAACTCCCTTGTCAATTCTTCCCTTCCCTCCCGCTCTACCCCTTCCCCGGGCACTTTCCCTTGCAACCGCAAGAGATGCTACACTTGTCCCTTTACCTCCCCCCTCCACTCCTTTCAGGGACCCAAGCAGTCCTTCCAGGTCCGACAGAGGTTCACCTGCACCTCTTCCAACCTCATCTACTGCATCCGCTGCTCTAGATGCCAGCTGATCTATATCGTGAGACCATGCAGGGCTTGGCGATCATTTCGCCGAACACCTCCGTTTGCTCTTTCCTCCCCTTCCCACCTCTCCCTCAGCCGTCGGGCTCCTCCTCCTCCTTTTTCCTTTCTTCTCCCCACCCCCCCCCCCCCCCCCCCCCCCCCCCCCCCCCCACCTCCCATCAGCCTGAAAAAGGGTTTTGGCCCGAAACGTTGCCTATCTCCTTCGCTCCTTAGATGCTGCTGCACCCGCTGAGTTTCTCCAGCCTTTTGTGTACCCTCGATTTTCCAGCATCTGCAGTTCCTTCTTTAACACAAAGTTATCTGATCAATGTGTTAGTGCAGTTAGTGGATAGGAACACAGACAAAAGAACATGGAGAAAAGTATGAGAAAGAACTGCAGATGCTGGTTGACACCGAAGATAGACACAAAATGCTGGAGTAACTCATCGGGACAGGCAGCATCTCTGGAGAGAAGGAATGCATCTATCCAGGGATACTACCTGTCCCGCTGAGTTACTCCAGCATTTTGTGTCAATTTTCAACATAGAGAAAAGGCTGCATGAGTTGCTAGATGCAGAGCAGGTCAGGCTGAACATGTCCTCCATTTTCAGAGAGAAAAACAGAAAAAAAAAGAACAAGCAAGCTGAGTGAATATTTTAGTCGAAGACTTACGGGCCTGTCCTTACTGTACGAGGTAATTCAAGAGTTCTCCCGAGTTTCCCCCGATTCGAACTCAGAGAATTACGCTCGTAGGTACTCGGGGCTCTCGTGGACATTTTTCAACATGTTGAAAAATCTTCACGAGTCTTCGCGAACTTACCCGAGTACCTGCCGCTAGCGTTACAAGCCGCTAAGATACGTCCCAAGCTCCGACATACCCGCTACGTACATTCTACGTGCTTACCATGAATTCTATTTTTTTTTTTAAACTCGGGAGAGCTCTTGAATTACCTCGTACAGTGGGACAGGCCTTTGATACAGACAGAAATCATCTTATCTAAAATTGTGGAATTCAACATGGGCAGTTACCATGTGACGTTAGCGTTTTGTTCCAAAGCTGATTTATCCATATGCCGGAAACTTTTGATTATTATACAGTAACTCAATCCATATCACACTGGACATATTGTTGCTATAAATATTTCATTTCATTGAACAATCACGCTAATGCTACCCATAATTAAGCTAATGGAATATATACTGCATCTAATCCTTAATGATTATTGTGAAACATTTTATTATTTTTGTTAGCTAGAAAATGCTTTAAAAGTGCATGGGAGATTATGAATAAAGTCACATTTAGGCCAGTCAGCTCAGTTGTAACCCAGGAATGCTCTTTTTCTAATCCATGCGGCTGCAGATAAGGTGTTGTTCCTCAAGTTTGCATTGTGTCTGACTCTGACAGTACAAGAGTACACATGCCAATTGGTCAGTAGATACGAAATGGAGTAACTCAGCTGGACAGGCAGCATCTCTGGATAGAAGAAATGGGTGACGTTTCGGGTCGAGACCTTTATTCAGACCCCATGGCCATTCGATCAGAATGGGAGTGGGGTGGAGAATTAAAGTGGTAGATAACAGATAGCTCAGGGACACCCCTGAGAACCACATGGAGGGGTTTCACAGTGTGTCTGGTTTTTCCAACACTATGTGCGAGCCTTCTCCTTGGTTGGGGCATTGCACAGTGGCTTGCAAAAGTTTTCATACCCCTTGAACTTTTCCACATTTTGTCACGTTACAACCACAAACGTAAATGTATTTTATTGGGATTTTATGTGATAGACCAACACAAAGTGGCGTATACACACAAGAGTCCACTTGTGTGTAATCTAATCTCAGTATAGATACAGCTGTTCCGTGAAGACCTTAGAGGTTTGTTAGAGAACATTAGTGAACAAACAGCATCATGAAGCCCAAGGAACACACCAGACAGGTCAGGGATAAAGTTGTGGAGACAACTTTAAACAAGCAGGGTTAGGTTATAAAAAAATATCCCAAGCTTTGAACATCTCACGGAGCACTGTTCAATCCATCATCCGAAAATGGAAAGAGTATGGCACAACTGCAAACCTACCAAGACATGGCCGTCCACCTAAACTGACAGGTCGGGCAAGGAGAGCATTGATCAGAGAAGCAGCCAAGAGGCCCATGGTAACGCTGGAGGAGCTGCAGAGGTCTACAGCTCAGGTGGGAGAATCTGTCCACAGGACAACTATTAGTCGTGCACTCCACAAATCGAGCCTTTATGGAAGAGTGGCAAGAAGAAAGCCATTATTGAAACAAAGCCATAAGAAGTCCCGTTTGCAGTTTGCCACAAGCCATGTGGGGGACACAGCAAACATGTGGAGGAAGGTGCTCTGGTCTGATGAGACCAAAATTGAAGTTTTTGGCCTAAATGCAAAACGCTATGTGTGGCGGAAAATTAACACTGCACATCATGCTGAACACACCATCCCCACTGTGAAACATCATGCTGTGGGGATGCTTTTCTTCAGCAGGGACAGGGAAGCTGGTCAGAGTTGATGGGAAGATGGATGGAGCCAAATACAGGGCAATCTTGGACGAAAACCTGCTAGAGTCTGCAAAAGACTTGAGACTGGGGCGGAGGTTCACCTTCCAGCTAAACATACAACCAGAGCTACAATGGAATGGTTTAGATCAAAGCATATTCATGTGTTAGAATAGCCCAGTCAAAGTCCAGACCTAAATCCAATTGAGAATCTCTGGCAAGACTTGAAAATTGTTGTTCACAGACGCTTTCCATCCAATCTGACTGAGCTTGAGCTATTTTGCAAAGAAGAATGGGCAAAAATTTCCATCTCTAGATGTGCAAAGCTGGTAGAGACATACCCCAAAAGACTTGCAGCTGTAATTGCAGTGAAAGGTGGTTCTACAAAGTATTGACTCAGGGGGGCAGAATACTTTTGCGTGCTACACTTTTCAGTTTTTTATTTGTAATAAAATTTGGAAACCATGTATTATTTTCCTTCAACTTCACAATTATGCACCACTTTGTGTTGGTCTATCACATAAAATCCCAATAAAATACATTTACGTTTGTGGTTGTAACGTGACAATTGTGGAAACGTTCAAGGGGTATGAAAACTTTTGCAAGCCACTGCATATAAGCATCAGGGAGTCATATGCAGCTTTTTGGGGCTTTTTAGGGCATTTGGAATGTAATGTGTCGTCTAGTCACCCCAATGGAGGTGAGGTGTTGGAAATTTAGCAGAGGTTTATCAGAATGATGCCAGGATTTTAAGCAATTGGCTATATGGTCAGAGGAGCAAAGTTCCGTGGAGATTTGTGGGGCAAGTGTTTTGCACAGTGAATAATGGATGCCTGGAACACACTGCTAGGGATGGCAGTGGAGGCAGAAATGTTTGCAGCATTGAAGAGACTTATAGATAGCCACATGAATATCTGGGGAATGGAGGGATGTGGATTATGTGCAAATAGATAAGCGTTAGTCTTGGTACAATGTTGAAGGACCTGTTCCTCTGCTGTACTTTTCAGTGTATCACCATCTCACCATGTATCTACCATATCACCAAATACAATGCACTAGATTCAATAAAGTGCAAGCGAATGTTTGTATGGAAGGTGAGAAAAGATGCGTTGAAAGGACAAGTTTTAAAGAAGGAACTGCAGATGCTGGAGAATCGAGGGTACACAAAAAGCTGGAGAAACTCAGCGGGTGCAGCAGCATCTAAGGAGCGAAGGAGATAGGCGACGTTTCGGGTCGAGACCCTTCACGCCTGTGGCTGCAAAGGAAAGTGTTGTAAGAAGTGGGGAGGTTGGTAGGAATGGAAGAATGGACCAGGAAGTCATGGAGGGATGGGTCCCAGTGCAATGTTGAAAAAGGGGAGATATGTCTGGAGGTGGAATCACTTTGAACCTGGCTGAAACTGCAGAGAATGTTGAGTTAAATGTGGATGGTGTGGAACTGAGGAACAGGGAATCTCTGCTGTGGAGCAGGGAGGCTGAGAGAGAGGGGATGGGAAATGGATGAGATGCAATCAATGCGCAGTCTTCATGCACTACATTGCACAACTCTCTGCGTCTGAAGAAGGGTCTCAATCCAAAATGTCACCCATTCCTTCTCTCCAGAGATGCTGCCTGTCACGCTGAATTACTACAAACATTTTGTGCCTACATTCAATTGTGTCTTTCTCGTGTCTCGGTTCTGACGCTCTTACTGCTCTCATTCACTTATTGACCAGGTAACCTTAACTATGGCTTATCCCATGGTCGACCTTCCTCAACACTAAAGGAATCAGCCTCACTTCCCACGCTCCCTGCAATTTAACTAAGTTCTTCTACCTCCTTCCCAGTTTTGATGATGGGTCTTAAACCTGAACAGTTAACTGTTGTTTCAGAAGAATCTGCAGGCCTCTCTGGAGAGAAGGAATGGGTGACGTTTTGGATCAAGACCCGAAGAAGGGTGCCGACCTGAACTGTCACCCATTCCTTCTCTCCATCACCCATTCCTTCTAAGATGCTGCCTGTCCCGCTGAGTTACTCCAGCATTTTGTGTCTATCTTCAAGTTAACTTTGTTTCTCTTCCCACAGTTGCAGCCTTTCCTGCTGAATATTTGCAGCATTTTCCATTTTTATTTCAGATATCGACCACCTGCAAAAGCAATTTTTTTTTCTTAATGAACTTGCGGTTGCATGGAGCAGTTCAGCTAAAATCTGTATGTAATTTTGTGTCAATAGGGACTGTGAGAGCTTAGGCATCCAGCTACCAGTTTGCAATGCTTTAGTCTCTTCCACACCTGCGAGAAATTACTTCCTCTTCTGAATCACTAACACAGTGCAAGGAGCCGGTGTGTGGTCGAGGTGCGGATGACGCGAGGGCTGTGATTAGACTTGTTGCTGAGAGGTCCATCTGTTGCTCCTGTGGCACTTGTCGAGCGCAAAGAAACGGACAAGTTGTAAAATAATTTGTGTGGCTTTGGGCAATATGTGAACTGCACGGGGCATGTCGGTAGTTCAAATTTGATGAGCACGGATATACAGTATGTGATTCGAAATGTTGAAACACGAAGCAGATTCTGCCCTTACAACCTGTGCGATTCTACAGCATTTTGCCAATTACCAGCTAATACCAGCTTCAAAGGGTGCACACCGTTTACCCTGCTGTGTTTTCTGATCTGTGCCATATGCCTTCTTTTGAAGTTGACCCCGTTTTCTACAAGAAAATTTGTATGCATTGAAGGAGCAAATAAATCTTACTGCATTTTAGGTTACAGACCAGTTTATGCCGTCCATTGTAACCTACCCGAATCTACATTGCATTCAGAAAGTATTCAGACCCCTTCACTTTTTCCACATTTTGTTACGTTACAGCCTTATTTTAAAATGGATTAAATTCATTTTTTTTATCATCAATCTACACACAATATCCCAGAATGAAGAAGCAAGAACAGGTGTTTAGAAATTTTTGCAAAGTAATTAAAAATAAATAACTGAAGTATCACATATACATAACTATTCAGACACTTTACTCAGTACTTTATTGAGGGACCTTTGGCAACGATTACATCCTCAAGTCTTCTTGGGTATGACGCCACAATCTAGGCACACCTGTATTTGGGTAATTTCTCCCATTCTTCTCTGCAGATCCCCTCACGCTCTGTCAGGTTGGATGGGGTGCGTCGATGCACAGCTACTTTCGGGACCCTCCAGAGATGTTCGATCGGGTTCAAGTCCTGGGCCACTCAAGGACATTCACAGACGTGCCATGAAGCCACTCCTGCGTGGTCTTGGCTATCTGCTTAGGGTCGTTGTCCTGTTGGAAGGTGAACCTCCGCCCCAGTCTGAGGTTCGCAGCAGGTTTTCATCAAGGATCTCTGTACTTTTCTCCGTTCATCTTTCCCTCGATCCTGACTAGCCCCCCAGTTCCCATCGCTGAAAAATATCCCCACAGCATGAAGCTGCCACCACCATGCTTCACCGTAGGTATGGTGTTGGCCAAGTGATGAGCGGTGCCTGGGTTTCCTCCAGATTTTGGCATCGAGGCCAAAGAGTTCAATCTTGGTTTCATCAGACCAGAGAATCTTGTTTCTCATGGTCTGAGTCCTTTGGATGCCTATTGGAAAACTCCAAGCGGGCAGTCATGTGCCTTTTACTGAGGAGTGGCTTCTGTCTGGCCACTCAACCATAACAGCCCGATTGGTGGAGATATAGCTGCAGATATAGTTGTCTTCTGGAAGATTCTCTCATTTCCATAGAGGAATTCTGGAGCGGTCGGAGTGACCATCAGGTTCTTGGTCACCTCCCTGACCAAGGCCCTTCTCCCCCGATTGCTTAGTTTGGCCAGGCGGCGAGCTCAATGAAGAGTCCTGATGGATCCTAAGTTGTTCCATTTAAGAATGACGGAGGCCACTGTGCCTTTCGGGACCTGCAATGCTGCAGAAATTGTTTTATAGGGACATGTGTTGCATCTCCTGCGGTTGCAGGGGAAAGTACCCGGGGAGGGTGTGGTTTAGGTGGGAAGGGACGAGTTGACCAGGGAGTTGCGGATGGAACGGTCTCTGCGGAAAGCAGAAAGGGGTGGACATGGGAAGATGTGGCCAGTAGTGGGATCCCGTTGGAGGTGGTGAAAGTGTTGGAGGATTATTTGTTGTATGCAACAGCTGATGGTGTGGAAGGTGAGGACAAGGGGGACTCGGTCCTTGTTACGAATGTGGGTAGGGGGAGTAAGAGCGGAGCTGCGGGATATTGAGGAGGGCCTAGTGAGAGCCTTATCTATAATGGAAGAGGGGACACCCATTCCCTAAAGAATGACGACATCTCCGATGACATATGGAAAACCTCATCCTGAGCGCAGATGCAGCGTAGACGAAGCAATTGGGAGTAGGGAAAAGAGTCTTTACAAGAAGCAGGGTGTGAAGAAGTGTCGTCTAGATAGCGATGAGAGTCAGTAGGTTTGTATTAGATGCCTGTCAACAGTCTATCTCCTGTGACGGAGACGGTGAGATCCAAAAAAGGTAGGGAATGTCGGAGATGGTCCAAGTGAATTTGAGTGCAGGATGGAAATTAGTCGTGAAGTTGATGAAGTCAGTAAGTTCTGCATGGGTGCAGGAGGCAGCACCGATGCAGTCGTCAATGTACCGGAGGTCGAGTTCGTGGATGGGCCAATGTAGGCCTGGAACAGTGATTGTTCAACGTACCCCACAAAGAGGCAGTTATAGCTGGGGCCCATGCGAGTGCTCATAGCTACGCCTTGGATTTGGAGGAAGTGGGAGGAGTACAATGAGTACAATGAGAGCGTTGAGGGTAAGGACCAGCTCTACGAGGCGGAGGAGGGTATTGGTGGACGGAAATTGGCTGATTCTGCGATCGAGGAAGAAACGGAGGGCTTTAAGACCTTCCTGGTGGGGGATGGAGGTGTAAAGTGACTGGACATCCATGGTATAGATGAGGGAGTGGGGTCCTGGAAAACGCAAGTCATGGAAATGACGAAGAGCGTGCGAGGTGTCTTGGACATTGGTAGGGAAGGATTGGACCAGTGGGGATAGGATAGAGTTGAGGTGTGTGGAAATTAATTTGGTGGAACATAAACAAGCAGAAACAATGGGTCTGCCGCGACGGTTCTGTTTGTGGTTTTTGGGGAGAAGATAAAATCGGGCCGTGCGAGGCTGGGGAACGATAAGGTTGGAGGCTTTAGAGGGCAGAGCGCTGCAAGTAATAAAATCAGAAATGGTGTGTGATATTAGAGTCTGGTGCTTGTCTGTATGGTCATGGACCAAGGATAAGTAGGAGGAGGTGTCTGAGAGTTGTCGTCTGGCCTCAGTCCGGTAGAGATCAGCGCGTCAGACCACCACAGCAGCTCCCTTGTCGGCGGGTTTCATTATCAAGGGGGTGGGGAGGTTGCTGCAGAGTGAGCGCAGGGCTGTACGTTCAATGGGGGAGAGGTTAGAGTAAGTAAGGGGAGTGGAAAATACATTCAAGGGGGGAATTTTGTGTCTACCGATTTAAACCAGCATCTGCAACTCTTTCTCACACATATACATTGTATATATGGATTTACCGCATGGTAGGCTGCTCTGGAAGATTAAATCGCATGGGATCCAAGGTGAGCAAACCAACTGGATAGAAAAGTTGACTTCATGAAAGGAAGCAGAGGGTAATGGTGGAAGGAGGTTTTTCAGACTGGAGGTCTATGACTAATGGTGTGTTTCAGGGTCTGGTGCTGGGCCCATTACTGTTTGTCATCTATATCAATGATTTGAATGACAACATACAAGCAAGTTTGCTGATATTACCAAAGTGGGTGGTATTGTAGAGAGTGAAGATGGTTGTCAAAAATTGGAGCAGGATTTTGATAGGTTGGGCAGGTGGGCTGAGGACTCATTATTGGAATTTAACACAGTGAAATGTGAGGTGTTGTATTTTGGAAAGTCTAACCAGGGCAGGATCTACAAAGTGAATGGCAGAGCTCCAGGGAATGTTGTAGAGCAGATGGATCGAGGAGTGAAGGGACATCATTCCTTGAAAGTGGAGTCAGAGGTAGAAGGCTTTCGGCACATTGGCCTTCATCAGTCGGAGTATTGACTATAGAAGTTGGGAGGTCATGTTACAGTTGGACAAGACATTGGTACGACCCATTTGGAGTATTATGTTCAGTTATTATTACCGGGTTATAGGAAACATGTTTTGCTGGAAAGGGTGCAGAGAAGATTTACAAGGATGTTGCCAGGACTGGAAGGCCCAAGCTACAGGGAGAGGTTGAGCAGGCTCGGACTTTATTCCTTGCAGAGCAGGAGGATGAAGGGTGATTTTACTGAGATATGTACAAGATCATGAAAGGAATAGATTGGGTAAATGTACAGAGTCTGTTGCCCAGAGTAGGGGCAACAAGAACCAGAAGACATAGGTTTGAGGTGAGAGGGGGGGGGGAAAGATTTAATAGGTACCTGAGGGGCAACCTTTTTACACAAAGGGTGGTAGGTATATGGAACGGGCTGCCAGAGGAAGTAGTTGAGGCAGCTACTATCACAATGTTAAAAAAACATTTTGACAGATAGGCAGATAGGATAGCTTTTGAAGAATATGGGCCAAATGCAGGCAGGTGGGTCTAGTGTAGAGATGGGGCACATTGGTCAGCATGGGCAAGTTGAACCGAAGGGCCTGTTTCCACGCTGTATGACTCAAAGGCTATAATTAAGTTTCCTGCCATTCTCAAGAACATCAAGCAAAACAACAGAAGTTAAAGTAGTGAGAATCAATAAGGAATCAGGCCTGAAGAAGCCGACACATGCCGTATTCCTGCTTTAGGAACCGCATTATGAGGGATATTGAAGGATGCAGCCTTCAAGTCATTATTTTTACACCTCGGGAACAGCATGTTTACAAAAATGAAAAAGTGGACCTTTTTAATCTGAATTATTCTGATAACATAAGGAGGTAGTCAAAGGCAGATGCAATACAGCGTTGTTAAAAATGGGCTGTTCACTACTCGCAGAAATGTGAGGAGTGTTGTGGAGCAGAGGGATGTAGGTGTACAGGTACATTGGGTCACTAGGGGCGCTGCACTGACAGCAGCCGCTGCCTGCAGCCCGTTTGTTTTTCTATCTTTTTTTTTAGTCAGTTTAAAGTCTGTTTTTGGGGGAAGCTTTAACTTTTCTATGTGGGGGAGAGGGGCAGGGTAAGGAGGAAACTAACTCCCAGTCCTCGTGGCGGGGACGCGACTATTTCTCCGAGTTGCGTCCTCGCCCCCCACCTCGCGGCCTACCTCCTGGATCGGAGCGGCCTTTCCTACTGGGGACCGTGAACCGGACCAGAGCTGCAATAACGGCGGCCCAGCGCTGGAGTCATCATGGAGCGGGCGATGCCTACCTGGGTCGCCGTTTGGATCTCCGGAGCGTTGGGCCGCTGCTCCAACATCATGGAGCTCTGGTTGGGAGAGCTCCCAACACGGGCGGCGCTGACTGTCATCGCGGAGTCCTGGGGCCCTTTGCCGAGGGCCTCCAGCATCCACCCGGCGCGCCCTGCGGACTTTGGGAGCTGCGGACTCCGGTAGGAGGGGACCGACTCAAGGGTCCAGGCAGCTGAGGAGGTCCTCCAGTCCAGACATTGGACTTACATCACCCCGGCGAGGAGGCCTGAACATCGGGCCGCCTGTAGCGGCAACTGCAGAGGGCTCGGGGAGGCCCCGATTACGGTGAACAGTGGGGAACATCAGGGGAAGAGACTGACTTTGGTGCCTTCCCTCACAGTGGGAAACTTTGATCCTGCTGTGTGGGGATGTTTTATGTTGAATTCTATCTACTTTATGTTGTGTTCTTTATTTTTTATTTTTTACTGTATGGCTGTATGGTGATTTCATTTCACTGTGCCAATTGGCACACGTGACAAATAAATGTATCTTGTATTGTATCTTATATCTTGTACATTGTCCCTTGAAAGTGGCATCACAGGTAGGCTCAAGAAGGCTATTGGCACATTGATCTTCATCAGTCAGAGTATTGAGTATAAAAGTTGGGAGGTCATGTTACAGTTGGACAAGACATTGGTGTTGCCCATTTGGACTATTATGTTCAGTTTTGGTCATCCTGTTATTGGAATGATGCTGTTAAACAGGAAAGGGTGCAGAGAAGATTTACAAGGATCTTGCCAGGACTCGAGGACCTGAATATAGGAAAAGGTTGAGCAGGCCAGGACTTGAAGTGCAGGAGGATGAGAGGTGATCTTATAGAGATTAAAACCCCTGTCTCACGGTGCGAGTCGACCCATGAATGACCCAGAGTTTAAAACAAATTAAACTCGTGGTAATCACGTACAATTAACGTAGCGGGAATGTCGGAACTCGTGGACGCAACTTAGCGACTCGTGGCGCTAACTGCAGGTACCTGGGAAACTTGTTAACTCTTGAAAAACTTTCAACATGATGAAAGATTTCCATGAGTCAAATTTACTCTTGAAGTTAAAATTTGAAACATTTAAACTCGTTGTAAGAACGTAGTAGCCCGTGAGTTTACCGTAGTGACTCGTAAGTAACTCATGGGTTTGGCCTGAGTGCCAAAGTGAAATGTTGAAGATTAGTCAGATCTTAATGGAAAATTTTCAGTGAAAGAGGAAAAAGCATTCACCGGGGATCTGTGAAACAGTGGCAAAAAGAATGAACCATGAAGTGTTGGGAAAGCCGTTATTGCGAGAATTAATTAGTTTCCTTCAGTACTGTAACTTTTCACATTGAAACAGTGCCATGAATCCTTGTTAGATTAATGCACTTTTTATGGAAAAGTAGATATATAGGACAGGTGTCCCGTCTCAGGATTTATATCCGACAAATTTTAAGTGCTTATACAGGGGATTTTCTCAGGCATCACTTTCCACCCAGTCTGCCCGCGTTATGGAGGCTTTCAGTTGTGAGCCCAGACTGTAGCCACTTGAGAAGTACACTTGATGCCCTGATGGTGAATCATTTCCTTTCAAGCGACAAGGTGCCTCCTAGCTTTTCAAGGTGTGTAGGATACCCGTTGGTTCACACATCACCCAGCCTGCAATCCTAGCCCACCACAGTTCCAGGGAGGCCCCGTGAAGCCAGCTGGTTGGTCTGCTTGTGTTCGCAAGCCCATTGCACGCAGCACCTGAAATTACTGCCGGGGTCCACTCCACTTGGTTTCCTCAAGTAACCAGTAAATTACTACTAAACCTTGACATGTTTTACATAGTGACATATTCTAACATCCAGGCAAATTGTGAAGATTGCATAATGAAACAAATAATTGAACTACCACAGGTACAAGACCCATTGACCAAACAGTGCTTCGGCAGTGAAATACAAGAAGGGTTGATAAACAATAAATTTCAAAGTGATTTCTTCCAAAAGAAGCCATCAAGAAATAATGCGAGGGAAAGAAGGGGTGGGAGGATGGGGTGGGAGAAGGGACGGGTACATGTGTGAGCTGCACACTTTCCCCTCTGTGGCTGACAGCAGCCTCAGAGCCTTGCTGAAGGTGGCTGGAGCTGGAGGCACCAGTAACCGTGTGGAAAATTGCCTCATTGTTTTTCTGGCTTCAGCAGCGTGGATGCGGTATGGATCCTGCAGTTGATTTGCCTGGGAACGGTGGCGCAGAAGGTTCTCTCACAGCTCCAGCGATCAAATGGTTGGATCCTGACCTCCGGTGTCAGGGTTACACCTTTGTGTCCGTGTCAGGGTTACACCTTTTCCCTGTGACCAAGTGAGATTCCCCTGGCCACTCTGGTTTCCTCCCACATCCCCAAAGAACGTAGGTTAATCTGCCACTGTAAATTAACCCGAGTGTGTTGGTGAGTAATGGAATCTGGGACAGTTGACGAGCATGTGAGAGAATAAATTACAGGGAAATGAATGGGGAATGTGATTGATGGGATTGCTGTCAGAGCTGACATCGCCTTGATGGGCCAAATGGCCTCCTTCCATGTTGAAAGAATCTTCTTCTTCTTGAGTATGGCATGCACAGCCTAAAGTTGTAAGACGACTTGTTCTGTTTGATCTTCTGTTTGTGCACGCCAGGTTGATTGCATTCGTTGAAAAAGGATGGACCACGTGAAGGTTGAAATCTCCCACCCTGTTGAAAGGAATGATAAGCCAGAAAGTCAGCTCTCTGTCGTTGATTTACGGGATATTCATGAAATATCATGCGTCAGCCGAAAGCTTTTGGAGAGTTCATGATGTAATGCAATGATGTAACCAGTTGTAATTAAGGTACTAATTATGGTATCTACACCGGATGATAGTCTACCATACAATATAGGAAAACAGTCTCATATTTACAATTAAGGGCCAATTGTATTCGGGCTTTTAATACAAATTCAGTTTACCCGGGTCCAAATTAAAACTTGGGCCAGGCTCTGGGAAACTCTGGGACACCACTGCTGAAGAGAACATCTGAGCTTTGTCTTTCATTCAGAGGTTCGCGGGCGGGCTGGGGTGACTGTAGGGCTCTGAAAACTTTGTTTCCCAGGGTTGGGGCGAGTGTGAAAGGGATGGTTTCTGGGCAGATCTGCCCCATCAGCAATGTTTTGAGCCACTGCTTTATAGAGAGACACACACTGCTATCCCTCTGGTCTACGGACCTTGCTGTCGGGGGAAATCAAAGATAGACACAAAATGATGGACTAACTCAGCTGGTCAGGCAGCATCTCTGGAGAAAAGAAATAGGTGATGTTTCGGGTCGAGATCGTTCTTCAGGCTGGGTCTTTTTATAGTGGAAAAAAAAACTGTATGACATCACTTTTACCATGTGATGATTTTTCCACACGTCGGTAGACGTTGTTGGCTCAAGAGTAACTCGGGAGAGGAGCTTGGTAACTCGGGAGACGAACTTGGAACATCGCAGAAATGAGAAGTAAACGGCAAACTTGGACATACCCGTGGGAACTCGGTTAAACTCTTGAACGTAAACTTGGAATCGCGTACACAACCACGAGTCTGGTTTTTATTTTCACTCAGGGTCACTCGTGGGTGGACTCGCACAGTGAGATAGGGGCTTTACAGAATCATGTGAGGAATAGATAGGTTAAATGTACAGAGTCTTTCATCCAGAGTGAAGGCATCAAGAACCAGCGCACACAGACTTAAGGTGAGGGGGGAAAGATTTAATAGGAACCTGTAGGGCAACTATTTTACACAAAAGGTGGTAGGTTAATGGAATGAGGAGGTGGTTGATGCAGGTACATCACAATGTTTAAAAGCCATTGGGACAGGTACATGGGGATAGAATAGGTTTAGAAGGATATGGGCCCAATGCAGGCAGATGGGATTAGTGTAGTTGGGACGAGTTAGACGACGTGGGCTTGTTTGGGTCGAAGGGCCTGTTTCCATGCTGCATGATCCGAGGACACTATTTGGACATTAAAATGTAACCTACTCTTCTCATCTTACCACCACTCTTTCTTTATGTTGTAACTCTTAATCCACCCAGGATTTAAAAAATTTAAACCATTTCAACTCCCCCTATCTAGGTATGTTACAAAACTTACCTTGAGCAGCGCTGCAGTTCTGCCGCTCCCCGTGTGCGTGACTTTGGCGCCTTTCAGAGGAGGGCGTGTTTAAAGTGCTGTTTTTCCACAGACTGGGCAAATCGATCCATCTCAGGGGATTTCGTTGCTGATGAAAAATTGCTCCGACATTTCATTTATGAAGGTATTTTTAAATTACGCTAGATTATTTATTAACTAGAGTAATTTAAAAATCATCTTCTAAAGCCGTGAGCGCCGACAACGGGAAGGATTTTACGTAGGGGAGAAAATAAAGTGCAGAGTTTATTTCTACATTAAAACTTGGTTTTTAGGAAGCGTTTAATCACATTTTCATGTTGCGAAATGGGGACAAGAAAAAATGTATGAACCGGCAGTGTTTTTCCTGCCGACTTCACCGCAAACCGCAACGTTCTAATCCACCGCGTTCCACTAAAACCCACTCGCAAGTTGATTTAAATGGCCATTCATTTACAGGAATTAAACACTAAATTCCTTCCATTTGGCGTATAAATTCATGAAAATGAGATTTAAAAATCATGTTATATTGTGAATTATTGTGTGAATGTTATTTGGACACTTAGGCAATTTTAAAAAGTTTATCTTTTCTTAAGAAATGGATAGATGTTTAGATCTAGTAATTGAATTTTAAAATTAGCTACAATTAGGTTAACTAATTATATGCTTTAATTTCAGGTCATCCAAGTAAAATTGTTTCATATTTGTTTCAGGATGCTTCAATCTATAATAACTGAAAATTTCATTGAGTTCTCTTAATTTTTAAGAAAGTTATGGGCTTTTGACTGTCCTAGATCACAGCTTTTGTGTTAAGTCAATGGAAAGGCAATGGGAAACAAGATGCTAATTTCCAAGTATGAAAATGGCCATAACTTTTTTAATACTGAAGATATGAAAGTGAATTAGGTGTCAAATTAAACTTATTTGTATGCTTTATCTGATGGGATAAATTGCAGACTTGATTTTTTAAATCTCAAAATTTTGTAACATTGCTTCCCTATCCATTCACACATTGACCTTTCTGTCCTGGTACCCCCCATTGCCAGAGTGAGGCCACATGCAAACTACGAGAACAGCATCTCATATTTTGATTGGGTAGCTTGCAACCCAACAGAATAAACGTTGAATTCTCTAAGTTTAGGTAAACCCACTCGCTCTTCTCTTCTCACACCTCCCCCCCTCACTTCCTCCACTCTGTTGACCAGTTCCATAGTTGACAACGATGTACCCCTCTTGGGATCACACGGCCCTAACCAACAATCAGCCTATCGGGGAACCTCCCTGTTTGAGGTCATCTGTTGCCGGCCCTGATTTATCCTGGTCTTTTCTGGCTTCCAGTCATCTCCCCCTGCCCCACCCCCTGCCCCACCCCCTGCCCCAACCCCACCCCCTCGACCTACAGTCAGTCTGAGGAAGGGTCCCAGCCCAAGGCTTCAAGTTCTCAAGTGTTGCTGCCTGACCCGCTGAGTTACTCCAACATGTTGTGTCCAATGTTGGAGTAACCAGCACCTGCAGTTCCTTTCAATGACATTAAAAAAACATATATAAGAATAGGGAACAATTTTAGCTAGGTTCTAAGTTTATAATACTATAAGAAAAGATTAAAAATTACTGGCATATTCAACCTTGCAACTGATTATTCTACAATACAACTTAACTGATGCGACATACCATGACATAATAGCAGTGCCCAAGTAGAGTAAGGTGACGTGCCTCAACGACTGTCGACCAGTGGCACTAACTAACGTCTGTGGTGATGAAGTGCTTTGAGAGGTTAGTTATGGGGCATATCAACTCCTACCTCAACAAGAACCTGGACCCGTTACAGTTCGCCTACCGCCACAACAGGTCAACGGAGGATGCAATCTCACTGGCTCCCCACTGCGCATTGGACCACTTGGACAATAAAAACACTTACATCAGGCTGTTGTTTATAGACTACAACTCGGCATTCAATACCATCATCCCCTGGTATATATACACACTGAACTTTTCTTCTCCCGTTATGTACGTTTACATATTCTGTTGTGCTGCAGCAAGCAAGAATTTAATTGTCCTATCTGGTACATATGACAATAAAACACTCTTGACTCTTGATGGTGTAATGAACAGAGGAATTGTGACAGAAGTAAAATCAATTCTACATTATCTGAATTATCCTCAGGAGTACTATTGAACATACAGCACAGAAGGAACTTATTCAGCTGACCCTGCCATTGCAGTTTTTAAAGAGCTCTGTAATTTCTACTATTCCCCTGTCCTTTTATTCATGGCTTCTAACCTTTACGATCATATTTTCAAATCCCTTCTGAAAGTACCTCACCATTATTTCTGGCAGTGCAGTCCTTTTCGGAGATTGTGGCCCCATGTAAACAATGCAAGCAATGCCATGTTCATAAGTGATAGCAGCAGAATTAGGCCCTTCAGCCCATCAAGTCTACTCCGTCATTCAATCATGTCTGATCTGTCTTCCCCTTTTAACCCAATTCTCCTGCATTTTCCCCATAATCCCTGACGTCCCGTACTAATGAAGAATTTATCTATCTCTGCCTTAAAAATATCCATTGACTTGGCCTCCACAACCTTCTGTGGCAATGAATTCCACAGATTCATCACTCTCTAAATAAATTCCTCCTCATCTCCTTCCTGATGGAATGTCCTTTAATTCTGAGGCTATTCCCTCTAGTCCTAGACTCTCCCACTAGTGGAAACATCCTATCCACATCCACTCTGTCCAGGCCTTTCACTGTTCGGAAAGTATTTGGTAATGCCATTAATGGATTCTTACTGAGGTTGGTGTTGTCTAACTCATAGAATATTTACCGCACTGTAATAAATTGTAAAATCATGTAAAGAAAGCAAAATGGATAGTTATTAAGCGAGAGAAAATAGAAAGAAAAAAAGTTAAAAAGCTATTTAATTCTTATTAATCTCCCACAAAAATAAAATTGAAATGAGCAAGATGGCATAATTGTCCCAATGTGGTTTGAATATAATGAACATTTATAACCATATAACCATATAACCATATAACAATTACAGCACGGAAACAGGCCCTCTCGGCCCTTCCAGTCCATGCCGACCATTTGTTTTCCCCTAGTCCCATCTACCTGCACTCAGACTATACCCCTCCATTTCCTTCACGTCCATATACCTATCCACTTTACTCTTAAATGTTAAAATCGATCCTGCCTCCACCACTTCTGCTGGAAGCTCATTCCACACAGCCACCACCCTCTGAGTAAAGAAGTTCCCCCTCGCGTTACCCCAAAACCTCTGTCCCTTAATTCTCATGTCATGCCCTCTTGTTTGAATCTTCCCTACCCTCAATGGGAAAAACATATCCACGTCAACTCTGTCTATCCCTTTCATCATTTTAAAGACCTCAATCAAGTCCCCCCTTAACCTTCTGCGCTCCAAAGAATAAAGACCTAACTTGTTCAACCTTTCTCTGTAACATAGTTGCTGGAACCCTGGCAACATTCTAGTAAATCTCCTCTGTACTCTCTCTATTTTGTTGACATCCTTCCTATAACTAGGCGACCAAAATTGTACACCATACTCCAGAATTTGTCTTACCAATGCCTTGTACAATTTTAACATTACTTCCCTACTCCTATATTCAATGCTCTGATTTATAAAGGCCAGCACACCAAAGGCTTTCTTTACCACCCTATCTACATGCGATTCCACCTTCAGGGAACTATGCACAGTTATTCCTAGATCCCTCTGTTCCACAGCATTCCTCAATTCCCTACCATTTACCATGTACGTCCTATTTTGATTTGTCCTGCCAAGATGTAGCACTTCACACTTAACAGCATTAAACTCCATCTGCCATCTTTCAGCCCACTTTTCCAAATGGCCCAAATCTCTCTGTAGACTTTGAAAATCTACTTCATTATCCACAAATAATCATTGAAAGTTAGCTTACGCTCTCCCTTTGTCAACCTATTCAGTGGATTAGGCATGGCAAGACATTTCACGTTTAAATGTATTTAAACATTAAGTCCCTCCAGTTAGACGTTGGTGTGCAGTGGAATGAATTGTGACAGGGGTCACAATTTTTATTTCTCCACATTCAGTGAATTGTGGTGAAGCAGGCCAAATCAGATATCAGCTTCCCAATTACAGTGATGAACTGGACATACACAAATGGTAAAAATTGCTATTTAATTTTCATAGCAACAATAAGACCTAATAGTGACAGTGTTATACTTAAAATAATATAATACAAGTTACAGCAGCGTCCCGTTTTTGAAAAACATTTTAACCGCAAATATTTTGCATGTCAGAATTATGGACGAACAGCAATATATTATTAATGCATCTATATTAGTCTTTTTTTTTAAGGAGCTAGTTTATATGTAGTTTATATGTAGGTAGCTGTTTTTTGCTTAAGGAGTTAATTATTGTTCTTAGCATAAGTTGGTATATTCAGTTAGATAATACTTTGGCGTTGGTTTTCTAAGTTGAGTGCTTATCCTGGAGTTATAGCACAAGTACTTTGTGTTTTAATTGTAATTTAAATAAAGGCATTTGCTAACCAAGGGCAAAAGTGTAATTAAACACTTATAGAATTCTTATTGAAACATAAAATTATTAAAGGATGGACACGCTAGATGCAGGAAACAGGTCCCGATGTTGGGGGAGTCCTAAACCAGGGGCCACAGTTTAAGAAATAAGGGGTAGACCATTAAGTACTGAGATGAGGAAAAACCTTTTCACCCAGAGAGTTGTGAATTTGTGGAATTCTCTGCCTCAGAAGGCAGTGGAGGCCGATTCACTGGATACACTCAAAAGAGAGTTAGATAGAGCTATTGCGGTTAGCGGAATCAAGGGATATGGGGAGAAGGCAAGAACGGGGTACTGATTGTGGATGATCAGCCATGATCACATTGAATGGCGGTACTGGCTCGAAGGGCCGAATTACCTACTCCTGCACCTATTGTCTATGTATCTAAACCAAGATGTTTAACTCAGTCATTCATATATCCAAATTCCCACATAGCACAAGATTCCTGCAGTCCCGCAGCAGCTGGCAAATCCAACCCACTGATCTACAACATGCTCAATCACGTGTGTGTATTGTACATAGGTTGGACGCTCATAACCTGGGAGGACCTGGACCCTTATACAAATAAACTCTCTCTTCAAGGGAACATTATTGGCATTTCGCTTTAAAAAATGTTCTCTAGATATTAGATTGGAGAAATTTCATTCATACCTAATTTCTGTGCATTCTGTGTTGAGAATTATTGTGACGGTGTTGTTCCCGACCTCACTTATTGCGATTTGTGGGTCAGAAAGTCAGAAGGATCCAGTGACAGAGAGGGGATGCTCATTCCTCGGTCCAGATATTTGGAGATGAGTTTAGATGAAACTATGGGGTAGAAGGCAGAGCTATCGTCAATAGTGGAGACTCAGATCGGGTATACCGCAGTCAGGATGTGTGGGGTCCCATGTTGCCCAAGATATTCTCTTGGATACCTAGTTAAAGGAAATGAGAAATGTAGTGTTAAGTTAGATAGTTAAATCGATTCATCTGTGGTAACCTCCAACTAACCCCCCCCCCCAACACACACAACTATCTTTCTCCACTACACCGCTCTTTTTCTACCCCCCCCCCCCCCACATTCCTGTGCCCCACCTGGCCACCCCCTATTTCTCCCACCTACCAGGCCCCCCCCCCCCCCTTGCTGCATTCCTCCCTCCGGCTTCACAATTTGCAACTCTTCAATCCTGTCTCGCACCTACTGTTTTCATCCCTGTTTGTTGTTCAAAGCATCCGTATATTAAATCTCCCCTCGCCTGGATCTACCCATTACCTGCCTCGCCTCCATTCTTGCTTTCTTCCCACCGACAATCAGTCTTAAGAAGGGTCTCAACATAAAATGTCACCCATCCATGTTCTCCAGAGACGGTGCCTGGCCTGGTAAGTTACTCCAGCACTTTGTGTCCTTTTGTGCCTTAATCAACATCTGCAGTTCCTTGTTTCTACAACAATGATCTTGTTAGTAATCTGGCAGAGGTCTGTTAACTTCAGGGAGGTTCAGGGAATAAATTAGGCACCTTTGACCATTGGAAAATACTCAAAATGGAGGAGATAATGCAGATACATAGGGATGTGACCATGGAGAGATAGATTTTAAAACACTCTATGGTCACGATGTCGCCTCTCCGTAATCTCACATAACCTCTACAATATCTGCACTCGTCAACTTCCTCAACTCTTCAATAAATCCACCACGTCTTTAGGTATCAGGACCTATGCTCGAGAAACTTATCCCTAAACCTTCCTATCACACCACATCTTTCCTTTCCTTTAAGACCTGTTTGAGCAACGTTCTACTATCTGTCCTGATATCTCCTCAAACGATGAGGAAATTATGTTTTATTTGATTTAATGCTGTTCTTGCAAAGACAATGGGACATTTGGACTACGTTAAAAGCGCTATAAAAAAGCAGTTTGTGTTGTTGTTAGATAAATTCCCAAACCCAGTGAGGAAGTATAATTATTGTAGACACAAAACGCTGGAGTAACTCAGTGTGACAGGCAACATCTCAGGAGAGAAGGAATGGGTGACGTCTCAGATCGAGATCCTTTTTCAATCTGAAGAAGGGTCTCGATTCAAGACGTCACCCTTTTCTTCTCCCCAGAGATGTTGCCTGTCACACTGAGTTACTCCAGCTTTTTGTGCCAATCTTCGATTAACCCAGCATCTGTAGTTCCTTCCTACAATCCTTGTATGGATGGAAATATTTTACACTCTTTGAAGGCCTGCGGAATTTTCATTATTTAAGGGGCGACCTAATCTGCGAGTTCAGATGTGTTTGCCCTTGACTCATACTCGCAGCATGGTCGACATGAGGTCCTAGGAGGTCTTTGTAACTCTCCTTCATGCTCGAGAGTAGTCCCCGCATACTCGAGGCCTCAGCTAGGTCGTGGCGTATTTTTCAACATGTTGAATAATGCCCCTGAGTAAAAAAAGGTCGCCATGGAAAAAAAAAAAATCGATACTTTTTTAACTCGTAGGTTTAGTCGAAGTAGGTTGTAGTAGGACGGCATGTTATTCATAGGTAATCGAGGGTAGTCGAAGGTAGTCGTAGATAGTCTTCATCATAGTCGAAGGAAGGTCATCTTCACTCTCCACTATTCGGAGTCCAATTTTCCCGAAGCTAGTCGAAGCTAGTCTTCAACATAGTCGAAGGAGGTTGAAGGAGGTCTTCTACATGACATTTTTTCCAAACTCTCCAAACAGCCCCTTCACTGTTATTCCTGAACTTGCAGAATAATCATAGATTATGCAGCAGTGAACTGATGGCCACCCCCGCCGGAGGTGTACAGTTTACATTTTAACAAGGGGTGCCATGGCAACTAAGACTGCAGAAAATAGACATTGTATTATAAAATGATGTTCACAAATTATGTCTATGTTTTCAGCATTGAAAATATGGATCGGATTATTTTTCGGTAATTGAATTCTAATTATGTTTCAATTAATGTTAAAACATTTATATAACTATCAGAATGCACAATATTTTGTACCAAAAGCATGGGGAGCCTGAATGGATTGCAGTTACACACAGAAAGGCCCGAGCAAAACAGACATAACACTGTTAAAATTACCTTGAGGTTTGCAGACCAAAGAAGACAAAAACCCCCCCATTAAATTATGATTTTATTTTATGGTTGGAATACAAGATCACAAGGACATAAGTAAGAGGAGCAGGTCATCCTTCTGTAGCTCAATTTGACCTGCTCATGGCTGATCGAATCTTGACCTCAGCTCACTTTCCTGTCTACTCTCCATAACTCTCAACAACCTCTCTCCCAACCCCTTCCTGTTCTCCCAAGGACCAAAGATATGTTTTTGGACAAATATATTCAGTGATTCAGCCTCCAGGACTTCCCAGTGTGGAGATTTCCAAAGGTTTATGAGCCTCTGAGCAAACTTCCTTGAATACATCTTGTGTTGATGATCCCTGTTTGAGTGATAGTCCCTACTTTTAGGACCCCTCAGCATCTATCCTGAAGTACCCCTTCTTTTTATAGTATCATCTCGCATTCTGTTGAAATCCAGTGACGGTCGACCAATCTGATCAACCATGACTTATAAGACAATCCCAGCTTCAGAGATGTCTGCTGAGTGAATAGTGCCTGAATTGCCTCCGACGCAAGCATATCCCTCCTTATACAGCATACCAGAAATAATTTCACCAATACTCTATTCAACTTTAATTTCGTTGAGAGATACAGCAAGGAACAGGCCCCTCGGCCCACTGAGTCCGCACCGACCAACAAAACCTGCACATTAACGCTATCCTACGTACACCAGGGACAATTTACATTTATACCAAGCCAAACCTGTACGTCTTTGGAGTGTGGGAGGAAACCGATGATCTCGGACAAAACCCACATGGTCATGGAGAGAACGTATGGACAGCACCTGTAGTCGGGATCGAACCTGGGTCTCTGGCGCTGTAAGAGCAGCAACTCTTACCGTGCGCCACCGTGTCACCCTTGCAAGACTTCCCCATTTTAACATTCCAATCAGGACCAATATTTCCACTTGCCTTCACAATTTGATTTCTTATATTTCTACTTCCAATTTCAAACACTGCATCTAATGTCACCTCTACACTTGATAAACTAAACACAGAATTGGTGGCCATCTTGCACAACATCTCTAATCAACCTGGAACTTCCAGTCCCCTATCACTTTAAAACTCCAACTCATTCCCACTTCTACATCTTTGGCATCTTGCATGGTTCCAATGACCCAACATAAGCTCAAGAGAAGGCATTTCGTCTTTCAACTAGGTATCACAACTGGCCATTTTGGATGAAAAAAAAATCATTCGGGTAATAGGTTCACCTGGATGTTACCTGGAATGGAGAACTCCAGTTGTGAGGAGCAAAATTTGATCATTTGGGTTTACTCTCATTGAAATTTAGGAGGCTGAGGGATGACCTTAGAGAAAGGGTTATAAAATTTTGAGGAGAGAGATAGTCAGAATTATTTTCACAGGACACGGGAGGTAGAGCTATGAAGAACACGTTTAAGGTGAAAGGGGAGAATTTTAAAAGAGAACTGAGAGGTAGGTTTTTCCACAAAGAGTGTGAATATCTGGAACTAGCTGAAGGTGAGCTGGTGGAAGCAAATACAATTACAATACTTTGATGAGGTACTCGGACAGGGAAGGCGAAGGAAGATACTGGCATAATGAAGGCAAATGCAATTACCATATATAAGCAACATGATCAGCATGGACGATCTGGGCCTCATATATCGCTTGGGCAGCTTACAACCTAGCGCTATGAATATTGACTTCTCTAACTTCAAGTAACCCTTGCTTTCCCTCTCCCTCCATCCCCCCCTCCCCCCCGCCCGCCCATCTGACTAGTTTCAGTGTCCTCCTGATTAAATTGTAATGACTATAAACCTCTTTGTCACCTTCCCCTCAGCCGTCAATGTTCCCATTCTACATTTTTGTTGATCATTGTCCCCTTTTGATCTCATGTTTTCACACTTTTTACCATCCATTTCACTATGTCTCCCGGCTCTCAGTCTGCAGAAGGGTCTCGACCTGAAACATCACCCATTCCTTCTCACCAGAGATGCTGCCTGTCCTGCTGAGTTTCTCCAGCATTTTGTGTCCATCTTCAGGCCCAATTCCGTGATGCATGATTCCATGAACCTGTGATTATATAATTGTCCACTTCTCTCCACAGATGCTATTGAAACCGCTGAGTATTTCCAGAAACCTCTTTTATTCAGAATTTTAGCAACTGCAGGGTTTTATACCTCACCATTATAACATTGCTTTTTAATTTTCCCTCTTCGCTGGTGTCATTAATCTGCATTTAAGAATGGAGATATACTGGATATGTTAGTGGCCTTAAAGGTAGATCCATCCCCAGGCCCAATGGGATATATCCCAGGCTGCATTTGGAGGGAAAGGACGGGGTGCTGGGGCCCTGATAATGATTGTTAAGTCTTTGCTGGCCACAAGTGAAACACCATATGACTGGAAGACAGCAAATGTTGTTCCCTTATTCAAGGACAGCAGGGACGAGCTGGATAATTACAGGTCAAATTAGTCTAATGTCAGTAGTGTGAAAGTTATCGGGAAAAATTCTGAGGTACAGGATTAATCAAAGACAGTCACTATAGTATTGTGAGGGATGATCCTGTCTGACCAATTTAACTTAATTTCTCAAAATGGTAGCAAAATGTATTGATGAGGGCAGTGCAAATGATCTTGTTTATGTGAACTTACCATGGACATTTGCAAAAGACATGGGAAGACATAGGAAATTGCAGATTCGGGCATCTGGAACATAAGATAGTGCTGGAGGAACTTAGTAACTCAAGCAGTACCTCTGAAAGGAAAGTGACAAGAAAGAAAACTTCTTCAAATGGACATACCTTGACGAAACGTTGCACGAGAGTAGTACAATGGAGACATGAGAGGTTGCAGATATTGAAATTGTGTGTGGGGAAAATACTGCTGGAAGAACTCAGCAGGTCATACACCCATCAAACTAAGCTGAACTGAATGGAACAATTTATGGAAGCTGAGGGATAGCAATCCTGACGCAGGGTCTTGACCTTAAACATGGACGATCAATCTGATTCCCTTTGCTCTCTCCTCCTTCTCAGAGACTTAAAACACGTTTTATTTCTAACTTTTCTCACTGTTGACAGAAGGCCATTAAACAGAAATGTTGGCTCTACTTCTCTCTCCGCAAATGCTGACTGAGATAAAGAATTTTCAGATTTTATTTCTACTTTTTGTGTTTCATGCACAAAAATAACCCAGATAACTCTGTACCTCAGAATTCTGTATTCCCTTTCAGTTGAAGCTGTCACCTTTCCTATTATCCCTACTGAACTAGATAAACCCACCATCTGCCAAATGAATACTCCTTTGCTTGACCTTTGTCCTTTGTTTTGACCTTCCAAAATTTGCTTACCTGCTCATCTTTGAATTGCCAGTAGATTTGCCTATGTTATGATCAGTTCTTCATTTAAGCTATTAATTCAGATTGTAGATTTACATATTGTAAATCATTGCTGTCTGAACACTGAGTCTTTTTACACTTTCCTCATTACAGCTTGGCAAACTGAAAATAACCCATTTATCCTGACTGTTAGTGATCCAATCCTCGAAACATTTTAATATATATTTCCACAATCCCATGAGCTCTGACCTCGTGCAGCAACCTGATATAAACTACCTTCCGGAAATCAAAATACATAAACATCAATATATGGACACAAAAAGCTGGAGTAACTCAATGGGGCAGGCAGCATCTATGGAGAGAAGGAATAGATGACATTTCAGTTCGAGAACCATTCCTTTTCTCCAGAGATGTTGCCTTCCCCACTGAGTTACTCCATCTTTGTGTCTATCTTCAGTTTAAACCGGCATTTGCAGTTCCTTCCTACACACATCAATATATTCTTTTTTATCATCCTGTTTATTCAATCCTCAAAGAACTTTATTGAATTTGTCACACACGATTTCCCTTTCATACAATCATGTTGATTCTGCTTGCTTCCATTATGTTTTTCTAAATTCCAGCTCCTACTTCTTTAACAATGGATTCCAGTCTGAAGTAGTTCCTTATTCAATAAATCATGCGGTGAGCCACGTTTCCAAAGAGGAAGAAATACCATTCACAATGTTAATCTAAGTGGCAGTACTTCTTTGATTCTGATGTGAATTCTCAAAACCTTCAGACAAACAAGATAACATGTACTATAACAAAGAAATAATGAAAATAGAAATCAAAGATTACAGTAAAAAGCTATAGTTTAGTTTCACACAGCAAGCACCTTTCTTAACATTTTCAGTGCTATCAAAATTTTGATTGAAATTATAGGTTTGAAATCAGTGTTATTTTTTAACTCCCTTTACCCTCAGGTTTTGGTGCTTCACTCCTCCATGAAAATGGATACAAACTACTCATGTAACAAGTCTGCAATGTCCTTACTGTACATTAAAGGTTAAGAATAAGGGGTAGACCCTTACTTAGGACTGAGATGAAGAAAAACTTTTTCACCCAGATAATTGTGAATCTGTGGAATTCTCTAACATAGAAGGCAGTTGAGGCTAAATCACTGGACGTTTTCAAGAGAAAGTTAGATTTAGCTCTTAGGACAAATGAAATTAAGGGATAGTAGACTAAGTGGGCATGTTCACATGGGAGGGCTGGTCCCCCAGTGCAATATTCCACCTCTCCACCAATTCCAATATTGGTGGTCAGTGGGAGGGCGCTTTCTGAAGTGCTAGTATGGATGTTGTGGGCTGAAGGGATGGTTTCCAGAGGGCTAGTATGGACATTGTGGGCCAAATGGATTTTTGGACTGCAAGCTCAGTCACTCAGGCCTGGTGGGCTGGCAGCTCAGTCACTCAGGCCTGGTGGGCTGGCAGATCAGAAACTGCCAGACATTTTGCCCAAAACAGGTGACTCTGCGAGAGAGAGAATGGGGAGAGGGTGGAGAATGAATTTTGGACATTTTTCATCTTTTTCTGCATATCACAGCAATGAAGGAGGAAAGTCTATCCTGGCCTGGATATCACAGGGAACCAATGAAAGGAAGGAAAAAAATACTGGGGTGAGTTTTAATACTTGCAGGGGGAACACTTACTGATGGGCCAAAGGGACTCCTCCAGGGCTAGTACAGGCCTGATGGGCTGAAGGGGCTCTTTTTAAAAATAAATCTGAGTGAAATCTGAGTAACTTTTCCTGGCACGGTCCTTTTGGGCCAAAATGCTCCTCCTGGGCTAATACGGGCATTTTGGGCAAAGGGGACTGGTTTCTCGGCTAATAGGGGCCTTGTGGGCCAAAATTAGTGGTTTCAGGCAGGCCAAACAACTCATATCATTTCCATTTCCATTGCAGTTTCAAGCACTGCACAGGCCAAACAGCTCATTGCATTTTCATATCATTTCATTTCCATTGCAGTTTCAAGCACTGCGCAGGCCATACAGATCATTGCATTTTTATTTCATTTCCATTGCCATTGCAGTTTCAAGCACAGAGCAGGCCAAACAGCTCATTGCATTTTAATTTCCATTGCAGTTTCAAGCACAGGGCAGACCAAACAGCTCATTGCATTTTTATTTCATTTCCATTGCCATTGCAGTTTCAAGCACAAGGCAGGCCAAACAGCGCATTGCATTTTAATTTCATTTCCATTGTCATTGCAGTTTCAAGCACAGGGCAGGCCAAACAGCGCATTGCATTTTCATTGCCAACTCATTTCATTTACATTAAGGGCTAACAAATCATTTTTTGCAAGTACATTGCAGACTTACAGTTCAGTTGATTCACAGCTTAGAATGACAGTCGTGGCCTCTCCCTCACGATCTTGCACGGTGACTGACTCACGTTCCGGCATCCGGGGTTTTATAGTCCTGCCTTCCCCTGGAAGGGGCGTTACCTTCCTCACGGTGATTGACAGGTGAGAGGACCAATCAGCTGTTCTCAAGGTTTTTTAAACACGCATAACTTTTTTATTTTTCATCGATGGAAAAAATCCTCGGGGCTGCCTCAGTGGAGGACTGTGAGTAAGATGGCCAAAAAATCACAGCGATACAGGGTAGTGTTTTTTTCTAAAATCAATATACAGCGCAGACAGGAAGTGGTCAAGATGAGACTTTTAATTATATAGATGGGGAAAAAGCGGGAACGGGGTACTGATTTTGGATGATCAGCCATGATCATATTGAATGGCGATGCCGGCTCAAAGGGCTGAATGGCCTACTCCTGCACCTAATTTCTATGTTTCTACGTTTCACCTATCATTATCCTTAACAGGCCAATACATTCTTTGAACCACTTTCCTCTTAGTTTTATTGTTAATTTTTACTTTTATTTTGTTCTTAGTTCTGATATCACTTGCAAATTTAATTCCACGAACATTTCACAGTCCATTGAATTTCCTCTTTGACCTGTATTTCTTTTCTTTGATCTGGCTTGATAACAAAATTATATATTGTCTTAACAAGATGATTTTACAAGCTATAGAGAAATAAGAGAAGATTGAAATAGATAAAGAGGGGGTACTTAAGAAGTTGGCAGGACTGAGGCTGGAATGTGACCCAATCTCAAAGAGATGCAGCCTCAGTTGCTAAGAGTAGTTAGAGCAGAAATTGCAAAGACTTTGACCAAGTTCTGACAATGATCACGATATTTTGAAATGGTTTGGTATCGTGCAGAATAGTGATACAAAATTGGAGAAAATCAGAAAATTGCTTGATAATGTTGATAATGTAATAATGAATTTGTCACACATGATTTCCCTTCCGTAAAATCATGTTGACTGTTTGGTTCTATTATGTTTTTCTAAATTCCAGCTCCTACTTTCACAATGGATTCCAGTCTGAAAAGTGGTTCCTTATTTGATCATTTATGGAGTGAGCTACTTTTCTAAAGAGGAAGAAATACCATTGTCAACATTAATCAAAGTGGCAGTCCTTCTTTGATGCTGCTGTGAATTCTCAAAACCTTCATACAAACAAGATAATATGTGCTATAACAAAGAAATAATGAAAATAGAAATCAAGGATTACACCAACAGAAACAGAAACAAGAAGGAAAAATAAAAGAGTGACACAACAGCAGATGCTTTGTTTGAGACGGTGCTTGAGCAGGTCAGGCAGCATCACTGGAGAACGTGGACAGCCAGCAACTCCGCACTTGTCCAAAGATTATGAGGGGCTGTGTCCCCACACAGAGCAAAACAGAGTTACCGGGACAGGTCCGAGACTGCCAGTGCCTCCTCTCGGGGCAAGACTGAGCCACACGACAAGCACAAGACCACCAGCGGCTTCTCACTTGCCCTCAGCCGACAAGCGAATATGCACCCTTAATGGAGAACAAAACTGAGCGGCCGGGACAAGACCGAGATTGCCAGCATTGCCTCACGTGCCCACAGAGCTTGAGGGACATGTGGCCCCTAAACAATCCCAGTCCTTTTCCTCACCAATCGCTTTTGCTGGAAATAAACCTTTTCACATGAGTTCACCCTATCACGAGTGTGTCAGTGTAGTCATTGTCCACACAGCATCTTCCCCTTGCCCCAATGTTTAAATAAATAAAACAGACAAACAAATAAATAAAAAGAGATAAATCAATAAATAAATAGATTAACGAGGGGAGTGGTTTGGAATGTATCCACCCATCTACTTATCAAACCCCTTGCTTCACCCATATCTACCTATCACTCGCCATGGTTTGTTCTGCCCCTCTCACCAATGCAACCTGACCCGCTCAGTTACTCCAGCACTGTGTTTTTTTTTTAGGAAATATCAATTAGCCCCGAGTTGTTATGAACAGGAATGCAACATATGAATATAGCAGGATCAGTAATTACTTTTAAAATGTAAATCCTTAAGTTTTTGAAAAGGAATAGTTATCAGGCAATGTGGAAAAAGCAGAGAGATGGAGGCATTAGTGAGCTTTTCCAGAGAACAAGCACGGGTTAGGGTGGCTGAATGATTTAATTTAATGTTATTATTCAATGTAATAATAATGTTACATTGTGATCCACCTACACGTTGTAATGACCACCATGAGTATCTGATCATAATTTATATATTCTATCTACATAATTAAAAATCTAATCCAAAGGGATTTAGTTGATTATGTTTAAAGTTGCATGGGGGAAATGCATGTAGTACATTAAAATCAGCACAGACCATTCGACTGAAAGATTAGTTTCAGAGCTGTAAACTCTATGTAATTCTATTAACACTTTTAGTTCCTCAAACTTGAATAACACCCGTCAGTTATTTCCTGAAATAACAATTCTCTTCAATTAATGGCTCCAATTTAGTGAAATAGGCTATTCTTTTGGCACTAGATTATGTGCAAGAAACCAAAATATTGCCGAAATACCAACAGATTAGGATTCTGAAGAATTAAATATACATGCATTTGAAAAAGCCAGAGCTGATTAGGAATAGTCAGCATGGGCTACTGTGTCGGATATTGTGTCTCACGAATTTGATGGTGTGCTTTTGAAGAAGTAACTAAGACTTTTGATGGCAGGGGTGTAGACATAGGGTTTTTTTTCAGACCGGAGAGCTGAGACTAGTGGTGTGTCCCAGGGCCCATTGATGGGACTATTGCTTTTTGTGTTTTATACCAACAATTTGGATGAAAATGAACAAGGCAGGATTAGTAAGTTTGCAGGTATCGTAGATAGCAAACATGGTTCTCAAAAATTACAGCAGGATCTTGGTCAGCTGAGCAAGTGGGCTGAGGAATGGCTAATGGAGTCTAATGCAAATAAATGTGAGGTGTTACATTTTTAGGAAGTCAAACCAGAGCAGGACCTTTACAGTGGAGACCTGGGGAGTTTGTAGAGCAGAGGGATTAAGGAGTACAGGTGCACAGTTCCCTAAAAGTAGCATCACAGGTAGATAGGGTGGCAAAGAAGGTTTTTGGTATATTGGCCTTTGGTCCAAACTAAGCTGGTTTTATTATCAACCTCAGGTTTTCTATAAACAGTTAAATACAATTGTGCATGTCTAATTGTACCTCATTGAGGAGACCATGTGCATTAATGTACTAAAGAGATGATCGTGGACTACAGGAGACAGCAGGAGAGTGGACACCTCCCCATCCACATCGGTGATGCTGAGGTTGAAAGGGTCAGCAGCTTCAAGTTCCTCGGTGTGCACATCATTGACGACCTCTCTTGGACACAATAATTAAGAAAGCCGGCCAGCGGCTCTTTTTCTTGAGAAGACTGAGGAAGTTTGGCATGAACGCCAGCATCCTCACAAAATTCTACAGTTGCACCATCGAGAGCCTGCTGACGGGCTGCATCACGGCCTGGTACGGGAACTGTTCTGCCCACAGCCGCAAATCACTACAGAGATTGGTGGCGGTGGCACAGCACATCACTGGCAGCTGTCTCCCGGCCATTCAGGACATTTTCCACTGGCGGTGCCTGCGGAAGACACACAGCATCATCAAGGACCACAGCCACCCAGCACGCAGACTGTTCTCCTTGTTACCGTCAGGCAGACGATACAGGAGCATGGCAGCACGTTCCACCAGACATAAGAACAGTTTTTATCATCATGCCATCAGGCTTCTGAACTCATAAACACATCATATATGTTGATTATTTATTTACTGTTGTCCTTTACCTACCAATGTCACTTTTATCTTATCTTTTTTTTTACCTTAATTTTATCCTTGTAATATCATTGCTGAGGTGACCCGTTGTCAAACACATTTCATTGTACCGTTGACCCCGTGTTCACCTATATATGACAAATAAAACTGAACTGAAGCTTTTAAGTTCAGTGTGGTTCCCTTCTCTGCACCTTAAAGTGACATCTGTGCTAAACACAGATGGTGACAGTAATACATAACGCACACAACCAAATACTTGCAATACAGCCTACATGAATGTCATGGACTCTCTCGAATCTGAGAGTTTAAAATAATTGCCAAGACAACAATATTCTTAATTTGTGTGAAGATAATTAGATAATTGAATTTCACCATAAAACTCATGTTTCTATTCATTTTTTAAATTGCCTGCCTGTAGTATTTTTGTATCAAACATGCCCCTACTTGCTCACTCAATGCTTTATTTTTCAGAATGATGACAAGCTTTCAACCTGGTTGCTGGCACTGAAGGATTGTCAGTAAATTAAAACTCCCACATAACTTAAGTCGACACCAATTCGACAACAAATTTAATATCGCGTTGTCTGGCAGTTTCTGGATGAGGATGTGGGCAGCCATGGCTTTCACAGATGCAGCAAAAAACCATACACTCCAGCCACGAGTCTGGGTGAGAGTTAATTAAACTAACCTAACAATTATTAAGAGTTTTGAGAGCAAAACAAATCTGATAGTTGATGTCATCAGTCCCTGCTTGGGATTCAACAGCTGGAACTGCGGTGCCGCCTAATACGCATGAAAGAAGAGCGTTAATACCAATGCTCACTGTTCTGAATGCACATTGAGTCAGCAAGATTAAAGGTCCATGGGCCTACCCATTGGAGTGCCAGAATTCATCATGTACTGAGATCCATTGGGTCCCAGCTTTCCCCAGGGGCATTCTACAAATGTACAAGGCTGGAGACATGAGCTCATGCTCATCTGGTCTTCGTGCCAGCTGGTTCTGAGCTCTGGCCAAGGAAATAAATTAGTGGAGTCTTAGATTGCAGAATCAAATCATGATCAGTCCTCTGATATGTCACATAGGAATAGTTAGAAGTGAAGGGCAGAAAATATAATCAAATTTGAAGAAGCGTCTCGACCCGAAACGTCACCCATTCCTTCTCTCCAGAGATGCTGCCTGTCCCGCTGAGTTACTACAGCATTTTGTGTCTCCCTGAAAATCTAATCTATTGATTATTCAGTCAGTGAACACATTGAGATATTTCCTGATTTTTATTTTGATAAAATATTACAACACCAATTACATCAAATCCTGGATAGCAGGAATCTCGTTGCATTTCATATTCTAAACAAAATGTGACGCAAGGGGAAAGTTTTAGACTTCTGTGGGAGGAATGTAGGGATCCTCGAGAACAGGCAGCAGTCTTCTGCGAAGGAATTCAAGAGGCAACAGGTTTGAGCAATGAGGGTTGTGGGAATGGAGCAGATGTTTTGTTTCTCTAAAATCACTGGCTATCGACTCGAGTCACTTTGGCATGGCTGAGCATCAGAGGGGCTGTGTCAGTATAGATAATAACTGCACTCACAACAGTTTAACAGATGGCGAGACTCTGTGCCCAGGCTCACCACCTGATAAAGTTGTTACCTTTAATGTACTAAAACACACAAAAAAATTAAATGCATTGAAATATCCAAAGACACTTAACTTTGCCTGTGTGAGTACTCGGGCTATGTACCGTCACAACATTTAAGTATTTAGATAAACACTTGAATTGCCCGAGGTGCCTTGCAGTGGAGGCCTTCCAGATGTGCTGCATCTGCAGCGCCCGCCTGAAGGCTCGGCATTCAGCGGGACTGGGACTCCGCCAGAGAGCTGATCTGACAACAGGACAGGGAGCCCACCCGAAGGCTGGTTGGAAAGCCCAACCAGGGGCCCACCGAAGGCTCATCTGTCGACAGGACTGGGAGGGAGCTGGAGAAGTAGGACGCAAGGACATTTTTCTTACTGCATTTTTCAGTGTGCGAGAATCACCGGCAAGACCAATTTTTATTGCTATCCATAATTGCGCCTAAGAAGGTAGTGATGAGCCATTGTTGTGAATCTACTCTGTCTGTGCTGATGGCCAGGGAGTCCCAGGATTTAGGTTCACTATTGATGAAGGAACGATAACACATTTCATAATCAGGATGCTCATTAAATCGTAGAGCTCTGCTACACGTAAAGAGACCATTCAGTCCAACTCATCCATGGACCGTCCTCTCACTAACTAGATGGCAGTCCTGACCTCCCATCTACCTCATTAAAGATCTTTGACCTATCTTTAGTCAGACTTGACTGGACATTTATCTTGCACTAAACGTTGGGTCCAATTCACTGTGGACGGCTAGATTGCAATCATGTATAGTCTTTTCGCTGACTGGATAGCACGTAACGATAAAACCTTTTCACTGTACCTCAGTACACGTGGCAATAATAAACTAGACTAAAGGCATCATCTTGTACAGTTGTAACAGGCGTGCGACCTGGATGAGAATCTGCTGGTTGTGGTGTTCCTGTGCACTTGCTGCCATTGTCCTTCTCAGTAGTAGAGGTGGCAGGTTTGGAAGGTGCTGTCAAAATTGGCTCGGAGAGTTCTTGCACACTGCACCACGGATGATCTGAATGAATATTGAGGGCAGTGCCAGTCAGGCAAGCTGTTTTGTCCAACAGCTGTTTTGACTGCAGTCTTCCACGCAAATGGAGGGAGTATTCCACAACATTCCTGATTTGTGCATTGTACAAAGGTGGAAAGGCTTTGGAGCGTCACAGGTGATTGAGCCATGGCAGAAATCCAGGCTTCTGACCCATTATTGTGGCCACAGTATTTAATGGACTGTTCACAGGTGGCCACCAAGATGGTGAGGGAATTCGTAACGGCAATGGCATTGATTATGAAGGATTAATGGTTCGACACGTTGGATGGTCACTGACTGACACACTTGTGACAGGGCACACCGTGGAGCAGTGTGCCAGATTTCCAATGTGGGTAGGATGGAATTTACATGTTTTCACTGTGATGCCATCAGTTTCCCCAGTATACTTGGGTCTCTTCCCATTTCTCAAAGACATGTTGATAGGAAAGTTAATTGGGCGCTATAAATTATCCAGAATTAGGTGGCTGGTGGCAGAATCAGAGTGGAATTAACAGGACTGTGAGACATCGTTTACAGGGAAATAACTGGGGGGAAAACGGAATTGAATGGAGAGCAGGTGCAAACGAGATGGCTTCCATCTTTGCAATAGCAATAAAAAAAATATTGATTGCTTAATGGATATTAAATGTAGCTTCTTCGGTTGCTGAGAAGCTGTAAATGGAATTGAAAAAGATGCAATCATGACTGAACATCCCACATCTGAGCTTATGATGAAAGGAAGGTGATTGAGGCAGTAACTGAAGATTTGCCCCCCACAGCCTGCGCTGAGAACCTCTTGCAGTGCTAAGCAAGGGTGGGATGGCAGACCTCTGACAATCATACCCTTTGGCGTGTCAGGAAGAGAAGCAAGTCACGCACTGCAGGATCTTTCTTTGAGCAAAGTATATTTGCAAACCTTGCATATTTTCACTTGGATGACCATTAACATCAGGTCTAGTGGGTCTCCTTGATGTCAAACTCAGCCAACTGCTGCCTTGATGTTGAGGGCAGTCACCTTTATCTCACCTCTGGAGTAGAATTGTTTGATCCATGTTTGGACTAATACTGCAAAGAAATATGGGGCAGGCTGGTCCTGGCAAAACCCACAACCGGGTAACAGCGAGTAGGATACGCTGAATGTCAGGACTTTCATATGAGGAAAGACTGGATAGACTCGGCTTGTACTCACTAGAATTTAGAAGACTGAGGGGGGATCTTATAGAAACTTACAAAATTCTTAAGGGGTTGGACAGGCTAGATGCAGGAAGATTGTTCCCGATGTTGGGGAGGTCCGGAACAAGGGGTCACAGTCTAAGGATAAGAGGGAATTCCTTTAGGACCGAGATGAGGAAAACATTTTTCACACAAAGAGTGGTGAGTCTCTGGAATTCTCTGCCACAGAAGGTAGTTGAGGCCAGTTCATTGGCTATATTTAAGAGGGAGTTAGATGTGGCCCTTGTGGCTAAAGGGATCAGGGGGTATGGAGAAAAGGCAGGTACAGGATACCGAGTTGGATGATCAGCCATGATCATATTGAATGGCGGTGCAGGCTCGAAGGGCCGAATGGCCTACTCCTGCACCTAATTTCTATGTTTCTATGAATAGATGCTGCTCGACAGCGCTCTTCATGAGAGTTTCCAATGAATAACCAAATGTAAATGGTTTGGGTGGTAATTAGCCAGATTGCATTTGTCTTTATTTAGCAAAATGCCTCTCCTGGTTAGTTTCCCACATTGTCATGAACATGCCAGTATTGTAACTGTAAAGGAACGGTTTTGCTGGAGGATGGTTGGTTCGGGAGCACAGTTCTTCAGTATTCCAATCAGGATATTCTTTGGGCCTATTGTTGGTCCACAACTTTTGCTCTCACCAGAGCTCTGCTGTTGATTTCATATGGAATGAACCAAACTGGTTTAAGACTTTTTTTAATATAGGGATCTCGGGAGGAACCAGTGATGGGTTTCCCACTTGGCAGAACACAGCTGTGAATTTGTGTCTTTAATAACCATGTCCCCTCACCACTTTCTACCAGTGACTTTCTCTCCAACTTCACCCCATTTGCACCATTTTGTCTTCTTCACTTGTCACCTCTAGCCTTGGTTAAAATATTCAACCTTCTCTCCTCCACTACTTACTCAATTGCCAGTCAATACCTCCACCTGGACTATTTGTCAGTTTTTGCCCCATCCTCTTCTTCCACCCATCTCCTCTCTCCCAACATCTCTTCTCTACTCCATCAGTCTGACGGTTCTCGACCAATACATTGTCTGTTCATTTCCCCCCACAGATGCTGCCTGACCCACCAAATTCATCCAGCAGTGTGTTTTTTCCCAAGATTCCAGCATCTGCAGTTCCATGTCCACTCTGCACCTCCAACAGGTTACACCAGCTTTACCTTGCATTAAACGTTATTCCCTTATCATTCATCTACACAATGTAAATGGATCGATTGTCATCATGTGTTGTCTTTCTGCTGACTGATCAGCACTCAACAAAAAGTTTTCATTGTACCTCAGTATACATGACCATAAACTAAACGGAACTGAACAGATCAACTATTAACTTAACTAAAGACCAGAGGTTTACTGATGCCTTTAAAGCTCTTTCTTTGAGCAAAGTATATTTGTATACTATACTTTGAGCAAAGTATATGACAACTTTAATAATTATTTTGAATGATAAAGCACTAGCTCCCTCTAAAGGAAGGACTGGGGTGGCTCAGGCTCCACACTCAGTTTACCCCCAATCACTGCATATTTTCACATGCTTTGCTTCACAAACAATCCACAATGTTTCCTCATTAAGTTATGCAGATATGAAGATATTTATTCCCTTTCGTCCAAGTTAACAGTTTTTACTAAGCGCGTTTGTACTCAAAGTAGGATCAAACCTGGACGAAATTTTACAATCTTACTTGCATCCGACTATTAATCATCAGACTATAATTTAACTTCATTATTCAAACTAGTCATATGGAGAAATCATGTGGTTGTTATTTCTGCTGTTCAGCTATTCAAGCTGAAATACTATACTTGCATGCATGTGTAATGTCCAGGACTTCGTGCAGGTAGGTTTGGAGGACTCTACCCCTCAATGTGGATCCTGAAACTTCTGGACAGCTTCTTGGATCCAAGATGGGTCAGACCTGGTGGAGGATTTACAGCAGTGACAAAATATTCCAAATATATTTGTCCTGCTCCCACCTCTCTTTTCCAACTTTCTGCCACCTACTACAATCAGCTTGAAGAAGGGTACCAACTCGAAACATGGCCTATCCATATCCTCCAGAGATATTGCTTGACCAGCTGAGTTACACCAGCTCTTTGCGCTTTGCTCAAATTTCCTTGTCATCGTCACTCGGGTACTCTGTGCCACCCTCTGGGTACTCCAGTTTCCACCATCAGCCCAAAGTCTGGTTAGTGAGAAATTATTTGTCCCCAGTGCACAGGCGAGTATTAGAATCAAGAGTGCCAAGGCAAGGAAAAATAGTAAATGGGTTGAAAAAAGGATTAGTGTAAAATAGGTGGTTTATGGTCATAGTGGTCTACACACATATCATTACTGTCCCTCTCAATATTACATTTAATTATTATTTTTAATGTTTATGCATGTTTTAATAGTTTATAATCATTTGTTGAAGATGTTAAAGTCAAGACGACTTCCACCCACATATTTGCCTTCTGTCAGAAGATGCTGAAGTGTTCGAGGGACAGGATCTCCATCTCCAACCCAATCTAGTTGTTGGTCAGACTTAGCTGGAGAAAACAGAGGTGAGCTCTCTGCATTCAACTCAGTTCAGTGCAGGTGCGATTTTAGATATAGGCAATGAAATGAAGACGCAGGAGAGAACAAAGCTGATGCCAATTTAGTAATTGTGATTAGCTCATAGGGGTAATAGGGTGAAATAACTCTGGTGCAATTGGCTTGCCAGAGATCAGGTTTGATGTTCATGGTTTGAAGCAGTAGTTTGGAAGATAGATACCATCTATCCCACACAATTTCTGAAAACCTTCACTCTAAAGAACTAGAATTTTCAAAGCACAAAAATGCAACACTACAATAGGGATGAGAGATAACAATAGACAATATGTGCAGGAGTAGGCCATTCGGCCCTTCGAGCCAGCACCGCCATTCACTGCGATCATGGCTGATCATCCACAATCAGTACCTGGTTCCTGCCTTCTCCCTTGATTCCGCTATCTTTAAAAGCTCTAACTAATTAGCTCTTGAAAGCATCCAGATAATTGGCCTCCACTGCCTTCTGAGGCAGGCAATTCCGCAGATTCACAACTCTCTGGGTGAAAATTTTTTTCCTCGTCTCCGTTCTAAATGGCCTACCCCTAATTCTTAAACTGCGACCCCTGGTTCTCAACTCCCCCAACAGTGGGAACATTTTCCCTGCCTTTAGTGTGTCCAATCCTTTAATAATCTTATATGATTCAATAAGATCTCCTTTCATCCTTCTAAATTTCAGTGTGTACAACTCTAGTCACTCCAATCTTTCAACATATGACAGTGCCGCCATTCCAGGAATTAACCTAGTGAACCCACGCTGCACTCCCTCAATAGCAATAATGCCCTTCCTCAAATTTGGAGACCAAACTGCACACATTACTCCAGGTGTGGTCTCACTGGGGCCCTGTACAATTGCAGAAGGACCTATTTGCTCCTATACTCAACTCTTCTTGTTATGAAGGCCAACAAGCCATTAGCTTTCTTCACTGCCTGCACTGGTTGCATCGTGGCCTGGTTCAGCAACTTGAACGTCCAAGAGCGGAAATGACTGCAACAAGTTGAGACCATTGCCCAGTCCATCGCGGGCTTTGACCTCCCCACCATCAAAGGAATCTATCAAAGTCACAGCCTCAAAAAGGCAGCCAACATCATCAGACCCACTCCATCCTGGCCACAAACTCATTTCACCATTGCCATCGGGAAGAAGGTACAGGAGCCTGAAAACTGTAACGTCCCGGTTCAGGAACAGCTTCTTCCCTACAACCATCAGATTATTAAACATGACAACAAATAAGCTCTGAACTGCAATAGACTATCATTATTATTACATTATATGTGTTATTTATTGAGTATGTGTGGATGCGTATAGCCACACTGAACTTTTTTTCTTCTCCCGTTACGTACTATGTTTACATATTCTGTTATACTGTAGTAAGCAAGAATTTCAAGGCATTCTGAAAGGGACCTGGTAATCCCTACTCGTTTCCTGTCTGCCAATCAATTTTCTATCCTTGTCAGTACCCTACCCCTAATATCATGTGTTCTAATTTTACCTACTAATCTTCTAAGTGGGACCTTAACAATGCAAATAGAACCAGCAGCATTATCATACACCATTACATCCTGATGACCTTATCTGAGAATTCACCTGCCCGCAAGTTCACAGCGCATATACACATTGCAATGTACCTTTTGCTAACATCCCAACTCTTTGCATTTATTAGTGAATGTTAGTGAAATCAAGCAAATAAGCAAGTTCTGTTTAAGTGATCATCCACAATAATGTGCTCCACTTTCACATTTGTGTTTTGAGAAACTAACGTCACAGGGAATTATTTTAGGAAAATTAGGAAAGAATTTTGACTGATGTATATTTATAAACTAGAGCAAAAATGATTTAGCATTGTACTTCCAGCCTTAATGTTAATTACTAATATGTAGCCATTTTATCTGCAATAATATATTTTTATATCTAACTTTGATCATTTTGAAAGGAATTCTGAAGCATTCCCGAGAACTCGCCATCGAAATCATCGAGTTTTACATCACACCTCCTCCATCGAAGACCAGGATTAAGGTGGTGGGAACAAGCCCGAGATCACCGGCGTCATCGCACATGCGAGGGACAGCGCCCCCATGCAGTCCTGGACTTTGTTCGGATAAAACAATGCGAGTTAACCTTACTGCGAGTGTCGGTGTGGTCACTGCCGAACCCAGCATCATCCTTGATGCCACACATCCCTCCTCATCGGGACCCGAAACGTCACCCATTCCATCTCTCCAGAGATGCTGCCTGTCCTGCTGAGTTACTCCAGCTTTTTGCGACTATCCTCATCATTAGTGTGGCTATTATGTCACAAACCAGTGAAAACCACACTCAGTGTTGACAAGCAGGATCTGATGTCAAGCTGTTGAAGTAGTGAATATGCCTTAAGCTCAAAGAAACAATCAAGCTTGAAATATTGTGTGAAAAGAACGGGTTTTAAATCAGAATAATTTGTAGTTTTCCAGAATTCACTTTCATACACTAACATTAAACATCTGAGATACTTGAAGAATTCTTATCTCAATTTTAGAATAAAAAAGCTGCAAGAGAACAAATTAATTCAGCTCAGTTTGAAGTCGAGAGATTGTGACCTGCAATTTTAAAGCAAGGAAAGAAAAGTGTGAGTCATAAGATTAAAGATACGAGAGAACATAGAGATTGTTAATGCAATACAAGATCAGGTCAGCTCAAGTGAATGAAAGAAATAAAAGTGACAGAGGGGAAGAGCTTTCATTTGCTGGCTATTACAAATACCTAGTACAAGGCAATCATAAAGCTGGTCTCTGCATTTCTTACATGCTCTGCTTATCTTTATCATTAGATGGAGGAAGCTAAAAAGCATTAAATAGACTTGCAGAACATGTTTTATTTATTTACTCACATTTATGCACACCCATTTCTCCCAACCCCCCCTTCCACCTATATCCTAGCCCATGGTAACTTGTCTAAAATCACAAGAGTATCCTAATTCTTAAAGAAAGCTCCTGGAGTCCATGTCCAGGATAGCTTTTCACCTGGTGCGTGGCTGTCTTGTCGGACGTCTGAGGCTGTAGTTCCTTTGGCGCGTCTGCCAGACCACATTAGCTGCTGTATCTTGGGTTCTAGCACGCTACGAGCCGTACCTCCTCGCAAGGTCCCCCCTGGAAACGTCTCGGCTGGCAAAGGAGACGGCTAAATCAGATGGCAGAGTCCAAACCTGGGCACAGAGGCCAATGCTGCCGTTTTAGGCCGAGTATTCAAAACACATTATGGCCCGGAAAGCTAACCTCGGACCCCCGAGGAGTGAGCCGGGAGACCAATGACTCCACAGCGGTGCTGGCAGCAGGCCTGCTGTGTGCGACATGCTGCATACTGAGCCCATTTACCATCTTGGGCAAAAACCCGCCCCTTGGATGGTTTGGCAGTGGACACACGAAACCCCACATTGGCAGAGACTCCAGGTTGTCCGCAGCTGCGGCCGAACAATCAGGCGTCGAACTGTCCCGCACCAAAACACGGGGAGAGAAACAAACAGTCACATGCGAGAAAATATTGCAGCAACAAGCTAGCCATCATGGGTTATTTTCTTATAAACATCAGAAACTAGTGCTTTTAATGAAAAGTCCTCAATACTGGTCAGGAAGTTGCCAAGTCGCGGGTCTAAGAACAGCGCCTGTCATTCAACCTTATGTACATCTATTTTGTTACACTTTCAGGAAGTGCAGTCAGACGTTTGCCATTGGTAAATTTTCTTATCCACTTTTTGTGGAGGTCAGGTCCCTCAATCAGTTACTGGGGGAAATCAAAGGTCATGGTAATGCAGGCTTCCATCAGTGTCAATTAGTAAAACTGATTCAACATTCTTGCTCTAACACCTCCTTTAATAAACCAACACAGCCATCAGTCACCTGGAAAAGAGGGCTCAAAACCAAGACCCCCAACACATACCAACAAATATTCCAATGCACCATTAAGTTCCATCAACTGAGCTGTAATCAATCCCATCCTCCAGCATGCACTGGAGTCACAAGACAGACACGTCCCAATCCATTGCCAAGATAGGGGAAACAATGCCATTGTATTTTCCCAGAACGGGCACAACAAAGATGATTTGATCTCACACAACCAGGTTCAGGCAGCAGACCATTTCATTCACGAGCCTGAACCAAGACGTGCAAACCAAGTAAAGCTGACGCAATATCCTTTCTGGAGGTCAGAGAAAATGCTTCAATACTGCTCTAAAAAACTTCTAAAAATGAAACATCCCTACGCAAGACTACTCAAGGTGGAGAATCAAGGGGAGGACAATTTCAAACAGGAGAAGCAAGCAACCCATCTCTCCATATCACCAAGCCCCAATTATCCCTCTGTGGCTGGGTCTGCAGATCTTGAAGGAGAGCGCTTATCTCAAAATGCTCAGAAATAAAGTTATTCATGCCCTTCTCCATCCCAAGTGAGTACCCAAAGTAAAGGAAGATCAGCAGGTGGTCTCAACATTAGCATTTCCAAATCTTAAACTTGTTGAACTGCATACTTCAATCAGGTCTCACTTCAACCTCTGATGTTCTGAGAAAATAATCCTAGTCTGTCCAACCTCTCCCTGTGGCTAATATCGTTTAATCCAGGCATCATTCTGGTAAACCTCTACATCCTTTCCAAAGCGTCACCATCCTTCCAGTAATGGGGCGGCCAGAACAGCACACAACACTCCGAACCAAAGTCCTATAAAGCTGCATCATGACTTCCTGACTCATATACTCAATACCCCAACCTGTGAAAGATGGCATACCTTCTCTATGCCTTCTTCACCACTTCATATACTTCTGCTGTCACTTTCAGGAAGTTAATGACTTGGACCCCAAGATCCTTCTGCACAGCAATGCTGTTAAGGGCAAGCCATTCATTGTATATTTCCCCTTACATTTGACCTCCCAAAGTGCCACACTTTACACTTGCTGGAATTAAATTACATCTGCCATTTCTCTGCCTATTTCTGTAGCTGATTTATATCCTGCTGTATACTTTGACAGCTGTCCTCACAGTCTGCAGCTAGAAACTCATCCTTCCACCATATCCCCCGTTTCTACCAGTAAGCCTGCTCCAAATCCTGCTCCAACAGTCACTATTAATTCTGTGCATCCTAATCTTCTTGATCAGTTTACCATGGGGGACTTCATCAAATGCCTTAAAATCCATGTAAACATCCAACACCCTACCCTCATCGATCATCTTCACCTCCTCAAATAAAGTAATCGTTAGTAAGACACAACCTGCCATGTACAGACATGCTGACTGCCCCTAATTAACCCTAATTCTCTTTCAAATGGGAATAAATTCCATCGTTAAGAATCCTCTCCAATAGTTTTCCAACCAGTGACGTGAGGCTCACCGATGTAGAATTCCCTGGATTCTCTCCACTTCCCTTCTTAAATCAAGGAACAACATTAGCTGCACTCCAATCCTCTGGGACCTTGACTGTGCCAACATAAACATTTTCATTAAGATTCCTGTAATCTCCTCTCTTGCTTCTCTCAATAACCTGGGATAAATCCCGTCAAGTCCTGGGGATATATTCACCTTATGCTCTTCAAGAGCCTCTTACAGCTTCTCCTTCTTAATCTCAAACTACCCTTGCATAATAGCATTCACCACACTAATCTCACTGTCCTCCATGTCCTTCTGCTTGGTGAAAACAGAGGCAAAGTATTTGCTTAGTATCCCCAGTCTCCAAGCACAATTCCCTCCGTTATCCTTGAGCAGTCCGACTTTCTCCCTAGTTATCCACGTTTTCAATATAGGTATAAAAGGCTTTGTCATTTTCTGAAACCTGACTCGTCAAAGCCATTTTGTGAACTATGAAATATAGTGAAGTCATGCTAAGCTTGCCTCAAATCTTGGGTGCACAGCTCAGAGAGAAATGCATATAGATGTGTTCAATGTATTTTAATGAGGACATGGTGGCACTGATGAGGAGGCACAGAACAATTATTGCCTCACATTTCTTGATCTTTATTATAACAAGAAAGGATAGGCAAAGTGGCTCTTTTCTTTTGGGAAAGGATTGCCAAGGGGTGAACTGAAAGAGGTCTTTAGAGTTCTGAAAGGTTTTGATGTATCAACATTGAGAGATTGTTTCCGCGTGAACGGAAGAGCACAACTGGAAATTATGCGAGGCAGTCACCAAAAGATCAGTGGGGAACTCGAGAAGAAATATCTTTATCATATTAAATGTGAGAGGATGGAACCAGCTATCAGAGCAGTTGAAGCAAATGGTACAGAAAAAGTTAAAGGAATGTTGGAGCAGTACATGGAGGAAAGAGGAGCCTAGAAAGGTAACCATTAGATTCGGATGAGAAACAGATAAGAGGCAGTTCACATGAAGCATATATAAAATGGCTTGTCTGCTTTAACATTTTACTTCAATCCTTTCTCCTGCTGCAAATGCACATTCATTTGTTATCGTTTTGCATGCAGTATTTAAAATACTAAAATGGTTTAGATACACTATTTCTGGATCTTCGATAATTTAGCTCATAGTTCTTTGCAAAGGAACAGGTGATTGCTATAGGGATGGCTATTATTGAAGCCTTCTCCTACCTCTATTATGCTATGATAGAAAGTTAATTAAATCATATTGAAATATTTTCCTGATCACAAAAGGATAGCTTTTATGCGATAAAGATCATGATGTTATACCACAGCAATTTTAATTACTAAATGCTCAATAAAGTCAACTGCAGATTCCAGATTTTGTATAACTACACATTATCAATTGACAGTTGATGAAATAGTTCATTTAAATTTCACAACAACCTACAAGTTTTCAAAAGACAAAGTAATAATGCATTAAATATCGAAGGAGAATACATTAGATATTGATAGAATACACTTACTTATAGAACTAGTGTAACAAAGTAATTGATAAATTCCAGAGGTTAAAAGTTCAGAGAATCAACTCAGCACATCAGATACCCTTTTCCCAACCTCAAATGATGGCATTAGCATTGAACAAGACAAGCCAAGGATTAATTAAGAGTTTTATAATTCTGCTGTTTAAAACAAATGTATACACTCACACATCATTGAAACAGGCCCTTCAGCCCAACTTGCCCGCGCTGACTAACATGCCCCATCTCCATTAGTCCCATCAGCCTACATTTGCCCCACTTCCCTCTAAACCCAACATCCATGTACATGTCTAAATGTTGCTTAAACATTGTGATAGTACCTGCCTCAACTACCTCCTCCACAACTGAGTTCATATAGCAACCACCCTTTGTGTAAAAAGGTTGTCCCTCAGGTACCTCTTAAATCTCCCCCCCCCACCTACCTCACATTGTATTGGCATTTGAATGGTACCACACAATTAGCATCAAAATGAAAATTAAATTCAGCAAATAAGAGATTGGAACAAGGATTTTTTTAAAGAAGCACACAGCGGAATAGCAGTGGGAAGCAATGGTCATCAGAAATATCAGTCCCAAATACTGTTGCAACCTATTCAAGGGCTTTGAATGTGTTAATAATATAATACAATATAAATACAATCAAAGAAAATGCCTATCAACTGTTATGATAATCAGGTAACAGTAGATATAAAAAACATCTTGCTTGCCATTCTTCCTCAGTGTTTTTCATAAGCTAAGGACTTTGGCTTTGAGGGATGGGTAGGGATGAGGGAAACACACTGGCCATAGGCAGGGAGAGGAGGGAAGATGGGAGGACGTTACCAGAAATTAAAAAGCAAAATATAACCAATCTCACTTAGCCCTCACTTGTTCCTCATCATGGTTGCAATATACTCCTACCTTTGACATAGTGCCTCATGTAAATGCTTCAAGCTCTGACATTTTACCCCTAAAACTCACTGGTGCTCTAGCTTTGTGAGTTGCTCCTTGAAGTCCATCTGTTGCGAAGTATCTTTTTGTAGATCTTTTGGTGACGACTTCCTCTCAAGTGCCCTGAGACAGTTTCACTATGTGAAAGACAGATACAAAAGCAGACACTGTAATCAGCAATGTCCTTCACTATCCAATATTTTTTTAGGATGAGTATTAGAATATTTTTATTTTTTAATATTCTAATTGCACAAATATTAGCGATTAAAGGGACACAGTTCTGTTTTGTACAGAGGAAAGAAGTTGAACAGAAGTGACCTACTTTTAAGTGATAAGTAGTATTTACCAACAATCCGATAAATGACCTTCTTTCCTCCAAGTGTTGGAATGAACTGCAGATGCCAGTTTAAACCGAAGATGGACACAAAATGCTGGAGTACACGCGGGAGAGGCAGCATCTCTGGAGTGAAGGAATGGGTGATGTTTCAGCCGGAAACGTCACCCATTCCTTCTCTCCAGAGATGCTGCCTGTCCTGCTGAGTTACCCCAGTATTTTGTGTCCATCTTCTTTACTCCTAGTATTTGAACTCCTGATTAATCCAAATACACAACAAATGCACTGTATGTTATGCAGTTTTTAACAGTTCCTTCTATACAACCATGTAAAAAGCAGGAGAATGAGGGTGAAAGGGAAATATGCATCAGGCATGATTGAATGGCGGAGTAGAATCGATAGGCCAAATGGCCTAATTCTGCTCCTATGATATAAAGCAATTAATCTTTTGTTTTCTCTTTTGTGACTTCAGACATCAATATAGTATTTCACATTTTCCAATGGTTTTCTAATAGAGACCACAATGAATAAAATAAAAATAAAAAGATCTTTGCATGGCTTCATGGATGCTTTAAAAAAACAAACAGAATTTGAGTATTGCTGGCGAGGATAATCTTTATTGTCCATCCCTGAATACCCTTCCAGCAAGCGGTGAGAACCAAGTGGGTTGCTTGGATGTTTTGGAAGGCATTTTAACTAATCAACCATATGGGAGTGGCTTGGATTCAACTTTTGGTCAGATCTGACAAGAACAGCAGATTTCAGTGATTTCCTTCTCAGAAGAACACCAGTAAAACAGTTAGGTTCTCACTGACAATCTGGTCACTTTTCTAATCATCAGTCCAAAGATCAGTTATTTCAAGTTCCAGTTTATTTACTGAATAACTGTGAATAACTTTGGCTTTGTGAACTTGAGTTGCTGGATTGATGATGCAAGCCTCCAAATTATTAAGCAAAAAAATATTCGTACTGAAAATAAAACTATGGGGAAAAACTCAGGCCAGGCAATATTCTATGGAAAGAGAAACTAAATTAATGAATGGATCTTGAAACAAAACATTGTTTCCTTCATAGAAATCTGGAAATATACAGGTCAGGCAGCACTTTGTCTTCATTTTACTCTGGATTACCAGTGGGTTAACAGCCATAGAAAGTTACAGTATGGAAACACGCCCTTCTATTTAACCAACTATTTACACAAAATCGACAATGATCCCATCTTCTTTCTATTCTCTTTTCATTCTCATGAACTCCCCCCAGATTCTACCATTCACCTATACACGAGAGGCGATTTACACAGGATATGAGAGAAAACTAGAACACCTGGATGGAACCAGAGCAGTCACAGGGAGAACATGCAAACTCCAGAAGCAGGATTAAATCTCCGTACTGCAAGAAAACGGTTCAGAGCTGTACCACTGTGCCATACCTATATCAGTATTTTCTAACTAGTATTTTAGCAACAACATTTATTGCACATATAACTGCTAGACTAGGCTCGGTCTCTAACCATCTGTTACTATTATGATTTACAATACGATCAACCAAGCAAGTACAGCACAGAGATTAATTACAGATGTTTTAATTAGAAGTAGAACATGGTCATCAAATGTCCTGCCAAATATCATACATCATATAGCCTGAAGTGCTATATTGTCATACTGTGGATGGAAAACCGTCCCTGGAATATTCAGTGAGAAGTAACAAGAACCACCTTTCACCTTGCTAAGTCAGTTTCTCTTCAATAATCACAAATCACATGCAACCTGTACACTTGCCAGAGTGAGACAAAGGAGATGTGGTTCTAAAGAATACATTTAGAACTTTTGTGACAACAGCACAGAAAGAAAAATACAAATAGTGGTCTACCATAGAAGAGCACTCAAACAGTAATTCAAATTTGAATAGCAACATAACTAATATTAAAATAAAATATTACCACACAGCAAAGTTTTATTTCTAATCAGAAAAGGAAGCATTCCTGCAAATAATACATTGTTTTCAATGCAACGTTTTAGAATCTCAGTTTAAAACGTAGTTCCTTATTACTTCAAGACAGACATCAAAACAATTTTGTACATAAATGAATCAAGTCTTGTTCAATAAAGGCAGTTTGTATTTCAGAATGCATTTAGTCTGTTTGCAGGAGACTTCAATTTGCAGTCATTTGATTCATCAAAGGAGAACTGGATGACATGCACGATATCAGCAGAGATGAAAGCAAAAGTGGCAAGTTCAAACACTAAGTGGTCCATCTCCACATTGTAATGTCAACAGATTTCCAGTAGGCAGCACCACTTAAGAGAACATAAGCCCTCTTTTTGTACTTAGCTGCTGAAGATCATTTACTTTCTTTAATCTGTAAACACGAGGCTAAAAGTGACTACGAAGGTTAATTCACAGTTCTGCTAATGCTTCAGTAGATTGCCTGAGGACGTTTGGTACAATAGTAAGCTTCTGACGCTGCTACATAAGCAGATTCCGGGAAAAAATCCTCCTGGTATTCAGCCAAAAACCTAGATAAAAAGATACAAAGTAAGCATCAAATCATTAAAATGTCGAGTTTTAACAAGGCTGAACAAATACTGAAAGATCTTTATTATTACTAGTATAAACATAAACCTTCTAGTGTCAATCTTTTATTTATATGTATGTGACAGGATCCAAGACAGTCTTTACAATGAATCTTGCACAAAGATCATGATGGCATTCTCCACTTCATAGTGCGTGATTCCACCTGTATCTTGGACCATGTTTTAACTAAAGTTGGTTGATTCCTAATGTGACAATAAACAATAGACAATAGACAATATGTGCAGGAGTAGGCCATTTGGCCCTTCGAGCCAGCACCGTCATTCAATGTGATCATGGCTGATCATCCCCAATCAGTACCCTGTTCCTGCTTTCTCCCCATTTTCCCTGACTCTGCTATTTTTAAGAGCCCTATCTAACTCTCTCTTGAAAGCATCCAGAGAAACTGCCTCCACCACCCTCTGAGGCAGAGAGTTCCACAGACTCACCACTCTGTGAGAAAAAGTGCTTCCTCTGTGGTGCAGTTAATTAACACAAGCTTTGTAAAATTCTACGAGCACATTTTAAAATCTTACCGAAGAAACAACTTGAGATGCTTCAGCAAGACTTTCAGGTTCCTGTCAGTAATTAGCATCTTGCCCAACAGCTCTGGCAGCTTCACTATACAAAACAGAAGATGATAGAATCAATTTAATAAAGAAACAAGGTCTGAACATATTCATACTAATTCATTTTCCAGAACTTGCTGGGAAGACCAACAAATCAACACCTTAATTATTTTCATATATGTTGTGGCAGGGACTGTCCAGCCAAAAACTAGTCGGACACAAGTTGTGTGCACTAGAGACGTGTTTATTCTTCTCGAATACAGTTCCCTACTCCTCATCTGTCCCGGGCTCCCAGAGATTCTTCCGAAACGAGCAAGCCCCCGGGGCACGGGATTTTATCTACATGTTAGGGCAGCCTCGTGCTGTCCTGTGTGGTTCGGTGCCTCTGGTTCTGGGGGGGGGGGGGGTCATGTGGCGGCACCTGATAGCAACCCAAGGTCACGACAAACCATTGGCTCTAGAGGGCAGCGTCTTGGTGGGGAAGGCCCGAGTCAGTATCTGAGTTGTTATTTAAGGCCGGGCAACGCCCGTGTCAGGTAAGGAGTAGGGGGCTGTATGGGAGAAGAATAAACACTTCTAGTGCACACAACTTGTGTCCGACTAGTTTTTGGCTGGACTCCTGCCAGTCCCCGCCACAATGTATTCATAATTCTATATCCTGATACGATTTGTGATATTTACTGATGTGCTCAGGCAACAACTGCCGCATCAACTACTAGCAATCAAGGTTCAGTCCTGATCTCCAGTGTGGTCTTTGTGGAGTTTGCATATTCTCCGTGTGACCACATGGATTTCTTCCAAGAGTTCTGGTTTTCTCCTACCTATCAAAAGATGTGGGTTGGCAGGTGAATTGGCTATTCATAAATTATAGGCACATAAGTGAAGCAGGGTAGATTTATAGTAAATGAGTGAATGAAAAGGATCGCATTTTCTGCGTATTCTTTCACAGTTTGTTTGGATCACACTTAGTCAGCAACTAATTCAGAACTCTGGGCATCATGATGCTACAATGACTCCAGGACTTGATGGCATTTTATTGTATGCAAGCAATGAACATTGAACATTGCCGTAAGATGCCGCAATTTGTATACAATGTTTTAATCAGTATAATTGGTTTTCAATGTTAAGTGGAATGCATTTTTAGGTAGGTATGGTACTTTATTTGTCACATGTACCAAGGTACAGTGAAATTCATTTTTGTATTGGTTAGTTATAAGCTGAACTTGTGCTTTATAGAAAAGACATTTCTATTGCAAAGTGATGACGCCTTCAATGATTCTTTGAAAGGACCACTTAATCAATATTATTATTCTGCTGTTTCCACAACTATCTAAAATTTGACTTGAGATTAGAGGTTTCACTTCATTAAAAAAAAAAAATCCTTACATTAATTGCATTTCTATTCTGAAATTTTAATCTAGATTATTTTTCCACTTTGAACATACATATGTTGAAGTTTAATACATTTTTCCATCCAATTTCACTGAATATAAAATCTGTAAAACGTACCAAACAGTCGCAAAAGATGCTGAGCTCCATATATGTAAGAGGGCGCAGGAGGTTGTTCAGTTAATGGATAATTATCTGGCATCATTTTCCAAGATAATACCTATTAAACACAATACGAAAAAAAAATTACAATCACATGCTTTTGCTGATTCAATTTATTATATAAATGACAAAAACCACGTCACTTTTAATTCCTGCAATCGTAATCTAGTCACTGGCGTATTTTTTTTTCTATTCATTCATCCGCAGGAATATGGTCCTCACAGACAAGGTTGACATTTATTGACCTTCCCAATTGCCTCTGACAAGAGCAAACAAACGTGGCTGTGGAAGAGTATCGACCCGAAACGTCACCCATTCCTTCTCTCCAGAGATGCTGCCTGACCCGCTTAGATACTCCAGCATTTTGTGTCTGCCTCTGAACAGAGATGGCAGTTAGAAGATAAATGCAGAAGGGGTGTGGTCACATTTGGCAAGCTGGATAAAGACGCCAGATTTATTTTCCTGAAGCACATCAGTGAATCAGATGGGCTTGCAAAGACTGTCAGTGCTGGAGTAACTCAGCAGGTTAACTCAGCAGACAGTAGCAGCTTCATGTTTTACACTGAAAATAGCCTTCATTTTTAAATGTAAATTTAAATTGCTTTAATGTAAATTCCTCATGTGCAATGGTGGAACTGAAACTCATATCTCTAAATCATTTATATTAACCTCAGGCTGCTGAATCCAGTAAACTAAACACTAAACCACACTGACCTGTATGTCACACTTTATGCCCAAATGATTCGTAATTAATTATGTTCAAGGTTCAGTTCACTTAATCCTAAACATCAATTCATTGCCATATGTAACCAAGCATAAGAGTTTGGTCTTTAATGCAGAGAAAATAAACTTTAAAAATATTGCAACAGTATTGGGGACTGTTCTGATGGGATGGACGTCACTTGAATTGAATTTCACATGCAGGTAGACTGGGAAAATTAGGTTGGTACTGGTTTCCGAGAGGGAATTTGTTGAGTGTCTGCAAGATGGTTTCTTAGAGTAGCAAGAATAGGATATTGGACTGCTGGAAAATGATGCAGAATTGATAATGGGGAATAAAGAAATGGCAGATTAATTGAATAAGTTGCTTGCATCAGTCTTCACAGTGGAAGACATCAGTAACATGCTTGAAATTCAGGAGAGTCAGGGGGTGGAAGTTAGCGGAGTGCCTATGGAGAAGGTGCTTGGGAAGCTTAAAGGCCTGAAGGTGGATAAGTCACCTGGATGGACTGACTGCTTGGGTACTGAAAGAGGTGGCTTTAGAGATTGTGGAGGCATTAGCTTTGAAGAATCACGAGAGTGAGGAGTGGTTCCAGATGATTAACAATTGTAAATATTACTTTGCTGTTCAAGAGGGAGTGAAGCAAAAGAGTGAAAAACAATAGTTGGTAAGATTTTAGAGTCCATTATAAAGCATGAGGATTGAGTACTTTAAAGTACACAATAAAATAGGTCAAGGTCAGCATGACTTTGTGAAAGGGAGATCTTGCCTGACAAACCTTTAGCTTGGCATATTCTTGATTAGTAAGGGTGTCAATGGTTATGGGGAGAAGGCAGGAAAAGATAGATCAGTCATGATTGAAGGAGTAAACTTGATGGGCCAAATGGCCTAATTCTGCTCCTAGACCTTAAATAGCATTTTCAAATAGTTGTTCTCCTGCAGCAAAACAAAATAGCAATACTATCCAGAAGGACGTCAATTCTGCAATTTCCCTACCTATTCAAATTGAAGGAGGTTAAACAAATTCTACCAAGGGAGCGAAATTGTAAATCTGTTGCAACCTTCAGACTCAAGGCCCACTTCTTATCCCCCCCCTTCTGTCCCACAAAAAAAAAATAGATGTGATTAAAATTTAAACCATCTCAGGCTATAATTCAGAATCATCTACATAATAAAGTTCCACTTCCAAGGTTTAACCTCAAGGTTCTCTTCATTTACTCAATTTATATCTGTGGGTTGGTGTTTTTCCTAAAGTACTTGAGTACATCTGGAAGGCAAATCTTCTCTCTTATCTCGGTAGCAGATCCCTGTTAGTTGCAGATAAACATTCTGGAATTTGACTTTTAAACAAAGCATCTTAGTGTAAGCTTATGATATTGTTGGCTTCTGGTAATGGGATGTAATTGAAGGATGGATTGTTTCAAAGGGAGGAGGAATACGCCAAGTTAGAAACCAGGTCCGTAGTTTTACTTTAAATATGGCAAGATGGCGCCTAACCCAGGTGATTATTTGTTTGCCAGTCACAGGCATGGATCTGCAATCACACATTATAAATCGCTCCACACTTGCAAATCTCTACTCCGACAGCAACATTTCTTACTTTTGGACTTTACTGGCTTTATCTTGCACCAAACGTTATTCCCTATTCATGTCCCTGTACACTGTGAGTGGCTTAATTGTAATCATGTATAGCCTTTCTGCTGACTAGCTAGCACGCAGCTAAAGTTTTCACTGTACCTCGGTGCACGTGACAATAAACTAAACCAAACCAACAAACTATTGTGTGCATTTACCAAGTCAAGAAAAAGACAAATGAACCATACCTCGTTTAATTCATTACTTCTTCTGCCATCAAACACTGCAATGCCTTCTTTACTGGGCGTGAGGGCAACAGGAGATGAACTCCCACTGTGGACAGGAGTTTCTTTAAAATACATTCAAACAAAACAAATATTAAATAGTATTTCTTCAAAAAATACCACAAATAGAAATGACGAACTATTTTCATGCACAATCCTTCAGTTACTTACAACCCTCCAGTTTAAATGCATAATTTCCACAGTTAATACATCCCATAGAAGAAAAATTGACAAAATATTATTTATATTAAATAAAATGGTCAAATATGCATGTCAGAAAACAGAATTTAACTCATTCACCACAAAAAGCTACACCAGCGATTACCTATTGGAAAAATATTCAATTTTCATCACAATAATGCTGTTCAGCCATGCTAATCACAGCTGATCAAGCAGACATAAATTCAGAGCACTATTACAGATAAATGAAAAAGGAAGATTTGCTTCCATCTTTCTGGACTACATTCAAACCCATTAATCCGACACTGTTGTTTAGTTCTGACCCAACCTAAAATAATGATTCACTACAATGCTGCAGGTGTTAAAATCACTTAAATATTCAATTAGTATCTCTGCCACCAGTAGGGACATTTCATAAATGAATGCACTGTCCTACTAACAGAAGAATATCCCTGTGTACATCGAGAAAATTAGTTTCTAGATTAGAATACAGAACACTTACTTTTTTCTAAGTGTAAAAGTAACCTGGGCATTTGGGTTGCAGATTCATAAAACCGGCGTTTTGATTGAGGAGATGCACTGCTTTCAGACAATCTATCACAGCCTGAAGCATGCCTTGTGGATCGCCTCAACGAATGAATGGATTCAGGATCAATCCTACGTCTCTTTGGTGTTGAAGAGTCTCCCAACAATGGCTGGCTGTCTGTGGATTGAGGTGTTGATGGGTTCAGAAGAGGAGGGGGGCTTGGTGAATGTTCCTTCGGAGGTCTAGTAAAAGAAAAATACAGTTAGCGACTTATCATTTGATATCGAGCACACATTATTTTAGTGTTAAAAACATCACAAAAAATAAAGTTACAAGACCGACAACTTAATGGAGAACGTCAACAATACGCCTTGCTGGATTATGTTTACCTCAAATTAAGATGGAATTATTATTCACAACCTTAAAAGTTTCTAAACAAAAAATCCTAGCCTGTGACATTTGTTTAGCCAAGTTGTTTTCCTACTGCTTAACAGTGAAAAGACCTGCTTTTCTTTATCCAAATCAGAGTAAAAATGTTATCTAGGGCAGAATAACTGTCCTGAAAAATCTGAACTGAATGCTTCTACTGCCCTATTCCCTTTCCACAATCTCCACCCCTCCCTGGATGGAAATATTTGTGCAATTTGCCATTAAACAATATGACGATTTTTGTTTGACCCACTGTGGCAAAGCACACCTATCTCTGAATACAAGAATAATATCGCAAACTCTACCCTCTTTAAAAATGTTAATGATTCTTTATCACCATCTGACTAACTGTAGGAAAGAGTGCTTCCATACCTGCCTCAAAATGCTTCTTTCTAAAAAAGGTTCTATTGCATCTTTCTAAACTCCAGCGACTACAGGCAAGTGCCATCAAATACTCATATGTTTACCCACTCATTCCTGGGATCATTCTTATAAACCCCCTCTGGACACTCTGCACAGCCTGCACACCCTTCCTCGAATATGGTGTCCAAAATTGCTTAAAATACTCCAAATGCAGCCTGACCAGTGCCTTACAAAGTCTCAGCATTGCATCCCTGTTTTTGTATTTTAGCCCTCTTGAAATAAATGCTACCATTGTGTTTGCCTTCCTTACTACCGATTCGACTTACAAATTAACTAATTAACAAGAGAGAGAATCTGCATTTGCACTCCCAAGTCCTTTTGCACCTCCGATTTCTGGATTCTCTCCCCATTTAGAAAATAGTCTGCGCCTTTGTTCCTACTACCATAATGCATGACTCCACACTTTGCCACTATATTCCATCTACCACTTCTGTGGCCACTCTCCCAACATGTCCAAGTCCTTCTGCATAGTCCCTGCTTTCTCTACACTACCTGGCCCTCTACCAATTTTCATATTATCCGCAAACTTGGTTATAAAGTCTTCAAACACCTCATCCAAATCATTAATATACAACGTGAAGAGTAGCGGTCACAGCACCGACCACTGCGGAACTCTGCTAGTCATTGGCAGTCAACTAGAAAAATCCCCCTTTATAGCCTTCTGCCAACCAGCCAACCATGCTAATATCTGCCCTTCGATACCATATTCCTTAGCCGTCTTACATGTAGCACCTCATCAAAGGCTTTCTAAAACCAGATGCTGGTTTAAGCCAAAAAGCTGGAGTAACTCAGCGGGTCAGACAGTATCTCTGGAGAAAAGGAATATGTGGCGCTTCGGGTCTAGACCCTTCGTCAGAATGCTCCTTTCTCTGTCCTGTTATTTATTCTTCAAAGAATTCCAGCAGATTGGTCAGGCAAGATCTCTCCTTCACAAAACCATGCTGACTTCGGCCTATTTAGTCATCAACTTCCAATACTCTGTAATCTCATCCTTTATAATGGGCTCCAAAATCTTACCAACCACTGAAGTCAGACTACTGACTCCTGACTGTAGTGATTCTTGACATAGTACTATCAATGCCTCCACAATCTCTAAAGCTACCTCTTTCAGAACCCTAGGGTGCTGTCCATCCGGTCCAGGTGACTTGTTGACCTTCAGCCTTTTCAGCTTCCAAGCACCTGCTCCCGAGTAATAACCACTCACCAACTTCCACCTCCTGACTCTTGAATTTCAGGCACATTGCTGGTGTCTTCCATTGTGAAGACCAAGGCAAAAAAGTTATTCAATTCCTCTGCCATTTCTCTATTCCCCATTATCACTTCTCCTGCATCATTTTCCAGTGGTTAAATGTCCTCTTTATATCTGAAGAAACTCTTGATATCCTCTTTTATATTATTGCCTAGCGTATCTTCATATTTCATCTTTTTTCCCTGTATTGCCATTTTAGTTACCTTCTGTTGTTCTTTAAAAGGTTCCCAATCCTCTGGCTTCCCACTAATCTTTGCAAGGTTAGAAACATATAAAATAGGCACAGGAGTAGCACCGACATAGAAGCCAGCACCGACATTCAATAAGATCATGGCTGATCATCCCCATCAGTACCCCGTTCCCGCTTTTTCCCCATATCCCTTGATTCCCTTAGCCATAAGAGCCAAATCTAACTCTCCCTTGAAAACATCCAGTGAATTGGCCTCCACTGCCTTCTGTGGCGGAGAATTCCACAGATTCACAACTCTCTGGGTGAAAAAGTATTTGCTCATCTCAGTCCTAAATGGACTTCCCCTTATTCTTAAACTGTGACCCCTAGTTCTGGACTCCCCCAACATCGGGAACATTTTTCCTGCATCTACCCTATCCAATCCTCTATGAATTTTATATGTTTCTACAAGATCTCCTCTCATCCTTCTAAATTCTAGTGAATACAAACCCAGTCGACCCATTGTTTCATCATCCGTCAGTCCAGCCACCCCGGGAATTAATCTGGTGAGCTAACGCTGCACTCCCTCAATGGCAAGAATGTCCATTCTCAAATTAGGAGACCAAAATTGCACACAATACTCCAGATGCAGTCACACCAGGGGGCCTGTACAACTGCAGTAGGACCTCCTTGCTCCTAAACTCAAATCCTCTTGCAATGAAGGCCAACATGCCATTAGCTTTCTTCACTGCCTGCAGTACCTGCATGCTTACATTCAGTGACTCATGTCCTGTTGCCCCTCCCCTTCTCCTAATCTGACACCATTCAGATAATAATCTGCCTTCCTGTTCTTGCCACAAAAGTGGACAACCTCAGATTTATCCACATCATAGTACATCTGCCATGCTTCTGCCAACTAGCCCATCCTATCCGAGTCACCCTGCAGCCTCACAGCATCTTCCTCGCAGCTCAGACCGCCACCCAGCTTTGTATCATCCGCAATCTTTGAGATGTTACATTTAATTCCCTTGTCTAAATCGTTAATATATATTGTAAATAACTGGGGTCCCAACACAGAGCGTTGCGGCACCCCACTAGTCGCTGCCTGAATTCTGAAAAGGTCCTGTTAATTCCTATTCTTTGCTTCCTGTCTGCCGTTCTCTATCCATGTCAATACCCTATCCCCAATACCATGTGCTCTAATTTTGCACACTACTCTCGTGCGGGACCTTGTTAAAGGCTTTTTGAAGGTCCAGATACACCACATCCACTGGCCCTCCCTTATCCATTCTACTTGTTATATCTCCTAAAAAAATTCCAAAAGATTAATCAAGCATGATCTCCCCTTCGTAAATCCATGCTGACTTTGACCGATCCCCAAATGCGCTGCTATAACATCTTTAATAATTGACTCCAGCATCTTCCCCACTACCGTTGTCAGGCTAACTGGTCTATAATTCCCCGTTTCTCTCACTCCTTTCTTAAAAAGTGGAATTACATTGGCTACCCTACAGTCCACAGGAACTGATCCAGAGTCGAGAGAACGTTGAAAATTGATCACCAAAGCATTCCACGATTTCTAGGGCCACCTCCTTGAGTCCTCTGGGAAGCAGATCATCAGGTCCTAGGGATTTATCTGCATTCAGTCCCAACAGTTTACCTAACACCATTCTCTAACTAATGTGGCTGCCCTTCAGTTCCTTCCTCCCACTAGATCCTCGGTCACCTAGTATTTCTGGGAGATTATCTGTGTCTTCCTTAGTGAAGACAGAACCAAAGTACTTGTTTCTCAATATAAATTCACCTGTCTCTGACTGTAAGCCTACATCCGTCTTCACTAATCTTTTCCCTTTTTACATATCTAAAGAAACTTCTACAGTAAGTTTTTATATTCCCCGCAAGCTTTCTTTCATGCTCTTTTTTCCCCCTTGTTGATGAACCCCTTTGTTCTCATGTTGAGATCTAAATTTCTCCCAGTCCTCTGGTTTGCTGCTTCTTATGGCCAATTTATATGGCTCTTCCTTGGTTTTAACACTATCCTTGACTTCCCCCGTCAGCCACGGTTGAGCTGCCTTCCCAGTTTTATTTTTTCGCCAGACAGGGGTGAACAATTTCTGGAGTTCATCCGTGCGTTTTTTAAATCTTCACCATTGCATCTCCACCGTCAACCCTTTAAGTATAATTTGCACGTCTATCCTTGCCAATTCCCATCTCATACCTTCAATGTCTTCTTTATTCAAGTTCAGGACCCTAGTCTCTGAATTAACCATGCCACTCTTCATCTTAATGCAGAATTCCACCATATTATGGTTACTGTTGCCCAAGGGGTCTTGCATAACAAGATTGCTAACTAATCCTTCCTCATTTCACAATACCCAGTCTAGGATGGTCTGCCCTCCAGTCGGTTCTTCTACATATTGGTTTAAAAATCCATCCCATATACATTCCAGGAAATCCTCCTCCTCAGCACTGTTACCAATTTGGTTGACCCAATCTATATGTAGACTAAAGTCACCCATGATAACTGCTGTACCTTTGCTACACGCATCCCTAATTTCCTGCTTGATGCTGTCCCCAACCTCCCTCCTGGTGTTTGGTAGGCTGTATACCACTCCAACAAGCATTTTCTGCCCGTTGCTATTTCGCAGTTCTACCCATACCGATTCTACAGCATCCAAGCTAATGTCACTCCTTATTATATGCCTTCTCTTTTCGTTTTATGCTGACCTTGACTCCCTTGTCAGCCACAGTCGCCTCATTCTCCCCAAGAATCTTTCTTCCTCTTTGGAATGAAAAGATCCTGCATCTTCAAATTATTCCCAGAAATTCCTGCCATTGCCATTCCACCGTCATTCCTGCTAGGGTCCCTTTCCAGTCAACTTTGACCAGCTCCTCCACTATGCTTATATTCAATGACCTGGCCGATGAAACAAAGCATATCATACGCCTTCTTTACCACTATCTGCTTGTGCAACTCAAAGGATAGAATACTATATTGTTGGAGATAATATCATTCTATATTGAAATATTAAAGCATTTAGTTGTAAATAAAGAATTAATGGCACTATCTGAAGTAGTAAATCCTGAGTATTAAGATTAAAATGGATTCAATATTGACACCGTTTATGTAGGTGACCTGGTTACATTTCAACCAATGTTTATAAGACCACCATGCACATAAATAATCTGCTGCATTTGTTGACAAATAAGCATACATTTCAAAAGGAACTTACTCTCTCTAAAGTGCTTCAAAAGAGAATGTAGACGCCACTAAAGAAATATTGTTGCTGCTTTTTAAATACATTTTTTAGGAATATAGCTCAGATATAAATACTGCACACTGATGAATAGTTAATTTACTCCAAACATATTTGAATAAAAGGATTGTTTTAATAATAATGTTCTCAGAAATACAATCTGTTTTCCTTACCTAATATGTGACAATGTTTCCTTGATTGGAACATAGAATTTGGATGATGTAATCTTCTTGAATTGTGCATGCTCATACTGATAGAGCAGAATCATAGGCAGAGAAAAGTCAAATGTGATTCTTAAACCATCCACCATTTCTTTACAAAGTTCAACACTGCAAAGGGAAAAACAGCAAAATATGAATAACAAGTGTCTGCCTACAATGTGCCCACCCACCCTTTGCTTTCTGTATAGCATTATGCTATTTTAATTCAATTTCTGAATCAATAGTCCCAGAACCTCATTTAGATTCACCAATTGGATTGATGGACGCAATGCGTTCTGCTCTTAAGATCCCAGATCGCTACACAGAATGGATTTATCAACCAGGGCTTCAATGCACAAGCCCATTGAAGACGGCGGACATGTTTAAGTGCAATGAATGGCTAGACTTAATCTTTCACCATTGATCATAAAATCGAGCACACTTAGAATTTCAAAAATCATTAGTTACACTTACTTCTTCTCAGGTGGGATGTAATGAGGATTCATTGGAATCTGAGAGTTGCTTTGATGATGCCGAGATCTTTCATTGGCTGAAAAAGCTGCATTAATCGCAAAATGTTTCACGTAGGATTCCAAAATATTAATAATGTTTGTCTGGCATGGCAACTTCACCAGCTGTCAAAACAAGACCAACCATTATATTTTGTTGAACATTTTGTTGTTATAAAAGTAGAAGGATTTGAAAATGCAGATGCAAGAAAAACCTGAAAATATATTTGTGGAAGAAAAACTTAAAGTCTTTTCTTACTTAATTTTGATTGGCATTAAACAAGGTAACAGAAGGGTGTACAAATGTGGCAATTAGCATCTCTCATTGACCAGGTGCAGAAGAGGATCGTGAGAATTGGCAAAATAAGAAATCAGACACATTACCTCTTGTCTGGGAATGTATAGAATGGTGAAGTTAAACACAGCAAAATTAGGATAGAGATAAGGAAGCTTGTTTTCCCAGTGGAAAGTTACAGGTTGCTGGATTACAATTGTAGTTGGAATGTCAAGCTGGGTAGACCACCCGTGCCCCCTTCCGCAAGTAGCGTAGAAATATTGCAGTAAATGGGGGCTTATGATTGGCTCGGAGAGGCGGCAATCTGCTTGAAAGATGAGACTGAATAATGTCAAGATGCCCCTGTATTACGTTTGACGTATTAACCACCTGTTGCTGAATAAGATTAACATAAATAAAAAGTACATTATGACTAATTAAATAATTAATACCCATGTAGTAGATGGCAGTTAAAGGAAAAACATATAGCCAAGGACGAAGTTTATTTTCATATAGTTGGATTAACAAAAAATAATAGTTGTTTACTGCACAGTATACTGTTGGCTAATTCTGCTGTGAAGTTAGAGACCTGGTGAGCAGTTAACTGCCGCAATCTCTCCATGATATCATGCAATAAAATCGCTTGAAGCAAACCTCAAAGTCTCTGTTTTTCCTTTAATTTCCCTCCAAGTTATTTATTTATATTTAAAAAATCATTATAAACTGTGGTACAATGTACAAAATAACCAAATGTCGATTTGAGTCGTATAGTCAATAGACAATAGGTGCAGGAGTAGGCCATTCGGCCCTTTGAGCCAGCACCGCCATTCAATGTGATCATGGCTGATCATCCCCAATCAGTACCCCGTTCCTGCCTTCTCCTCATATCCCCTGACTCCGCTATTTTTAAATAGACAATAGATTCTGGATTCACCATCTGTTAATTATGAACTCAAAAGGAAACAAAAATTTGACCTATATTACAGTTTTGGCCAAAGATAATTCCAGATTTACAATATTTTTCCGCCATCAAATCTGCACAATATGATTTTTTTGTTCTACAATGCATATTAGTCAAAACCAAAATACCTTGGATGCTGCAAATCTGATATATTTTTTAAAAATGCTGAATAATTTCAGAAGGTGAGGAATTACAAAAGGAGAACCATTTCAGAACCATTTTTCTTGAAGCCCAGGAGAAGGATAAAATGGGTTAAGATATTGAGAATGCAGAAGGGTGGGAGGAGAGACAAGAGTTTTGTTAATGACAGGATAGAGGCAGGGCAAAGAAAATGGTAAAGAAAAATGCAAATGGGAAAACCAGAATGATCTGAAATCATGACACCAATATAGAATAAATATTGAAAATGTAGATTACTTGAAATCGTAAATCTAAAATGATTGCAATATTTCAAAGGAACAATATTGGAGGCTAATATGCTCAGTGATCAATGAAATGGAGAATGAATGTGATAGGTGACTGGCAGTTCAGGGTTAAGCTCAGAATGAACAGTAGTAATACGGTTGTCCAATTTGTATTAATTTCCTCAATGCAATATACCAAATTGGAAACAGTACAAGTAAAACACTTCATTCGGGAATGTTTATGGGGCACTGGCAACGGAATCGGGTAGACATTAAGGGGCAGGTGCAGCACCCCATTGTAACATTGAATGGAAACACCCATGAAATGGTTTTCTTTCATTTGTTTTCTTAAAATAAAGAATCCAGAATTGAAGCTCTTTTAAAATGCAACAACTGACAAAAAAAAGTTGTTTTCAATCCAAAGATTAGTGGGAGACACTGCCTGTCCTGCTGAGTTCCTCCAGCATTTTGTGTCTATCTTTGGTGTAAACCAGCATTTACAGCTCCTTCCGAAAGATCAGTGGGAACTGGTTCCTGTTTTAAAAAGTGCTCCGATCACTCAAAATTACTGATACAAATGAATAAACGTGAGGGCTTTTGGCAAACTTACTTTTATTTTTATTTTTTTGTTAGAAGTACAATAGTGTGGTACTTAAGTACCTAATACATACATACATATTTCCATTCTTGTACAACTTCGTACTTTTGATTTAATAATAAAAGAACAGAGAGAGAAAAAAGAAATAAAGTGTGTCGGAATAGATAGACAAGCGAGTAGAAACAGATAGCCAAAGAAATAAAGATGAGAAGGACAGAGATGAGAAGCTAAAAAGATTGAAAGAAAAGGACAAAGTAAAGAAAACCATCCGTCACCCGGTTCTAAACCATTTAATTTCTACGGTTATGTTATGTTGCACCATATGCTTGTAAAAAATTGATAAAAGGAGACCAAGTCTTTAAGAATAGGTCTACTTTGCCTAGTAGGAGGAATCTCATTTCTTCAAGTAGCATTTCAGACATGTTTGAAATCCACATTTTGAATGTTGGCGTGGTTGCGTTTTTCCAAAATTTGAGTATACGTTTTTTTGCTGTTATTAGACCGTAATTAAGAAAAGCTTCTTGGAATATAGTTAGTTTACTTCCCCCTTCCATAATAAAGATAATCAGTTCTGTACTGGGGTTCAATTTTGTGTTAAATAGTTTTGTAAAAATTCCAAAAATTTCATTCCAAAATGTATACAGTTTTATACAAGAGACAAAGGAATGTGCTATAGGGGCATTTTGAGTTAGACATTTGTCGCAGATGGGGGAAACGTTTGAAAATATTTTATTCAGTCTAGTTTTCGAATATAGTCTATGTAAAATTTTAAATTGGATTAAGTTATGTCTTACATTAATTGAACATTTATTTACATATAATAATTTTTTTTCCCATCTATCGTTCGGAATTTTTACCTATAACTCTTGTTCCCAGTCCCTTCTAATTGCCTCTGTCATTGGTGTTTCTATATTTAGAATTGTATTATACAAGTAAGATATTAAATTGCTCGATTCTGCCTTTCTATTCATTCCTTCAATAAATCTGGGGTTAAAGTTTGATATCCTTGTATACATTTTTTCAAATAATCTTGAATTTGACGATATTTGAAATATTGATTACTTTTCAAATTATATTTTAGTTGTAATTGTTGGAATGATAAAAGTTTTCCCATTTCATACATATCTCCTATCGTTTTAATTCCTATTCTTTCCCAATGGATAAACGTTTTATCAATAATGGATAGTTTGAATGAGGGATTATTAGCTATTGGAGAAAGAAGCGATAATTTTCTCAATTTTAAAGTTAGTTTTATTTGTTTCCAAATTCGTATTATACTGTGAATAATTGGATTCTTCTTATATATTATATTGTTCAGTTTCATCGGGGAAAGAAGGATCGCTCCTATATGATAAGGGGAACAATCCTCTTTCTCCATTCTTATCCAATCTACCTGTTGGGCAGAACTGTCCAACCAATAGATTATATTTTTAATATTCACTGCCCAATAGTAATACAATAAGTTAGAGAGTGTCAGTCCCCCTGATTCCTAAGATTTACACAAGCGTTTTTTTTTTTTTAATTCTGTGTGAGCAAACTTACATTTCTAACACATCCCTTCATCATTCAAACTTACCAAATGGCAACCCAAAAGTAGTTGCAAAAACAAAATGTCATATTTCACAAGTCTTACCTTTTTCCTTTTGTTGATATAATAGCAATCATCCTCTAATTTCTTCTTCAAAATTTCTGGAATTTCTATATTTATGCTTTTTTCGTCCATTTCTTTTTTCGAGCAAGTCTCTTGATCTTCCTTCTAGATTTTCAAGAAACAAGTTACATTATTTTAATCCGATTCTCACAACTTCAAAGTTATTATATTAATACAGTAAGCACTATAATCTTTGTATTTTCCTTAAACCTTGGTAAAGGATAGTAATTAATGCAAACGGATTTTTAATTGCAGTTGCATTAAGCAATGTTGAATTAATGTGAACACCACCATCTGAGCTTCAGTTTACTGGAAATAGTCAATGGAAACCAGTCCACAGATAAAATAATTTGTGCACGAACATGTTGGATCTAACCAATTACCCACACAAGCAATTGTGGGAATAATAATATGATTAAATTATTTTCCGACATGTTACTGAAAATTCAATTAGAAATGCATTCAACTTACAACCAGATGGGGAAAAACCATATTTCCAGATTTTTAATAAAATCTCCAACGAATTTTGTAATGTTCTGGAATGGATAGATAGAATTTACCAAATTGATCACCTTCCAGGCTGGTGTAAAGACCCATAACAATTACTCTGGTTCACACTCCATAGAAACAGTAATAGCTGCTGAGCGCTTCCAATATTTACTTTTCTATTTACCATTTCTATTATCTCGTCTGGTTCACTGTCATCTTCACAGTCTAATAATTCTTCATCTGAACCATCTATATCGTCTTCATCGTCATCACCATCGTCCTCAACCTCATCATTTGAAGTAGCACTTAAAGCTTCAAAAGGGAAAAATATTCTAATGAAATCGTCAATCATATACATACAGGCCGTTAGTAAACTCAAGCTCAGAGCTAAAAAAAAAAATTGTTTTAAATGACAAACTTTGCTTTAGGAACTCACACCACTGCTTTAGGAACATGTCCCATCATGAATAAAAGTCTGGCAAGATGAAATGAAAACTGTTCATTACTCACAAAAGGCATAAATCGTTTTGTTTTATTCTCCAAGAATGCTCTAGCTTTGGCACCAAGTTCAGATTTAAGGTTCCTGAAGGTTGTACATACAAAATTTATACTCATGACACGTCCATTCCTCATTTTCATTGAAATAGATCTGGCAGATAATATTAAGGAAAATCCAAAAATATTTTATGTACATTAAGGGCAACAGGGTAATTAGAGAGAGAATAGAATCCTCAGAAACCTAAGCGTTCATCTCTACGTGGAGTCGCAGGAGATGGCAAGGTCCTCAATGAGTATTTCTCCTCTGTTTTTACCATGGAGTAAAGGCATGAAGGTGGGGAACTTGGGACAGTTAATAAATATGTCTTGAGGAGAGTCATAATTTCATTTAAGGTGGTGCTGAACGTACTAAGGCATATGAAGATAGATAAATCTTCCAGGCCTGATTAGGGTGGCTGAGATATACAAATCATCCTTGGACACAGGTGAAGTGCCTGAAGACTGGAGGGTGGCTAATGTTGTGCCTCAATTTAAGAAGAGCTGCAAGGGAAAGCCAGGGAACTATAGACCAGTGAATCTAACATCTGTGGTCGGCAAGTATTCAGAGGGATGATATATAGGTACTTGGATAGATAGGGGTTGATTAGGGATAGTTAGCATGGTTTTGTACATAAAAGATAGTATAATACTAAACCGGTTATATTTTTTGAAGTAAACTAAAAAGGTTGATGAGGGCAAAGCCGTAGATATTGTCTATATGGACTTGAGCATGGCATTTGGTAAGGTTTAATATAGTAGGCAGCTCTGGAAAGTTAGATTACATGGGAGAAAGAATTGGCTTCATGGAAGGGAGCAGAGGGTGACGATAGGTCATTTTTTTGACTGGAGGCCTGCAACTCATGGTGTGCCTCAGGGATCCATTCTGAGCCAATTGGTGAATGTGGTTTATATCAACAAACTGAATGAGAAGGGAGATGGCAGATGACTCTAAAGTGGGCGATATTGTAGATAGTGAAGATGGTTATCAAAAATTACAGCAATATCTTGCATTCTGGTACATAGGGTGAAGAATGGTTAATGTAGTTTAATGTGGATACGTGCAAGGCGGGCACTTCGAGCAGTCAAACCAGGACAGGACCTCCACATTGAATGACAGGACCATGGGGAATGTTGTAGAACAAGGGTTTTAGTTTTTAAAAAATTAATAGGAACCAGAGGGTCAACTTTTTCCACACAGAGGATGGTGGGTATATGGAAAGAGACACCAGAGGTAGTTGAGGCAGGTACTATAACAACATGTAAAATACATTTGGATAGGAAAAGTATATGGATAGGAAAAGTTCAGAGGGATAGGGCCAAACGCAGGCAAGTGGGATTAGTGTAAATGGGCATCATGATCAGCATGGGCAGGTTGGGCCGAAGGACTCGTTTCTAGGCTGTGACTCCATGAAATCATGGAACTCTAGTCATCGAGTACAAGGCAGCAACTCATTTTCTTTCTCTTCTTCAAACAAACAAAATCACAATGAGATGAGAACATACATGGCTTGATTAGCAAGTTCCTTGGAGGTGGCATTACAGGTAGATAGGGTGGTCGAAAAAGGCTTTAAGCACATTGACCTTCATCAGTCAGAGTACTGAGTATAGGGAGGTCATGTTGCTGTTATACAGGATGTTGGTGAGGCCACATTTGGAGTATTGCTTTCAGTTCTCAGCACCAAGTTATAGGAAGGATGTTGCAAAGTTGGAAGGGGTATGGCGAAGATTTACGAGGATGTTGCCAGGACTCGAGGGTCTGAGCTATGGGCAGAGGTTGAACAGGCTGGGACTCTATTCCTTGGAGCGCAGGAGGATGACGGGTGATCTTTTTGAGGTGTATAAAATCATGGGAATATTGGGTAAACGCACAGAATCCCTTGCCCAGAGTACAAGAAATCACAAACGAGAGAATATAGGTTTAAGGTGAAGGGAGAAAGATTTAATATAAATCTGAGGGGTATCTTTTACACAAAAAGGGTAGTGAGTGTATAGAACAAGTTACCAGAGGTAGTTGAGGCAAGGACTATCGCAACGTTTAAGAAACAATTAGACAGGTACATAGATAGGACAGGTTTAGAGGGATATAGGCCAAATGCAGGCTGGTGGGGCTTGTGTATATGGGACATGTTGGGCAAAAGGGCCTGCTTCCACACTGTACAACTAACAAAGACAATTTAATGTATTAAAAAAAAAAGATCACTGAGCTCAATTTTTGACTCTCCTTGCTGTATAGATTTTAAACGATTAATATTTCACGGAGGTTACAGATTTAACTTTCATTTAAACATGTTTTATTGTATTTTTAAATCTACACTTGAAATGATCTTTGAAGCAACTTAATGAAACTGATTTTCTTTGTGTGGAACGAATTTTCAAAATCTTCCATTTTGGGGATTAACACAAAAGAAATTTAATGGCTTTTGAAGCTTTTGCCTTGATGAATTCCGATAGTTTGATATAGAGAAGGTAAAAGCGGTAGAGGCAAGAGGTAAAGAGTGCACTCATCTTTACGTAAAGTAGTACCAATTTTGGGGAACAAACCCCACAAAACCAGTCTCTACTCCATTATGCCTCGTGTGTTGTACACCTTAAAAAGAGTTAAAGATTGGTCATTCTGAGGCAGAGATTACCATTTATAACATTTCTGCAATGAAATTCCACGATATTTACACCGGGGTTCCAAAAGCTCTGAACTAATGCAGGTCATTTTCATTTGGGATTTTCATCAAGTTAGAGTTGTTGATTTCTATCGCTAAAATGTAATAGTAGAAAATCACATGTTGGTCACTAAATCAGCAGCTCGCATCTCACGTGCACCAAGGAGTCTGAAATTAGCATTAAATCACTCTCATAGTTGCCACTAGTACTTAAATCAGAATGTTAAAAGATCTTGTACTGTGTGCCACTACTTGGCTAATGTGTATCCCGGTCAATTAAATGTAAACCACACAACTGGCCAGCACTTTTAAGAGAGTTAAGCACTTTACTCCAAGTGCTGGGAAACGTACACTGCTTCATTTCTAAATTCAACACTGCAGGTGCAGGACATCCAAAGAAAAACACAGTAAGTACAAGAAACGCTCAACAGCTCACATACTTGAAGCATTCTTTGTTTTGCTCCCTGCAGATGCTCCTTGACCGAAGAGTATTTCCAGTAACTTCAATTTCAGTTGCCTTTCAGCTTACTTTACATACAGTGCCCTCCATAATGTTTGGGACAAAGACCCATCATTTATTTATTTGCCTCTGTTCTCCACAATTTGACATTTGTAATAGAAAAAAAAAAAAAAAATCAGGTGGTTAAAATGCACATTGTCAGATTTTATTAAAGGCCAATTTTATACATTTTGGTTTCACCATGTAGAAATGACAGAAGTGTTTATACATAATCCCCCCCATTTCAGGGCACCATAATGTTTGGGACACATGGCTTCACAGGTGTTTGTAATTGCTCAGGTGTGCTTAATTGCCTCCATAATGCAGGTATAAGACAGCTCTCAGCACAGAGTCTTTCCATCACTGGAAACTTTAATTGCTATATATCAACATGAGAACCAAAGTTGTACCAATGAAAGTCAAAGAAGCCATTATGAGACTGAGAAACAAGAATAAAACTGTCACAGACATCAGCCAAACCTTAGGCTTACCAAAATCAACTGTTTGGAACATCATTAAGAAGAAAAAGCACTGGTGTCAGCTGATGACAGAAGAATTCTTTCTATAATAAAGAATAATCTCCAAACACCTGTCCGACAGATCAGAAACACTCTTCAGGAGTCAGGTGTGGATTTGTTAACAACCACTGTCCGCAGAAATATTAATGAACAGAAATACAAAGGCTACATTGCAAGATGCAAACCACTGGTTAGCTGCAAAAATAGGATGGCCGGGTTACAGTTTGCCAAGAGGTACTTAAAAGAGCAACCACAGTTCTGGAAAAAGGTCTTGTGGACAGATGAGATGAAGATTAACATATCAGAGTGATGGCAGGAGCAAAGTATGAAGTAGAGAAGGAACTGCCCAAGATCCAAAGCATACCACCTCATCTGTGAAACACAATGGTGGGGGTGTTATGGCTGCTGAAAGTACTGGCTCACTGATCTTCATTGATGATATGACTGCTGATGGTAGTAGCATAATGATTTCTGAAGTGTATAGACACATCCTATCTGCTCAAGTTCAAACAAATGCCTCAACACTCATTGGTCGGCGGTTCATTCTACAGCAAGACAATGATCCCTAACATACTGCTACAGCAACAAAGGAGTTTTTCAAAGCTAAAAAATGGTCAATTCTTGAGTGGCCAAGTCAATCACCGATCTGAACCCAATTGAGCATGCCTTTTGTATGCTGAAGGGAAAACTGAAGGGGGCAAGCATACGCTAAAGATGGCTGCAATACAGGCCTGGCAGAGAATCACCAGAGAAGACTTTGAGAATCACTAGAGAAAATCGCAGACTTCAAGCAGTCAATTCATGCAAAGGATATGAACCAAAATACTAAATATGACTACTTTCATTTACATGGCATTGCTGTGTCCCAAACATTATGGTGCCCTGAAATGGGGGGACTATGTATAAACACTGCTGTAATTTCTACATGGTGAAACCAAAATGTATAAAAATGGCCTTTATTAAAATGTGACAATGTGACACTTTTTAACCAGGTGATTTTTTCTATTAAAAATCTCAAATTGAGGAGTAGAGGCAAATAAATAAATGATGGGTCTTTGTCCCAAACATTATGGAGGGCATTGTACATAAAAAGTAGATCATGGTAACTATCAGATCAGCCAAAACATTCCTGTCAAACAAGATAGACACAAACAGCTGGAGTAACTCAGCGGGGTCAGCATCTCTGGAGAAAATGAATAAGTGACATTTCGGGTTGAGACCCTTCTTCATACTGAGAGTCAAGGGAGAGGGAATTTGAAAGAAATAGAAGAACCATAGAATGAAAATTCAAAGAATCTGGTTTCACTACCATTTCAGTCGAAGTCCCAAAGGTCCACTAACACAACATTTTTTTATCTCCCTTTAAATTTTTTAAAAGTGAGTCAGGGTTTTTTCACAAGACGAAGCATCCTTTCTATATCACCCGTCAGGACACGTCAGGATCTTATAAATTTCAATCAAGTCCCGTCACACTTCTAATTTCCAGCAGACATGAAGCATCTATGTGCAATCTTTCCTCCTAATGTCAATTTAATAATCCAAACAAATATCTTCACCGAGTTTAAATAAAACAAACGTGGGGTGCTGGGACCCCAGTTATTTACAATATATATTAATGACTTAGACGAGGGAATTAAATGTAACATCTCAAAGTTTGCAAATGACACAAAGCTGGGTGGCAGTGTGAGCTGCGAGAAGGATGCTATGAGGCTGCAGGGTGACTTGGATAGGTTGGGTGAGAGGGCAGATAAATGGCAGATGCGATATAATGAGGATAAATGTGAGGTTATCCACTTTGGTGGCAAGAACAGGAAGGCAGATTATTATCTGAATGGTGTCAGATTAATAAAAGGGGAGATGCAACAAGACCTAAGTGTGCATGTACATCAGTCAATGAAAGTAAGCATACAGGTGCAGCAGGCATGTTGGCCTTCATTGCAAGAGGATTTGAGTTCAGGAGCAAGGAGGTCCTACTGCAGTTGTACAGGGACCTGGTGAGAGCGCTCCTGGAGTATTGTGTGCAATTTTGGTCTCCTAATTTAAGGAAAGACATTATTGCTATTGAGGGAATGGTTAATTCCCGGGATGGCGGGACTGACATATGATAAAATAATGGGTCGACTGGGCTTGTATTCACTGGAATTTAGAGGGATGAGAGGGGATCTTATAAAAGCATATTCTTTTTTTGAGGGATTGGACAGGCTAAATGCAAGATGCAGGAAAAATGTTCCCAATGTTGGGGGAGTCCAGAACGGGGGGGGGGGGGGGGTCACAGTTTAAGAATAAGGGCGGGGCTCGAAATTAGCGGTTGCCCGGGTGCCATTGACCACCCAAAGTGCCGCCGGGCAACCTAAACGCCGACTCATTTTGCCCGGCTTGGCACGCAAATACTGGTTTATACCGATAGACACAAAAAACTGTAGTAACTCCGCGGGTCAGGCAGCATCTCTGGAGAATAGGAACGTGACGTTTCGTGTCGGTGGTGGCGACGGCTGTATTCCTCTAGTATCTTTGATAGCAGGGCAAAGATACTAGATGCGTGGTGACAAAGGGTCGGAGCTCCACCGCCTCCTCCTCCCGCACCCCGCCTGGCAGGAAGAGGCCTCCCTCCCTCTCTCGGCGTGTGAGCGGTGTTGTTTTGAAAGTGCCGTCGGCGCTTTCAAAACTATCCCTCTCGCACGCCGAGGCCGGGAGGAGGGAGGGAGAGAGGGGTCTCCTTCCGCCGTCTGAAGCAGCTGCACCAAAGATCCTATAGCTATATGATCTTTGAGCTGCACCGCTCGGCCCCGCACCTTGCTGTTGGCTGGCGGAGGAGGAGAGGTGGTGGCGAGGAGGCGGCGGCACTTTGGCGATGGACAGGGACGGCCAAGGCAGCGGGCGATGTTGTCCGAGAAGCGCTGACCTTCCTTCCTCCCCACCTCCTCTGCCCCTTCCCCCTCCCCCCCCTCTCTCGTACGCACCCCTCCACCCCTCTTATCCTGGGACCCCTCCTCTCCATTCCGCACTGATCCCCATTCCCTCCTCTATTCAGTCCGCACTGACATCCCCTGTGCTCCCTCCCCGTCAACCCCCCCCCCCAATCTATTCATTACCCTACCCACCTCGCATTGATTCTCCTGCCACCCCACCCCCCCATCCATCCTACACTGGTCCCCCAATTCATCCTGTATTGACCCTCCTTCCCATCCATCCTGCACCTCCCCCCATTCATCCCATACTGACCCACCCTCCATTTACCCTGCACCAATCCCCCCATCCATCCTATAGTGAACTTCCCATTCATCTTTTACTGATCTCCCATTCATCCTGTACCGATTCCCTCATGCATCCTGTACTGATCCCCTCATGCATCCTGCACTGATCCCCTCATTCATCCTGTATTGATCTCCCATTCATCCTGCACAGACCCTCCGATCCACACTGTCCTGACCACCCCCCATTCATCCTGTGCTGATTCCCACCCATCCATCCTGTACTGATCCCCTATTCAAGAAGAATGGGGGGAACAGTCTGAAAAAGGGTCTCGACCCGAAACGTTGCCTATTTCCTTAGCTCCATAGATGCTGCCTCACCCTCTGAATTTCTCCAGCATTTTTGTCTACCCCCATTCATCCCGTACTGATCCCCCCCATTCAACACCACTGACATCGCCCGTGCTCTCCCCTCACAATTTTACATACTCCAACCAAGTACTAATTCACCTGCCTCAATCCATCCATTCCGCACCGATTGCCTTCTCAAACCCCCGCCATCTATCCACCCCACACTGATTCACACACCCCCTGACCCTATTATGCTTCATGATTCTTCAGAGCGAACATTGATTATGTTTGATAACGGAATACAATCAAATGTGTTTTAATTCCCAATGTTATTATTTGTTTTGACACCTTTAAACATATTCCCAAAAGAACATTTGCTGCAGTTATGTTCTTTGGTCATCTCTTGTCAGTTAGTGTAATGTACCCGTCAGATGGGTCTAGTCGGTTTTTGGTAATTTTTGGTTCTTCACAGAAAACATGCTTGCATCAATCTGTAGTGTGTATGGTTCAGCATATATGTTACCATGGTCCAGGATTTATTGACACAGGTTGCTCATATGCTGAATAATCCAACCACATTTTTGTTTGGAAGTGGAAAGAACTAATGGAAATGGCATTAATTGCAATGTGTAAAAATAGTTGAGATATTGTATTATAATTTTGCTGCATGTCATTGTGGTATATATCATGTCTTGATTGGTGAATATGTTTAGTTTGTGAGTTATTTGAAGCAGAAATAATATGTGAAGGTAGACAAAAGTGCTGGAGAAACTCAGCGGATGCGGCAGCATCTATGGAGCGAAGGAAATAGGCAACGTTTCAGGCCAAAACCCTTCTTCAGACTGATGGGTTTCGGCCTGAAACGTTGCCCATGTCCTTCGCTCCACAGATGCTGCTGCACTGCTGAGTTTCTCCAGCACTTTTGTCTACCTTCGATTTTCCCGCATCTGCAGTTCCTTCTTGAACATAATATGTGAATGCATAATTTTGCATAATTCCGACTGGTAACTACGCACTTCATCCGAGCACATTATCGCACGCGTCATGCAAACCATCTTAAATGGCCACCTAAGCTGTCATTTGGCAACCTAAAAAGCTGTAAAGGTTGCCCGGCTGGCAACAGGGAAAAAAAGTTAAGCAAGAGCCCTGAAGGGGTAGGCCATTTATGACTGAGATGAGGAAAAACTTTTTCACCCAGAGAGTTGTGAATCTGTGGAATTCTCTGCCACAGAAGGCAGTGGAGGCCAATTCACTGGATGTTTTCAAGAGAGTTCGATTTAGCTCATTGGGCTAAAGGAATCAAGGGGTGTGGGGAAAAATAAGGAACGGGGTACTGATTTTAGATGATCAGCGATGGCAGTGCTGGGACCTATACTCCTGCACCTATTTTTCTGTTTCAATGTTCTAAATTTAAGGAACTCAACCTGCAGTCACCGATTCCTTGTCTCCAGAGCTGCTGTCTAGTCCACCGAGTTACTTCCAGCTTTTTGTGTCTATATACGCTTTAAATAAAACAAATTTTGTTTGGCGAACAGATACTCACAGTTTTCATCATTCTCTTCTTTTTCATCAACAGGAAGACATTTTAGCACTGAGTCAACACCAGGCAACCGGCAACGACGTGTCTTTTTCCCTTTGTTTTTCCTAATTGTATAAAAGTTAACATTAAAAAAATCAGTCTATAGTGAATTAATTCCATTCGGCTGTAGTTTGAAGAGTCCAAAGATGTTTGTGGCATCAAATGTTAAGACATTGAAAGACTCACAAATGATACAGCTCTGAATACCACATACCTGGCTATTATGGCACATATTCAAACTTTTAAATACAAGAGCACGATACAAAGGAATGATGCACATCCTTGATAGTTCAACTGTATTTGTTATACAAACCATGTTGTTTTTCTTTTTACCACCTCGACACCGGTTAATATTTTTTATTATTATATTTTGTTAACCTAGTTAACGTTTCTCAACAGTTAAATTCCAGCACAAAGACAGCTACATAAAATATCATTTATTTTTGGTGAACACTTGCATTGCTGCACACAGTTTGAAAAAAATTTTGGGAAGTGGCGAATGCTCTGAGGTACCCTTTTCACAGCCATGTAGATGGGAGATAGAAATCTCTGAAGCAATGTCAAACAAGAGATTTCTGTATGCATGATGTACTGAAGTTTCTGTTTCTGGCATTGCAATCCCTCAGGTGAAAGATTTATGAGCTATCTGACCAAGCAATTTGTCTTGAAAGATAAATGATAATTAATCTCTAAACAAAGCATTATTTGTGCAAAGGCCTTCAGTCACAATCAAACAAAATTTAATTAAATACTTTTGAATAATTCATGTTGTGGCTTTGTGCCGACTAGTTGCTACAAAGAGCACACATACTCACCTTTTAACCCATTCTTACTGGGGACCAATTCTAATGCACTATATCTATGCCCTGGCAACATGTTGTATTAGAAATAAGCATGGTAACACTTCATTTGTTTCTCAAACTTCAGTTCATTTATCCTTTAGACGGAACCTTGGAACTTCATACCAGATTTAAGGTGAAAGATTTATTCAGTTATCCGACCAAGCAGCCTTGTATTGTCTATATACTTTGCAAATACTTTGGGGTATGTAACGATGCTTACATCACGTAAATTATTCTTACATGCGAGCCACAGCTTTCTTGGCCAATTTACGCTGTAATCTGCGATTCTCATCCGTGTCACGAAGTACATGATCTTCTGCTGCCCATCTATCCCAGCTAAAGACAGGAGGATAAAGACAGATAAAAATAAAAAGGCAACAAAAAAAATCAAAAAAGTTACAAAACCAAAATAAATTAACCCATTTAATACCATAAATCTAGTCAAATACGATACTATAATTAACTTGGTTAGTTAAAGCATTAAAAGTGCAATTTGCGAAAGGGCTGCTCCTTTAGGATTAAAAACAATATGCAGCACTATCACAAGAAAAAAAAAATTGCTATACAATTATTAAAATATTAATTCAGCACGAAAGAGACAAGTGTAGAAAAATATAAAACATTAGTTAACATTATATTTTCAAAATATCTTTTGCACACTTTCAAAAAACAATGTGCTCTATCCAAAAATATCCCAACAGAACAAAATCTTGGTCTTCACTTCAGAATATACAGTTCATACAAAAAAAAACACATAGAATTGTTTTTAGTTACACAGCATAATCTTTAGATTTCAACGCAGCCATTACAATTGTTCCAGGTTCTCGTAATACCACAGTACTGTTTAGAAACCAACATTGTTTTAGTATGTTCATATGTGCAAAAAAACTCTAAAGGGCCCACTTAGGCGATTTTTTAGGCGACTGTCATAGTCGTAGCAGGTCGCCGAGAAACCGGCGACTGGACCCCCCCATGACAATGTCTACGTCGACGTCAAAGCGCAGCGAGCTACTGACAACCGGCGAGCCAATTGTCGCGACTTACGACGTCCACCTACGACAACGACTATGACCACACAGGCGACAACATATGACAACCGAAGTCAACCCACGTCTATCCGCGACAAGCTCCGACCCTGTCGGCGACAACTGAAGGCAATTCAGTCATCGGTACCTGTCGCCGGTTGACGTAGGTAGTCGCCAATGGAATTCACCAAAGTCAGCACTGGCAACAACCTACATCATCTGGCGACAAACTACGACAGCACCTACGTCCGGAGAAGTCAAGCTCACTGGCGCCTACCCACTGTCACCAAAAAAGTTTGATCATGTTGAAAATCCAGCGGCAACCAGAAATACGCTACGACTCTTTGGGCGACTGAGGAGACTACTCACGATCATACAGGCGATACCCCAGCGACCATGTAGTCGCCTAAAACATATACTAAGTGGGACAGGCCCTTAAGACTAATAGAAAGATATTAATAATTTTTTGGAGAAAAATACATTAAAAAAATCAAAGAGCAACTAACTAATTATGTATGGACAGCAATTTTTTTATTTTTTTTATTTTATTAGAAGTACAGGAATATGGCACCAAGGTGCCTAATATATATTGACATATTGCATTTTATGTGCAGCTTCTTATTTTTTTTTAATAATGAAAAAGAAAAAGAGAATAGATAATAAAAGATAGATATATAGTGTGATATATAGTGTGATATATAGTGTGATATATAGTGTGTGAAAAGGAAACGTGTGATATATAGTGTGTGAAAAGGAAAAAAGTGTGAAAGAAGAAAATTGAAAAAAAGAAAAAGAGTAGAAAGTAAGAGATTAAGGAGATCATTATCTATATTCTTGACCATCCCTCACCCAATCCTGATACAGTTAGCTTCTACGATTTTGTTGCACCATATGCTTCCAAAAAAATCGACAAATGGAGACCAACTCGTTAAGAATTGGTCTGATTTATCTATTAGGAGGAATCGCATTTCCTCAAGTTGTACGGTGTCCAACATGTTTGAAATCCACATTTTAAGCGTTGGTATGGATGTATTTTTCCAAAAGTTAAGTATAAATTAAGTATGGACAGCAATTAACCCATGTCTTGCCAGATCTGCATTCCCAGTTTAGAGGAGCTGTGCTGAAAACCAGTGAGCACAGGATAAAGGCTACAAGGTGACGATGTGCTGGGACAAGAAGAAATTGAGACTGTTGAAAGGAACAACCAAGTGCTACCAACATCAACTGCCGTGAAGATTGAAGATCATCGTCATTGGATACATTTGATTGACTGTGAACAGTTCGTGGAAACAAGAAAGGACAATGGGCTATTGACCCTCCTTTTATTCTGGGGTGGCCCACATGGACTGGACTTCCTTCAGAATGGCAAACTTGAAGACTAACCCACATTTAAAGGATGGTACACACCTCCCTTTAAACAAGATTGGAATCAAACATTACAAGCGCAGCAGAGATACCCCGACTACAGACAGTAAGAGATCTGCAAAGGCCAGTTAAATCTACCTGTTTTTGCCACAACCAAGGCACTGGTGTATTTTTGGGAAACAGTATGTTTGTGACAGGGCATTGTTATGTTGCATATGCAGTGCCCCACAAGAGTAGCATGAACCAGTTGCACCAGCACACGGGGAGTTTCAAGCGAAGCCTAACGAAGGCTGAGCAATTTTTTATGATCCTCTTCCTGTCCTATGGTAGTATAATAGTGTCACGGGAACTAATTAGGATGGCCTCCGCTTTAGAAACACTTGCTAATGCCACTGCCATCTCCTTGAGTGCAACCCAGGAGGAGGTAGAAGGGGTAACAGCTGAGATGGTAGCTATGAGGACTGTAGTATTACAAAACAGAATGGCCTTAGATTTTATCCTAGCAGAAAAAGGAGGGACATGTGCAATAATAGGTCGAGAATGTTACACTTTTATTCCCGATGCTTCCTCCAACATTACCAACTTGGCTGCCTATATCAGAATGGAAGTAGCTAAAATAAGGAAGGTAGGAGCTGAATTCCATGATTATAGCTCTGGGGGAGGTTGGTGGCCATTTAATATGTTTGGAGGGACTTGGGGAACTATTGTCCACTATGGATTGATTGTATTACTAGTTGTACTATTAATTTGTCTGATGAGATGCTTATGGTCTTTCGTATGTACTCGTCAAGGACTGTGGTTGTTATCAAAATTTTGATAAAAGGATGGAATTTATCATTCTGAATTATGTTAAAAATATAAGAAGATATTAAATTGGTTCCTGGGCTAGCTTACAGCTTATATTTAGTCTCAAATCAGGCTTTTCGCTAATAGATTAATACAGAAAGGCAAGCCTAGGCTTGCCTCAGGTTGCTGTGTATTGAGATAATGAATGACTATAACATCTGTCTATCATTTGACGAGAGAGGAAGCTAGATTGATCTCACTAAGGAGTATTGACAAATGGCCGATGCCTTTAATATGTAAAATACCTTGCACCAAATGTCCGATGCCTTTGATATTTAAGGTCCTTGTATCATATGACAAGATGCCTTTGATGTGACGCATCCTGGAGTAATCTTTATTTTCTGTACCTCTGACATGACTAATGTTTGTGGAATGTGCTAAGGTGACATAAAAACATTATATAATACGATGTAATTCTGTTGTTCGGGGAAGTGAAATGAGCACAGTGAATTGTCCGTATTGCTCACTTGGCTGGAGTTCCTTACCACTTCCATCGACCGATAATAAGTAAAGTTTTGAACTGGTCTACCAAACGTTTGCGAGTTGTCTGTTTATTAAGAAGCGAACCTGTTTAGTTGTTATAAAAGTAACTTTTTCACACCAATATCCTGTTTATAATTTGTAGCACAAATTCTCAAAATTATACAAACTGGCCAAACAAGAAACTATCTAAAAGACTCTGAAATGCCAACATCAGCCTCTACCACCATCCCTGGCAGCAAATTACAGGTACAACAATTTCAGTGAAAATAAATTGCCTGTACATCTTTTTAGAATTGTGCTCAAATGGCTATCATAAGTATATAGATTACAGCACAGCCTGATACTTAAAACAAGTTGAAATTCCAACTATTCATTAATTAACCAGCTTGATTATTTATTCCCCCTGGACTGAAGGATGCATTTATTGAAAAAAAGACTAAAGTAGGAAATTATCTGTAATGAATAGAATAAACAATGTCATATGACTTCAAATATTCAAAACGCATCAATTTCCCCAATATAGGACATGTACAATTTTTAAAAAGAATTTATGCAAAAGAATCTCACATTAAAATGCCGGAGCGGATAGACTTAATGAAATCATGTCAACTAGAATTAAAGTGATCAAATTTACTTCCAATGATTTCCTTTAATTAATACGGTTAATAAATCTGTATAAAAGAATACCAATATACTTCAGGAATGCATTTAAACAGCACAGGTCCAGTGCATGTTCAATGATTGTTAGGAAAATAATTCAACAATAAGTAAGTTTGGTGTCCTAAAGTGCAATGGGCCGGTGTCCTGTCAGTCCAGGGCTGTCGGTTAACCCGGAGGGACAGGCAGAGTTGAGCTGGAGATAGCGCATCTTCACTGCGCTGGCTGGAAACCTGGGCCGTCACTCCAACAGGCCGTTGTCCTGTCAGTCCAGCGCCGGCCACCCCCAGGCAGGGATGGGACACTCGGGAGGGGACGGTCCAGTAGATATTCAACAGCGCTTGCAGCGCCGGAGACCCGGGTTCGATCCTGACCACGGATGAAATGCAGGTCTGTATACATGCAGCAGCACAGTTGCCGAGAATGTTTATCGCTAGTGACCTTTGACAAATCCAATGATTCCTTGCGTTTTTCTCAATACCGAACTCGCTTGTACACACAACATATTGAACAATTTGAATTACAAAATTGTAAAGTCTTCTCATTATAATCAGTTCACAATGACTCACCAGAACATTTTAGCTCATATGTGAAAACATAGAACATACCAAACATAGAACAGTACAGGAAAAGGCCTATCAGTCCACAATGTCCGTGCTGAAAAGGATGTCAAGTTAAACTGATCTTCTCTGCTAATATCACTCCTTTCCCTGCATATCCATATGCCTTGTAAATGCCAACATCAGCCTCTGTCAGCACCAACTTTGATGGACTAGCCATGTCATCCGCATGTCCAACACACGTCTCCCTAAACAAATCCTGTACTCAAGAAAGGTCGGCAAGCCCCGGCGGGCCAAAGAAACGCTTCAAGGACAATATCAAGAACAGTCTGTAGAAATTCCACATCATATCGAGCAACTGGGAGCACATTGCACTGGACAGGCACTGCTGGAGGAAATCCATGCAGGAAGGAGCTGCGACACGAAATGGAACTGCAGCGTGTCGCAGAGACAAAGCAACAGCACCGTAAGGAGAGAAGGGGACTCGACGACTACCAACCACCGCCAGTCTCCACTGCCCAAGTTGCACCAAGGTGTGTGGATCGCGGATCGGCTTGTACAGACATCCGCAGACCCACAAGTAGACAACCCTATGGAGAGGAGAGGACAGTCATACTCGTTTCAAGTGACCGCCAATGATGATGATGGACAATTATACCATACACCTTAGTTACTACTTTTTCTACTTGCATTGCTACTGTCAGGATGCATAGAACTTGGACCCTAAACTCTCTGTGTACATCAATGCTGTTAAGGGTCTGGTCATTAACTATATACCTTTCACCTTACATTTGACCTCCTAAAGTGCAACAGCTCGCACTAGCTCAGATTAAACTCCATCAGCCATTTCTCTGGCCATTTCTGCAGCTGATCTATATCTTGCTGTACACTTTTACAGCCTTCCTTACTGTAAACTAATGCTTCCATCTCTCAAAGATTTGAGGTCATGACAAAGTGAAACAAAAAGGTTTAAAGAAAATACAAACCATTGTACAATGAAAAAGCAGATATGAACTCTGGTTCAAACGTATACCAAGGAAAGTGATCAGTTTGCAAGTTAAAAACATCTACCAGTATATACCTTGGTTGAATGTGAAAGTGCTTAGAAAATCCATAGATTTTCAAAGCCCATCAAAACCCATTTGTATGCATTATTTCAATGAAGGCCCTGCAAGATGCATGTAATTCAGAAAATGAAGAACACATGCCGTTAATACAATTTGTTTGAGATATGCCAAACAGAAGTTGTGTAGCTCTTGGCTGTTTATGTCCAATTTCTTATCATAACACCTCTGATCGGTATTTAGAAGAATACAGCAACAAGTACAATGTATACACACCAACATTATTTTAGATTATATCAAAACAATAAATGTTCGAAATACACGAAGCGATTATATTTCTTTCTTGGACAATTCCAAATAGACACAGGACACTCAAAAGAAAATGCAACAGCATTATGGACATGTTGAATAGAGAAGGAAATTAAGAGCAATATTTCTTTCTAGTAATAATGTGGCAAGAATCATAAATCAAAGCTTCTACATGAATCACCAGAGGGAAAGATATGGTAAACAAAAAGTTACAATAGGAATTAAAATTTGCATTTCAATTAGACATTCCCAAATAAAATGGTGAAAAGCCTGTTGAATCACTCAGGAAAATCGATTTATACAAATCTGCAAATAATACAGCTTGGATTAAGAAATAGATGAAGATAGATCTTTGTTAAATTCTAATAAGGAGTTTTACTAGGAAGTGAACAAAATTAATTGTTACCTTTTCACTTATTGGGACGTGCAAAATTTACAGATTCTATCAGAAAATAATGACACAAAAGCATAATACACCCAGAGTATGGAAAACATCATTGAGAAAACAACCTTAGCAATGTGCATCACGACACAGCATTTACTAATGCATAAGTTGACACCAAAAAGCAGGGCATGGGGATTTCCAACATGACAAAGAAAACCATTAATTCTGGAGCTGGCCAACACCAGACACCATAATCAATAATGTACAATACCTGAAATTTCATCACCTTCAACATTTGGTAAATGATCTAGTAGGGTTTGTACACTAATGAAGTAGAAGAAAAAGACAAGAACAAAAGCACACACACTTCTTTAAAACATTTTCCAGTGTTAATAAAGGATGGTACACAAAATGCTGGAGAAACTCACTGGGAGCGAAGGAAATAGGCAACGTTTCGGGCCGTAACCCTTCTTCAGACGGAAGGATGGGTTTGTTTTTTTTCCAAAATGGTATATAATTCCGAATTAGCATTTTTTTTTAAACAAACTAAACCGATTTGCATGGCACTGATTTCTCTTGTTGCTAATATGATAATTCACTAATTTGCTTTACATTTCCAGTATTTTGTTTCGCTTGATTATATCTCTTGTCTACAGGGAAACGTTTGGCAGGCTAGGACTTTGTTCCTTGGAGCGCAGGGGATGAAGTTATAGAATTGTATAAAATCATGAGGGGAATAAATAGGATGAATGCAATCTCTTATCCAGGGTAGGGGTGTCCTCTGGTTCTTATCCAAGAACCAGAGGACATAGATTTAGGGTGAGAGGGGCAAAGTTTAATAGGAACCGGAGGTGCAACTTTTCACTGAGAGTGTAGTGGGTATATGGAGTGAGCTGCCTCAGGAGGTAGCTGAGACAGGTACTATAACAGTATTTAAAAGACACTAGGACAACTACACAGATAGGAAACACTTAACAGGGATATGGCCAAACAAGGGAATGGAACCAGCTTAGATGAGGCATCTTGGTTGGCACAGACGTGTTGAGCGAAAGGGCCAGCTTTTGTGCTGCATGACTTTATCATTATTTAAATTTGGTGGATTTGCTTGTACATTTTACAAAGTCCACCCCATGCATTGAGATAGTTCTTCTTTTAATTCAAAATTCAATTTTGCTCTGATCACATCTCTCCAAAGCTTGGACTTATTGTTACATTAAAAGGAAATGTATAAAGCGAGTGACCATTTAAAGTTTTCTGAAAGCTTCACAGTAAGAGTAGAATCCTCAAGTAGCAAGCAATTGGGTACTATATAAGAATTTGTGGAATAAGTCACAGATTGCTTCTTAGTCACCTTCTTCAACTTAAATAAATACAATTATAATGCTTTGACGACAGAGATTTCCAAGGAGAAATGGAGAAATAAGATAGAAGACAGCTCAGTAGATGAACAGTGGCACATATTAAAATAGTTGGTGCATTACACTCCGTAAGAACATATCCCAATTGGAAAGAGAAATTCCATGAGAAATAGGCGCAACTTGTCATTAACAAAGGAGGTCAAGAATAATGTGTTGAAAAGCAAGGCATACAATGTGGCAAGGGCTGGTGGTATGCCAGAGAAATGGGATGTTTTTGGAATCCAGCAGTGAAAGCTCAAAGGATAGGAGAATAAACTTTCTGCAATACCAAATCAAGCAGAGTTATAGTGGATATATAAATTAGTCGGGCAGCTGAACAAAGCATGGGATCTACAGAGAATGAGAGTGGTCAATTAATAACAGGAGACAAAGAAATGGCAAGTTTTGTTTTGCATCAGTCTTCACCATGAGAGTTGCTGAAAGAGCCTCAAAATAACATAAAGGCTAAAGCACAGGAAATTGTAAAAAGAGGATAAAGTATGAGGAAAACTAAGGGCTGAAGCAGACAAATTGCCTGGAAATTGCCTGCACCTAAATGTGTTAAAGGACGTAGCCGCAGAGATAGAGAACAGAGATAGAAATTATTCGTAACTTACTACATTCCAGGGACCCAAAGACTGGAAAACAATCCTCCCTTGTTCAATAAAAAGGGAAGGCAACAGAAGGCAGTGAACGACAGGTCGGTTTGTATAATATAGGCAAAATGCTGGAGTCAAAAATTAATTAATTAGAAAAATTGAATATAATCATTCCTAATCAACACGATTTTGTGACAGGTCAACAGGTTTGGTCATATTCTTTGAGGATGTGACTGGAAAAATTGATATAGGTAACCCTGTGGATGTAATGTATTTAATTTGCAAAAGATATTTGACAAGTTGTCAATGAAGAGGCTGGTGCATAAGCTAAGTGTTAGGGGTAAAGAAGAAAGTATTAGGATGGATTTTTTTTTTTACAGGCCGTCACACACAAATTAAAAAAGTGAAATAAATAGGTATTTTTTAAGGTTAAAATGGGATGAACCCCAGCAATCGAATCTTGGGCCTCAGATATTCACTGATTTCATTCACAACTTGGAGGAAGGAGTGGAGCCAAGATTTCTAACTTTACCGATATGAAGAAAGGCAGAGGGGCGAGTCTTTGAATGTAAACCTGGCTAATGGAATTTAATGTGGAAAGTGCAAGTTCATGTCGCTTGGTAAGAGGAATCAAATTGTGAGAAAATGCAAATACAGTGCCATTCATACTGTTTGGGACAAAGACCCATCATTTATTCATTTCCCTCTGTACTCCACAATTTGAGATTTGTAATCGAAAAAAATCACATGATGTTATTGTGCGCTTTGTCAGATGCTATTAAATGGTATTATATACATTTTGGTTTCACTATGTAGAATTTACAGCAGTTTATACAAAGTCCCCCCTCCCATTTCAGGGTGTCATATGGCTTGGGTCACATGGCTTCACAGGTGTTTGTAATTGCTCAGGTGTGTTTAATTGTCTCCTTAATGCAGCTATAAGAGAGTTCTCAGCACTTAGTCTTTCCTCCAAAGGCTCCAAGTTTAGTTGGAGAGGTTAATAATGGGGGTTATGTAGATTGTTGGAATACTTCCATTAGTCTCATGATTCATGAGGCAGCTTGTTGTACTATTCCTGTGAAGCAGGAACCTAGGTTCCGTATGTCTGTTCCTTGGTGGAATAAAGAATGTGATGAAGCTGTAAGGAATAGGAATATAGCCTATCGAAAATTAAGAAAGTATCCAATTTGGTCAATGCAATGGAGTTCAAGCGGCTAAGGGCAGTAGCCAGACGAGTTGTAAAGGATGTAAAAAGGAATAGTTGGAGGAAGTTTTGTGGTACGTTAGGCCTGAAACTCCAGTAAGGCATTTTTGGTCAGCTGTGCGTAGAATGTCAGGAGTATATAAAAGGAGTTTGTTACCAGTGTTGCAGAAGGGTGAGGTGGTAGCAGTTTCCAATAAGGAAAAAGCAGACATGTGTGTTGACAGTTTTCAAGCAGTGCATAGATCAGAGAGCATGGGAGTGGAGAGATGTAGAAAGAGAATTGAGCTGATGGCAGTTAATCAGTGAAAGCTGGAGAGGAGTTTAGTGAATGATAATACCTTTAATCTGTTTTTTACCATAAAAGAGTTGAAGGATGCAATTATGTCCAGGGCAAATATCTCCCCGGGGAGAGATAGGTTGTCGTATGAGTTATTTAAACATCTGGATGATATTGTACTTGATGAAATCTTAGCTTTGTTTAATACTGTGTGGGCAAACGGTTATTTGCCAAAGGAATGGAAACATGCAGTCCTGGTCCCTATTTTAAAACCGGGCAAAGAGGCATCTGACCCTAGTTCATATCGCCCTATAGCACTCACAGCAGTGCTCTGTAAAATTATGGAGAGGATGGCAACCAACAGACTAGTTTATTTTTTAGAAACCAGAGGACTATTTGTTGATGTACAGAATGACTTTAGGAATGGAAGGTCTACTACAATGGAGTCTGTATCAGTTTTGGATCAGGATATTAAAAGGGCATTTAGAAGCAAGGAAATAGTAGTGAGTGTATTCCTTGATATTGAGAAGGCATATGATTCTTTGTGGAAGGAGGGATTAATGATTAAAATTTTTGACTTGGGAGTCAGGGGACGAATGTTCAACTGGATTAAGGATTTTTTATTGAATAGAACAATACAAGTAATGGTTGGTTGCGTCAGATCAGAGACTGTAGAGATAGAGAATGGAACCCTGCAGGGAAGTGTTATCAGTCCAGTTTTATTTAATATCATGATAAACAACATATTTTGTAAATTAGAGAGAGGATTTGGTCTATCTTTGTTCGCAGATGACGGGGCCATCTGGAAAAGAGGTTGTAATGTAGAGTTTGTTTTAAAACAGATTCAAAGAGTGTTAGTGTCTGTAGAGGAATGGGGGAACACATGGGGCTTTAAAATCTCTGCCTCTAAGACTAAATATATGGTATTTGGTTTTAAAAGAAAGTTACCTAAGATAGGGCTGTATATGTATGGGTCTCTATTGGAGAAGGTAAAGGTTTTTGGGTGTTTAGTTTGAAGAGCGTATGACTTGGGCTGTGCATGTAGGTAAAATTGTGTTGAAATGCGAAAAAGTTCTGAATGTTATGAAAAGTCTGGTTGGGTGTGAGTGGGGGACTAACAGGGAGACAATGCTGCTAATTTATCAGGCCATGATCAGATCTTCTCTTGACTACAGGTGTTTTGTGTATGGGTCTGTGTCTAAAACTGTTCTGGCTCAGCTGGATGTGTTGCAGGCAGAGACTTTGCTGTGGAGCCTTCAGAACTTCCCCAGTCCCTGCCCTGATTGTTGAAATTGGAGAAATGCCCTTATGGTTAAGGCGCATTAAGCTAGGGTTACATTACTGGGCTAAACTTTGTGGGTGTAATGATACCTTCCCAGCAAGGTGTTTGTTGCAAGAGGTTGATGATGGTAACAAATATAACACATTTTTTGTCATTATAAATCAGTGGGCTAGGAAGCTGGGTTTGGAGCAAGGGGGTATTATAGAGCATACAATATGGCTACCTGTGCCCTATTGGGTTCTTCCTGAACTGTTTATTGAGTTTGCTTTTTTTCAGGAAAAAGATAAGCGCGAGGTGACTCCAATAGTGGAATATCTTAATTCAATCAGTGAGAGCACTTTGATTGTTTTTACAGATGGATCTAAAGATCCAGTTAGTGGGAGAGCTGGGATTGGAGTGTATGTGGAGCAGCTTGAGTTGAAGATTGGCCGACGCATTTCTGATGGAAGCTCTGTTCTCACGACTGAATTAACGGCAATTCAATGGGCTCTATGGTGGATTGAGGAAGCCAGTTTTAGAGAAGTCATTATCTGTTCTGATTCTGCAGCTGCCCTTGAAACTTTAAGAGTAGGGAAATCTAACGCTCGTCCTGACATTCTAAATGAAATCTTGAGTGTGTTTTCTAGAATTGGGTTTGTGTGTAACATCACTTTTAGCTGGGTTCCCCCTCTTTCCCCCCCTTTTTTTTTCCCCCCCCCTTTTTTTTTTTTTTTTTTCCCTTTTTTTTTTTCCTTTTTTTTTTTCCTTCCCCCCTTTTCTTTTCTCCCCCCCTTTTATTTTTTTTTTTTCCGGGCATGCTGGGGTGAGGGGGAATGAGCAGGTGGACCTCATAGCAAAGGAGAGTTTAAGATGAGAAATAGATATCCATGTATCATTGGGGAGAGAGGAACTGAGAGAAATAATTAAAGAGGGCTTCACAAAAGAGTGGCAGAGAGGATGGAAAAGGAAGTCACCACACAAAACCACCCCCCCCACAAAAAAAAAAAAAAAAAACAAAAACTCGGGGCTAAACACTACTTTTCTGTATAAGCTGAAGTTAGAAAAATATGTTTCTGTACATCTGTCCCGTAGGGACTCAGTTAGACTGTGTAGATTGAGGTTGGGACATTGTGGGTTAAATTACTGTTTGTGCATTGTAGGGAAACATGTTTCTGGCTTGTATGAATGTGGGAGTAAGGAGACAGTTAAGCATGTTTTCCTAGAATGTAAAAAGTATAGGGTAGAAAGAAAGGCATTGTTTGCTAGACTGACAGGACTTGGAGTTGAGGCTTTTTCAGTTTTCTTTGTTTGGACACAGTGAAAAACATCAGCTGATATCCAGGGCTGTTCTTCAATTCCTGCATGTTACAGGACTGTATGTAATAATTTAGTTCAAACTTTGACCTGTGGAGGGCAGTAATACGCTTAGCAGCGTCTACACCGCCGGAATCCTATAAGAAGAAGAAATCTTTTCTCCAGTTTTTCCATCACCTTTGGAAACCTTTACTGCTGTTTATCAACATGAGGACCAAAGTTGTGTCAATGAAAGTCAAAGAAGCCATTATGAGACTGAGAAGCAAGGGAAAAAAAACTGTCATGGTAAAAATCATCAGCCAAACCTTAGGCTTACCAAAATCAACTGTTTGGAACATCATTAAGAATAAAGAAAGCACTGGTGAGCTTACTACTCACAAATGGACTGGCAGGCCAAGGAAGACCTCCAAAGCTGACGTCAGAAGAATTCTCTCTATAATAAAAAAAAATCCTCAAACACCTGTCTGACAGATCAGAAACACTCTTCAGGAGTCAGGTGTGGATTTGTCAATGACCACGGTCTGCAGAAGACTTCATGAACAGAAATACAGAGGCTACACCGCAAGATGCAAACCACTAGTTAGTCGCAAAGATTGGATGGCCAGTTTGCTATGAAGTACTTAAAAGAGCAACTACAGTGCTGGAAAAAGGTCTGGGAAAGATGAGACGAAGATTAACTTGTATCAGAGTGGTGCAAGAGCGAAGTATGGAGGAGAGAAGGAACTGCCCAAGATCCAAAGCATACCACCTCATCTGTGAAACACTGTGGTGGGGGTGTTATGGCCTGGGCATGTATGGCTGCTGAAGGTACTGGCTCACTTATCTTCATTGATACAACTGCTGATGGTAGTAGCATAATGAATTCTGAAGGGTATAGACACATACAATCCGCTCGTTCAAACAAATGCCTCAAAACATAGGCTGGCAGTTCATTCTACAGCAAGACAATGATCCCAAACATACTGCTAAAGCAACAAAGGAGATTTTCAAAGTTAAAAAATTGTAAATTCTTGAATGGCCAAGTCAATCACCCGATCTGAACCCAATTGAGCATGCCTTTTATATGCGGAAGAGAAAACTGAAGGGGACTAACCCCCAAAACAAGCATAAACTAAAGACAGGCCTGGCAGAGCATCACCAGAGAAGACACCTGGCAACTGGTGATGTCCATGAATCGCGGACTTCAAGCAATCACTGCATGCAAAGGATATGCAACAAAATACTAAACATGACTACTTTCATTTTTATGACATTGCTGTGTCCCAAACATTATGGTGCCCTGAAATGGGGGGACCATGTATAAACACTGCTGTGATTTCTACATGGCAAAATGTATAAAAATGGCCTTTATTAAAATCTGACAATGTGCACTTTAACCACATGTGATTTTTTTACAATACAAATCTCAAATTGTGGAGTACCGAGGCAAATAAATAAATGATGCGTCTTTGTCCCAAACATTATGGAGGGCACTGTAAGTAAAGCTTAGGGAGATCTAGATGTTTGGGTGCATGAATCACAATTTTTTAGCAGGCAAGTCTAATAAATAGTTAAAAAGGCAAATGGTATTTTGTACTTGCATACAAAGAGATCTGAATAGGGAGGTGTTATTGCAATTATGGCACTGATGAAGCCAAACCTGGAATAGTGTGCATAGTTTTGACATTTATCTAAAAAAGAACATTATAGAATTTGAGGCAGACCAAAACTAAATTCACCAGATTAATTCTGGGGCTCAGTATTTTTCTACAAAGGCAGGGTTCAGGAATTAAGAAGGAGCTTTGTTGGAATTCAGATGTCAGGAGGTGACCTTATTTAATCATACAAGAATTGCAATGGAGCTTGATAGGATTCATGTCAAAATATTGAGGCCAGCATAGATCAGCCATATTGAGGGGCCTTGTGCTTTAAAAAAAAATATATCCCATTCTCTCATTTTTTCACCCCCCCCCCTGTGTCAAACCATCATATCTCTGCCATTCAGTGAGATAGTGACATGAACATTCTACACCACTGTGGCATGTTTAATCCCTGTCACTCCATGTTTACTATACTCCATTTCATAATTATCATGTGCTGTTGCTTTTTTTTTTAAGAAGATGGGCCAAACTTGTCCAGAGCATAACTTATGCATTACAAACAAATGACAAGGCTTTCATTTGAAAATAGAAAAAAAAATTATCTTACCTTCTGTTCCAACCATTAAAATGAATCAGATATTCTGGGATTTTTCGGCCTTTCTCATCTCTACCAACTTCTACATCCACGATCTGTAAATTAGAAAATAATCAAAAAAGTGGAATTATTTTATATAGCAAGCATTTTTTTTATTCTTATACAAGTGGATAAAACCTCTGCAGCTATATCATCACCATTCCTTCATTTTTTAAATATTTTAATAAAAGCTGAAGTGGTGAGTTGTGGATTTTATCTTCTGATAATCCATGTTATTTTTTTTAGATTTCAATTTCCAAAGACCAAGTGATTGGACACTTCTTGAATCAAAGTTTTAAGGGAAGTCCACAAATAAATAAATTAGTATACAAATGAATCAACAGAGAAACTAAAGAATGAAAGAAAATGTCACAATATCTCCTCAAAGAATACTGGAACAATAGTTTGAAAGAACTTTGCCTTAATTTAAGTACACATTATTTGACAAGTTTGGACCACCAGTAAAATAACTGCTCCTTAAACTCTGATCAAATGAAATCACAAACAACACACAACAGAATCATGTAATGACAAACTGATATAAACACGCATAACAGGCTGGAGGAATTCAGCAGGTCAGGCACCATCTGAAAAGTGAATTTACAGGTGTAATTTTGATCAGGGAAGTGGCCTTTCTTTTAGACTGTAGGGATGCAAGCTGAAGAGAGGTTCAGTGAAGCAAAGCCTGGCAAAGTGATGCTGGTGTAAGGGGGAAAGACGACTGATTATGGAATATGATTGGTAGCTGGATGTCACTGGAGTATCACTGGAGAGAAATAGTTCTTAATTCTTGCCCACGAACTCTTCATCACTGCAGCTCTGATGTAAAGGCATTACCCTGAAACTTTAACTGTTTCTCCCTCCATCTTCTCCTCTTCTCTTCTCACTCTTGCTCCTCTCTTCTTTCTCTCTCCTCCAGATGCTGTCAGATTGGCAATTTCCACCATTGCGGAGCTCCAAGTACAGCTGCCGATTAAAGCGATCATCCTCATCCCTGTAGGCCAAGATCTGCTCCTCCTATCAGCGTGGATTACAATTTTGCAAGCACAATATTCACTACTCATCAATTCTAAGAAATATAGGGAACAAAATCAATTAATATTTACTAACCTCAAGAAAGTCTGACTTTAGCAATAGAGAAGGTCGAACATCTTTCACAAACATGATTGTCCAAGAAATTCATCACCATGTTATGACTGCAAGATTACAACATACGAGCTGCAATCTTAACCAATGATCCTCAACACTGCCTATCCTACTGCAGACAAATGTTAAGCCAGATTCCATCCACACTCCACAATAATTTTGACATTTTTCACTGTACAGTTGCACCATGTATCCTTTGACCTTTTGCTGAAATGGAATGACCCTACACAAAGGAGACTATTCAACCTAATTTCCTATCCCCCAGAAAACAAAAATCACCCCAACTTCAGTGAGATGCTATACTTAGGATTTAAGCATTGGGCCTTATGGGCAAAGAATGAGCCTTATGCATAATAAGCAGGAAACAGAGATTTCTAGCTATACAACTCTTTCCTCCAATAATAATAATCCATAATAACACATATTTTCCAGTTGATGCTGGTGTGAGGAGGGAAGAGGGGTTGATTGTTAGCTCGGTGAAGTGACAATGGTTAGAGGAGAAAATGAGGCGACTGGTTGTCACATAAGGAGAGAAGTTGTGAAATGTAAAGCTGGAGAGAGGGGACAGGTGGAGGAAGAATAAATGGAATTGGGGGCTTAGGGATGGAAGATGAGCAAATGAAGGAGGGAAAAGGGGTAGGGTGATGGGTGGGTGCGGGTTTAGGGAGCACCAGGAGATCGGTAGCACAAGGATGGGGTAAGGGATATAACTTGAAGTTGGAGATTCCAATGTACAAGAACATTGCATTCGCCATCTTCAAATAATTCCCTCCTCCTCCTCCTCTACTTGAGATGCCACCAAATCGATCTCGACAATCTACAGGACCGCGACCCCCCAACCAATCTGTGTGGTGACATATTGTCAGTAGCTGTATGGGATAACCTAAGATTGAGGACTTAAAGTCAAAATTGCTTTATTGATTGATACTTTATTGTCACGTGTACTTGGTACAGAGTAATTCCTTGTTTGCATACAATATAAAAACCCCCACTTTTTCTTTTTCCCTCCTCACCCCCTTCCCCTCCAGTCCATCTTTGTTCTCCGGCACCCCCCCTTTCTCTTCGGTCTTTCTGTTTCTTGGTGGAAACCCCCACACCCGGGTCTATCCTTGATCTTGGTGGACCCCCCACGCCGGCAGGGTCTATCCTTGATCTTGGTGGACCCCCTCACCACCCGGGTCTATCCTTGATCTTGGTGGACCCCCACACCGGGTCTATCCTTGATCTTGGTGGACCCCCACACCGGATTGATCCTTGATCTTGGTGGACCCCCACACCGGATTGATCCTTGATCTTGGTGGACCCCTACACCGGGTCTATCTTGGATCTTGGTGGACCCCCCCACACCACCGGGTCTATCCCTTGAATCTTGGTGGACCCCCACACCGGGTCTATCCTTGATCTTGGTGGACCCCTACACCGGGTCTATCTTGGATCTTGGTGGACCCCCACACCGGGTCTATCCTTGATCTTGGTGGACCCCTACACCGGGTCTATCTTGGATCTTGGTGGACCCCCACGCCGGGTCTATCCTTGATCTTGGTGGACCCCCACACCCGGGGTCTAATCCTTGATCAAGTGGACCCCCACGCCGAGTCTATCCTTGATCTTGGTGGACCCCCACACCAGGTCTATCCTTGATCTTGGTGGACCCCCACGCCAGCTCCCTCTTTTAATCCTTGTTCTTTGCGGCGTGCCCCCGACCGACCACCGGGACTCCCGTGTCCCGTCCTCGGTCGACTGGCGGCACTCACACGGAGGGAGGACAGCCAGCTCTCCGACAGCCTTCCTCGCTCGGCTGCCAGGCCCGTCCGTCCTTGTTCCCGGCGGCCGGTTCCCAGTCTTTCTCGGCTCGGTGCCAGCGGCTGGGTTGGCTCCAGGCAGCACATCCTCTCTGGGAGGTTCCCTTCTGAACTGCTGCAGCACTCACCGGGAACTGCTTTTCTTCCCCCTTTCTCAGCAAATACTCACAATGGGAATGTTGGCGGACCCTCTATATTTCACAGATATATTATGCCTTCCGCCAGCCCTCAAAGGACCCAGTCTGATGTTTTCTGGATCCATCCATCACTTGGACCGGACATCATCATCGGGAAAAGGGAGAAGCAGTGTCATCTGTCGCATGATAAACTCTTCATGGTGCTGGGATATGGATGTCTTGTCCAATTCCAGCTCTCCCCACCTGAAACATCTAGCAGTGAAGACCTGTTCCTCTCCAGGGAATTCATTTCCAACATCGTGACAGCAGTCTGGATCCTGCCACATGCGGCCGTTCAGCTGGCACTTGATTATATACCAGGGCGACGGAGGAGAAAGTTTACAAATGCTTGGACTTGAGATAATGGGCGATGCCACCCCAGCCCTCTGAGTGTGCGCATCGCCCGCCTCCCCAAGATCACTTCATCACAGGAATATCGACAACACCCGAGATATCACCACAGAATACTCCCTCCTCCTCTACCCACCCGCCCCCACCCGGGGCTGCTCTGGCCTCCGTCCCCGGCCCTCCCTCCCTCGCCCCCGGACCATAGCCTCCCTCCCTCCCCTCTGATCCGGGCCTGACCTCCCTCCCCCCCGGGCCTAGCCTCCCTCCCTCGCCCGCCCCCTGACCATGGCCTCCCTCCCCCCCACGCACCCGGGCCTGGCCTCCCTCCCTCCTTGATCCGCGGCCTGGCCTCCCCTCCCCCGCACCCCGGCCTGGCCTCCCTCCCTCTGATCCGGGCCCTGGTCTACCTCCCTCCCTCTGATCCGGGCCTGGCCTCCCTCCCTCTGAATCCGGGCCTGTTCACCCTCCCTCTGATCCGGGCCTGGCCTTACCCTCCCTCGGTCCCCCCCCACGCCCCTGGCCTCCGTCCCGGTGGCTCTGCGGCCGCCAGCCTCGGGCTGTTCCGCCACCCAGTCCGGGGCCCCTACCTTGCGTCCATATAAAACCTTGGCTTTAGTCGGGTCTGGCTCGAAGCAGAGAATCGTTCTCCTTTACACAACAACGGAATTTTTAATTTCATTCCCCGCGTTTCATTGGTCATGGTGGAGCTTGAGCAGCAGCCGCCAAACCCCCTCCCTCCCTCCACTCGCCGCAACACGCAACCCGCCCCGGCCCACCTCCCCGAACTCTGTCCCAGCACCCATAACTCGCTCACACACACATCCACCGCGCCCACACACACTCAGAGAGAGACACACAACACTCAGACACACTCATACTCAGAACACACACACACCAATCACTCACCCTGAGACTCACTCATCAGACAGACACACAACACACTCACTCAGAAAACTACACACACTAACACACACACTCAAGAGACCACACACTCAGACACACACACACACTCAGGAACACACACACATCAGAGACACACACACCACTTCAGACACACACACAGGAGACACACACACACTCATGAACCTACACACACACATCTCAGAGACAGTACACTACACACACACTCAGAGACACACACACTCAATACCCGAGACCTCACACACAACAACACCTCAGAGACACACACACACTCATACCCACACACACTCACACACACACACTCAGACACACACACTTTCAATCAGTTATGAACACACGGCCACTACAAGACACCACACTCACTCAACATACAAACACTCACTCAAAACAGAGGAACCTCATCTCAGTCGCTCACTCACGCTCACCCAACACACACTCACTAACATACACTCACATCACTCAAGACACAACATCACTTACACATCAACTGACCACAAGACACAACACCCGTCAACTCTCACACAATCCCTCAAACCTGACACTCAACAACACTTCGCAATCTCAAGACCCACACAAACTCACATCACGAACATCTCACTCAGAGACACTCAACTCATCAGCAACTATGACTAATTCTACAAAAACACCAAAACACCAACACTCAAGAAGAGACACACACAAACACATCACTACCAAAGAGAACCACACACATAACAAACACACCCAAAACACTATCAGAGACCAACCTCACAGACAAACACACTCACCCTACACAATGAAATCACAACACACATCACATCAGAGACAACACAAACCACAAACAGCTCACTCAAGACACAACACACCACGACAGAGAACACACAACACACACTCATAACTCACACTCCAAGTAACAACACCAACTAAACCACTCACAGAAAGCCAACAATCAACATCACATCACAAGAGACAACACACACTCATAGGACAACACACTCAACATTAGAACAAACAACACTCACAAATAACAAACACACCATCACAATAACAACATATGACAACCCAGAATAGACCAATCACACTCATAAGACAACACACTCATCACACACAACAAGACACACACCTCAAAACACACCACTACGGATACAGCAGAACACTAAGCACATTAACAGACACCCCCACCCTCACAATATAACACTCACTCACAACGCAGACCCACGCGGCTCCCTAACCAGGCCTCACTAAGCCCGGCGCGACGAGCCCCTGGCGAATTCGGGGCCCTGTCCGATCTGATGCTGTTGGAAGGGCGAGCGTGTATTAACCCCGAAGCCGTCTCAGGTGGGATTCTTCCTCACGGCTCCCCGGTCCCTTTGGAGTGACTTATCGACCGCGGCCCGCCGCGCGCTCGGGGCTGTAGTCCATTGTCCTTCCTCAGCGGCGGCTGTTGGATGAAATAAGGAACTACAGCTCACCCGTCGACACTGCGTCGCGAGCACGAAGATACTATCCGGGCGGCGGAGAACCTTCCCGCGCGCCTCAGCGACTCCTCTCCGCCGCGAAACAAACCAAACACAGCAGCAGACCCGCTAAATATATCCAAACATGCTGCGTCAAGGGAACCATACGGCGCAAACCCCAAAACATGCTGCATGGCCCGCGAAAACCAATACATGGCTGCCATCGCTCCGGCGAAACCAAAACATGCTGCAGACCCACCGGCAAACCTCAAACATGCTACACGGCTCACGCGGACCGAAACCAAAACAATATCGCAGACACCCCCGAAACCAAACAATCCATGCAAGGGCCCGCGAAACCAAACATGCTGCAGGGCGCCCGCGAAACCAAAACATGGCATGCAAAGGACCGCGCGAAACTCAAACCATGCTAGCAATGCCCGGCTCGAAAACCAAAACACAGTTCTTGCAGCACCCCCCTCTGCTCAAAAACCAGTAGGGCCCGGAGATCGCATACCATAGCATCTTCCAACCACACTATATAACAATCAAAACTTTAAAAAAAACAACCAACCGCACCACCCCTATACCTCTCTCTATCTTCACATAATAAAAACCACCCTCTCTTCCCCCGAACACTGACCTTATACTGTCCAAGTGGCCACTACTACAATCCTCCATTAGAGTATATACCAGGAGCCAAACGACAAATTAGGAACATTTCTACTCATATACCAGACATGAGAGACAAGAAAGCCTTTCATACCTACTCCAGCTATGCAACAAATACAATATTTCTAATTCCCTCTAACTTCAAGTAAACCCTTGCTTTCCCCCCCTCCCCTCTCTCTCACTCCTCTACATATCCCTCCCCCAACCCTGGTTCCCCCTCTCACTACCACTAAGTTTTAACACTGTTAAGTTTTTATAACTCAAAAACTGTTTGTGATTCCCTCATCCTACGCTGTCACCTTCAACCCCACCTCCCCGCAGCACCAACAAAATCTGAACCATTTTCGACATTTTTACACAATTGAAACAAACATCTATTCTGCTTTTGAACTCTGAGTACAACACAAGGCTGGAGAAACTCAGGTAAGCGGGTGTCAAGAGCATCTAAGGAGCAAAGGAGAATAGGCGCCGTTCGGGGTCGAGACTGCCCTTCTTTCAACGGGTATCTCCAGGATCAGAAACGAGAAATAAAGATAGATGAGTGATGTAGGTGAGATAAAGAACAATGAATGAAAGAATAAGCTAAAAAATATCGATTCGAAAAAAAGGGAACAAGCCTACTGTAACTAACTGTTTGTGGTTGAAAATGAGAAGCCCAGTGCGAACTAGGTGGGGGAGTGAGAATAGAGAGGGATAGCCAGGGCCCGGGCTGAGGGAGAGGTGGGAGGGGTGGGAGACAGCAAGGGTTAACCCAGAATTGAGAAAATTCATTGTTCAAGCTCTCTACCGACGTTTGTGGATGGCAATTATTTAACAAACTGATACTAGACCTACAAGACTCATTCAGCCAATGGCAATGTGACAAAAAGTCAAGCCCAGAGGAAGCCACTCCCCAAGCGAATATATGTGCTGTTCCTCCAACTTGCGGTGTATGCTCACTTTCTGCTGTGAGGAGGCCCCAGGACCGAGAGGCAGATACGGAAGGATGAGGGAGTTGAAGTGCTGACCAACCGGAGCGGCCTTGGGTTCTTGCGACCGAGCGAGCGTGATCGGCGAAACGATCGGCACAAGTCCTCCGCTTGTTTCTCAACACGATATAGATCATCTGGCTCTAGAGCAGGCCGATGCAGTAGATGAGGTTGAGTAGGTGCAGGTGAAGCACCTCTGTCGGACCTCGGAAGGACTGTTTGGGTCCCTGAAAGAGTGGAGTGGGGAGGTAAGGACATGTTGTAGCTATTTCTTGCGGATTTGGATGGAAATGCCCGGGGAAAGGGTGGACGGGAGGGAAGGGAATAAGTTGATGGAGATATGCGGATGGAACGGTTCTCTTTGCGAGAAGGCAGATGAGGGGAGATGGGAAGATGTTGCGAGTGGAGGAAGGTCACCGGTTGGCAAGGTGAGGAAACTGGCGAGGATAATGTGTTGTATTTGTCTGGCCAGGTGGGGTGAAAGGTGAGGTATTTGCCTTTTGCCAGCTTGTGGTGAAAATTGACTTCTCTAACTCAAGTAAACCCTTGCTTTCACCCTCACAATCCCTCCCCCTCAGACACCCTGGGTTTCTCTCTTACTCTCCTCTCAACTCATTCATTCTCCGACTAGTTTCACTGTCGCTGATATTAGTTTTCCCCCTGTTTGAGTTCCTCATTGCCACCTATTATCTCCCTCAGCCAACAAATGAACCATTTCTATTTTTTTAAAGAAGGACTGCAGATGCTGAGAATCAGGGTACACAAAAAGCTGGAGAAACTCAGAGGCGGTGCCAGCAAACACATCCCTAAGGAGCGAAGGAATAAGCGGCACGTTTCGGGTTTCGGAAGAAAGGGTCCTCGACGCCGAAACGTCGCCTATCTCCTTCGACTCCTTAGATGCTCTGCATCATAAATCTTTATTTGGGGATAGATAACAGGTCAATGAACTAGGTTGATACTAGGAACTGACAGATGCTGGTTTTACAAGAATAAGGCTCACAAAGTCTGAGTAATAACGGATTAAAGGTTGTTTCCCTCTAAACCAACTGGAAACTCTTAGTTGCTAACCATTTTAAACTCCTTAACATTTAAAAAAAACCATCTCCCCATACTGAAATGGCCTATGCCCTGATTCAAAGTGTTGGTAATTTGCAAAGTAGAGGAGCACCTCAATTCTCTTGGAACTTACCTACCCACTAATAGAACAGTGAATTCTCCAATTTTAATTAACTACATGTGGGAGGTAGAAGGGGGGGGGAGGGGGGGGGGGCGGGCGAGGCGCTAGGCCCTGCTACCGTCTCCCCTCCTTATCCTCCCACCCGTGCCCCATTTGGACCGGCACCAATTTGTTCAAGTTCCACTACAGACCTTCATACTATCTCGCTTCACAATTGCAATTCTTTTAAACCTTTTGTGTCATACCTTCCACCTTTAACATCCTCCATTCTCAGCCCAATCAAATTACCTCCCACAGATGTAATCAACCTATTTCACTAGCCAGGCTTTGTGTCCCCCTTGGGCATCTTCTCGCCTCCTGCTTCCACTTTCCTTCCATCACCCCCCCCCACACAAACAGTCTGAAGGCTAAAGATACATAGATCCCTGTAAGAACAAAGAGCGCCGGGTCCCAGCCCGAAATTATCACCACTGATTCTCCAGAGAGGATGCTAAAACCCCGACAAACTGAATTACTCCACTCTTTTGTGTGTCTTTTTACAATGATTGGGCCTATCAAATGGAATATGGTTACAAAAGTGGAAGAACTGTTCTATAATGTTAAGTGTATTTTGCCGAGCAACTTTTGAGTATAAAAGTTTAGTTTATGAATTTTCTACCATGTTACCTTGAAGTTAACTAACTATGTCTCTCGCTCCTTATTGAAAAAGTCTAAATACCTATGATTTTTTGATTTTGGGAAGCATGATCTAATTGGAGTTACAGAAATTGATACATGTCATAAAAATACTCAATCATGCTGAATCCAATAATTGAAAAAAATATAACACAGACCACAGGAAGAGTAAAAAAAAAGATTGAAGAGAAACCGGTAGTTAAATTATTATTAGACAGAACCTCATGATAAAATAACAGAGTAAATGGTACTGAACAAACCTAATACATGTATGTTATTTAGGACAAGTTATGGGAACCCTGTTCCATTTCAATAAATTAAATGTGTTTGCTGGTCAAAATAATATATATTTATTGATTGTGACAGAAAGGGGAGTAAAATCCAAGTAAAAAGGGAAAATGTCCAACAATGGCTTTATCCATCAAACATTAAGAAGGAGAATTTCTTATTTCCTCACCTACAATGCATTGTTGACCAAGGTGGGTGATGCCTAGTAAGCCTGGTACTGAAGTAACTGAAAAGAAAAAAAGATCTTGTTTTTTAACACAAGCCAATTCACAACCTCACAATGTCCCATAGCAGTTCACAAACAATGAAGTTACTTGTCATTAATCTAGTGAAATGTTTGTCACATTCTAGAAGCATGCATCAAAAGGGGTCACAATTGATAACACAGCAAGCTCCCACAAATAGTTTTTGTGATATGTACTGTCAGTCTACGTTTCGTTCCACACACGTACCAATTAAACTAGGATAGCTTCACACCTCCCTCAGTTATTGGGTTCCTAAATGGTGTGTCCTATCTCTTATTGTACTGTCCCTAGTCTCTTTATAAAACACCCTCATTGCAAACATTGACTTTGTCTACAATACTGAGAACAAATTACGGAACACTATTTTCTACAAACACTTTGCTCTAACAATTTACTTGAGTTTTGTTGATTTTATTTATCAGGGGTGGGGGGGCAGGGATCACACACAATCCGCGGCGCAACTGAGTGTAGTGTTGTGCTGTGTGTGCAACGCGCCAAGAAATTGTTCATACCGCTGTCCCCCGTCCCCTCCATATTTTGATAGCGGATTTTCCGTCACTATTTATGTATAAGTATTATCTGAATTAGTGGAACAGCATCGCCAAACAAAGCATTTCACTGTACCTAGATACATGTGACAATAATAAACCTAAACAATAAAAAATGAGATTTACAAAAGGACACAAAGTGCTGATGTAACGCAGTAAGGTCAGGCAACACTCTGGAAGCCATGGACTTTGTTACGTTTCTGAAGAAAGGTCCCAACCTGAAATGGCACCTATCCATGCGGTCTCCAGAGTCTACCTGAATATGTTCACCTATCCTTGTTCTCCAAGATGAGCTGCCTACCGCTCTCGACCTAACTGAGTTTCCACCCAAAATTTGGGCTCTTTTGCTATATTAACCTAGCATTTTGCATGTTCTTTTGTTTCCACAAGGAGATTTGCTAGGTCAAAATACTGGGATGCAATTTGTTGTTCATAGATGAGGCTAGAACTAATTGGGTCATATCCTTGAATTCTAAGAAGGGGCAACCTCATTCAACACATCATACATCCTAAGCGTGCCCAGATACGATGAGTATTATGACTTCATGTAATCCTTATATAGGTGTAAATCTCAAATAATGGGGTCAGTTCATTACGTATTGAGGTGCACATACATTTCTACACTCATGGGTAGTGCGAATCTCTATGAATTCTCTTCTCTGACATATACAGTAGCAGGTTATGATGTTAAACATAATTTAATTGGAGATAGATTAACTATTTGAAAGAATTAAGAATTGTATGATTTGGGAACAGCACAGGAGCAAATAAGATCATACCTAAGAGTCAGCCAAACTGAATGGTCTTTGCATGCTTGAGGTGCTTGTGCCCTACAACCATTCCACATTATTTTGTATTCCAATGACAGGGGGCACAGTTTGCGCGAGCAGTAGAGGTTGCCTTGCCTTACAGCGCCTAGAGACCCCGGGTTTCGATCCTGACTACGGGGTGACTTGTTCTGTACAGGAGATTGTAGAACGTGTCTCCCCGTGAACCCATTCGGGTTTTTCTCCAATATTCGTATTCCACCTACATGCAAAGAATGCACAGTTTGTAGTATAATTGGGCTGGATATAATATTAAAATATCCTTAAGTGGGGTGTAGATAATGTTAGTGGAGCAGAGGACCGTTGGCCGGCGTGGACTTCGTGTGGTACCGAGAGGTCGAGTATCCGCACTGTAATCACTTAACAAAACTAAACAGAGTAACAAATCGACATTTCAGAAAGGTGACTTTCCTTTGAAAAGAAGAGGTGTTATTTATTTTTGATCCAGGAACCAGACCAATTTTTAGCTATAAGGAAAGATGATAGTAGCCAGAGTGAGTTACTTAATGGCAACAGAAGTGGGTCTAGGTGATGATTTAATTCAAGTTTCTTATCAATTAAGCAGGGCCGAGATAAAATAGAGTGTTCCGCTCCTGTAGTTGTCAAAAAAAAGGGCAGAGAATTAAAATAAAACACAGAACGATGGGGAGAGGATGAGGAAAAGATTTTATCATCCAGATGATGAGGCTAGAACTGAGGAATTTCCAGACCTAAAAGCGGTGATGCAGCAGAAACTGTTTGTAGACAAACAAATAGACTTATGAAGTGTATAGAGAAGCTAACAAGATGCTTCCTTTCCTATGATATATACTCATTGATTCCTATATTGGGCAGATGAACAGGATCCATAAACTAGCAACATAGAAATCTGGCTTGGCTTAGAAAAAAGGAGCACTTATGACTAATCTCTACCCATTGTAAACTGATTATTGCCCACAGACTGGGCTTGCACCTCTTTGTGATTCACCAATACAGAGATTACACATACAAGAGTTTTGTCTTACTCTCTTCTAAAAAATGATTCAAAGTCTATTGGCCATGGTTACAGAAGGGACAAAAATAACCTAGTTGTGGCTCAGTATTCTAATTATCACTCTTTCAAGATTGTAACGAATCAATTGTTTGAGTACCCTTTGGAGATTGATCCCATTTTGTCTCATAACGTTCACTAGGCACAAAGCCAAGCCTGTCCATACAGTAATGAAAGGTCAACCGTTGAGTCAATTAGTTTCATCAATAGCATTTTGTATCCCAGCGAACTAACCATTTCAAACTGGAAATGATGCTCTAAAAAGATGCTGCTAATAATAAGGCTCTGTCCCTCCTCTCCAACCGATGTAAAATCTTTATGGAACCCAATTATGAATTGATGATCAAGAATCTTTCCATTTCGGCAACATTTGAGAATGCTGGTTGGGGCAAGACTACTGCTCTGCTTCCTGAAGTTGAATTATAGGCTCTATCATCTTCTGCAGGTATTGATGAGAGGTTTCTCTTGTCCTGCAACACCATATTTACTAACTTCTTCCAAAACCACTCTGTACTCCCGATCTTGTCATAGTATTGCGTGATCTGGTCCACCACTAGTGTCAACCGCAAACTTTGTAGAGGGAGTTCTAAAAAGTCTAATTTAGCTGTCACACTCATGAGTATATTAAGGGAAGTAACAGAAGGCACTGAGAAAGCAAACCAGATGGGTCAGAAAGTTGGATCCATGCACAGCAGAGGGTGCTGATTCCTAGTCCAGGCATGTTGGATATGAATTATCTGGATGGGATTATGGTGGATGGAAGGTAGAATTATAATTTGTGATAAAGAGGGATCTAATGTCCAGAGTCCGGTGTCTGAATATGTATCTAAGATGACCTTGAGGTCAGTGAGATGATGTCTTGCTGTGATCTGTTACAAACATATAGCAAATTTGGCAGTGTATCAAGATTGGCTGTGAGCTGGTGATTAATGTATAGTGCCATGACCTTTCTTGTCGCACATGAGCGTTAGTCCATCAAGGCATGCTACCTTACTTTTTTTTTTTTGAGCACTGCAGCGATCATGGGTCTTCTTGGAGTAGATAGTGAGAGGTAAAGTTGTGAATAACCTCTGCCAGCTGTCACTGCAGGTCCTGAAGGACATGGCCAGGAGTCCGTGAGACTAATCTGCTTCCCTGCAAGTGCACTCTCAGTTGAGTCACTTCTCAGGAAGGCCAAATCTGATGTTTGTTATAGTAACTGTTGTACAGCATACCAGCAGACTGGAGGGTTGTAGTGACATTCCTCCACCGAAATCTTCTTGGTTCAAAAAAGCGGCAGTAAGAGTTTATCAGGGAGACCCATTGTTGCCACCGATATTGCCTGCCTTCACCGTGTAGCCCATTATCGGGTGCAAGGTTTGCCACAATCTGTGGGTATCTGTGTCAATGACACTGGACTCCAGCTTGGTCCGGAATTCTCCCTTGACATCCTTAATGGCTCTGCGAAGGTTGTGGATAGATTTCTTATACAGCTTCGGATCATTGGACTTGCATGCTGAAGATTTGGACTTCACCCGAGGGAGACCTCGTAGTTCATCCATGGTTTCCGTTTGGAGACGACACATATCGTCTTATTCCGTTCATAATCCTCTGCACACTTGCTGATGACGTTTGTGACAACATCTAAGTTAGCCGCAGGGTCCTTGAATATGGACCAGTCCACCGACTTAAAGCAATCACATCGATCTCATCTGTTTTCTCAGATAGCACCGCACGCCTTTCTGCTCCGGAACCTCCCGCTTCAGTTTCTGCTTGTAAGTAGGAGTAGAAGCACAGCCAGGTGATCAGATTTATCAAAGTGCGGTCTTGGAAGGGAGCGGTATTTGCACTGCCTCTGATGCTGCTTTGTCCTTTTTTGGAAAGGGAATGAAAACTCTGCATGTTATTCCAGAGTGGCCTCCAAACAACCAATTTTAACAAACAAGACTTTCCTAATCTTAAACTGCAACCCTTTCACAACAAAGCCCAAAATGCCATTTGCCTTCTGGATCGCTTGTTGGATCTGCCTGTTGAATTTTTGTCATTCATGCACAAGATCACCTTGATTGAGCCCTTGAAATTCATTCCTCCCTATTTAGATAATATCCTCGTTTTGATTCCTCAATCGAAGTGCATGACCTCACAATGGCCCCCCATAAATTCCATCAGCCAGTTTTCCCCTCCTGGTTGTTATCATTACTGTTGTGGTGCAGCTCTACCCAGAACAACCCTTCCCGTATTATATTATATCCTCAGTTAATAAAGGTATTCTTTTTCCCATATGCCTTTTTTATTTACATTGTTGACCACGATTCCTGTCACCTTGTTAAGGCATCCATCTGTTTTTCTGTATATATTTTTTGTCTAAGAGCGCGAGGATCCGAATTTCCATTTATGTAACTATGTAGTAGGGACGACCTTATTTTACAGTAGTCAGCACTTGAGGGGGGTGGGGGGTGGGTGGAGATTGGTGGAGGATTGGAATGAGGCGGGCACATTCGCTGTGGTGTGGGACGGTAACGTGGTCCGCCCTGCATTTGTGAGATCAACGAATGCAATCAACCCGGCGTGAGCACAATCAAATTACAATCAAATAGAACAAGTTGTCCTGGCGACTTCAGGCTGTGCAACGCCATAAAACGCAAAGAAGAAAGACAGGCACTTCCCATGTACCTCCTTGACACTATTTTTGCGGTGAATTCAACATAGTCGACATGTCCAAGACTGGATTTCAATTGCCACTGTTATTATAGTCATTTAATAGATACAGCAAAGGAGTTTTGTAACATCAAAATTGATTTTCTGCACCCAGCCGGCTTCTGTTTCTTGCGTATGGCGTGCACAGCCTAAAGTTGTAGGATAACTTGTTCTATTTGATCTTATTTCATTGAGCATGCCGGGTTGATTGCATTTGTCGAAACAGGGCGAACCACGTGACAGTTGCAATCTTCCACTCCACCCAGCCGGCTATTCCAGTTTAGGAGACTAGGCCAAAAATATCTGCCCAATATCTTCAGGCCCCTGATTTGATTTGAAATACAGAGTTTTATACTGCATTCAACAAAGTGCTGTTTCTGCAACAGAGCTGTGTTTCTGGCAAGGATGTGTGGCATTTCTGTGATATTTGCATGACATGCATTGTCTTATTTTATTGTAAATAAGTTGGGGCTCATTCGAGCAACACTGATTATGTTTACAAGCTACTTTTAATAACTTCAGCAATAAAAATATTTGAATAATTCTGTTAAATGAAATTTATGGCTTCAAAATTGAACAACTAGATCATTTTAATTACCGTATTTCCCGGCAATGAAGATGCACCTGCGTTGAAGACACACCCCCATTTTGAGCCCAGGACGGAACAGCCAGCCATCCGCCCAGTAGCTACCTGCTAACCACCACCACCACCGGTTGCACCTGTGCTGAAGAATACCGTGGCTGGCTGGCCTGCGGGCCAGCAGAAAGCGCTGAGTTGCCGGCCGGTTCTGCTGTCCAGTCCCGGCGGCCGCTCGCAGCCACCCGAGCTACTACCCTCCCCGGCCACACTCCACTTGGAGTGCCGTGGCAGTGGTGAGTGACTGAGTCGCTGCCATGATCTCCGACCCACTCCTTCTCAACGCTCCTGCCCTCCCCACAACTTTACCCCTGGCGGCCCAGCCAAGTTTACTACTTTGAGCAGCCCAGGCCATGCTGCCCCGGGCCAGACTCCCCACACGCTGTGGAAAGGAACTCTCCCCCCCCCCCCCCCCCCGGAGTCAGTCGCTATGAAGAGTGGCATTGCTCGGACCTAACCTTGCGGTCCTCCAAGCCACAGGTAAATTTCTGGCCTTAGATTTTAGACTAAAAAAATAACGTCTTGTATGCCGGAAATACGGTAAGTAATTTAAATTTGAGACGGAATACTTTTTGAAATAATCTTTGTCCATAGCTGCCATGTAGTTATATGATTTTGATGTTAATTTATGTAAACATTTTGGAACATGCATCAAAATTAGTGAAGCCAAAGGGAATCATGCCCTTTGAATTTTGGAAGCAACGGTTGTTGCACCAAATCACTGAATGGTCGCAGCATAGTAAGAGGCCATTCACCCATCAAGTCCTTACAGCGAAGATAGGCACAAAATGCTGGAGTAACTCAGCGGGACAGCAGCATCTCTGGAGAGAAGGAATGGGTGACATTTCGGGTCGAGATCCTCTTCAGACTTGACGCGAAATGTCACCCATTCCTTCTCTCCAGAGATGTTGCCTGTCCCGCCGAGTTACTCCAGCATTTTGTGTCTACGATGTAAAGCAGCAACCGCAGTTCCTTCCTACACGTCCTTACCTGCTCTGTGGAAGAGCAATCCACCTGGTTTAACTCCATTACCATCTCCCTTTAGCCCTTAGAATTCCTTCCTTTCTGTTGTTTACCTGTCTCCTTTATGAACACCAGTGAATCTGCATCTCCTGTTAGCCCAGTGATCCTGGCCTCTCACTAGGTAAAAAAATAAATATCCTCATGTCATTTGATTATTTTGTGAATCATTTTCATTCTATTCATAGAGGACATTCCATCCATCAAGTCCATGCTGGCTTTCAGAGCATTCCTATCAATCCTATTCCACCATATATCCTTGTAACCTATTCTCTTTCATGTGCTAGCCCCCCCCCCCCCCCCACCCCATCATCTACCTGCATTAAGACCTCTTGTTCTTCACCACTTCATCATTGTGAGCATACTCTTCATGTTTTTAAATAAATCTACTAAATTGGATCACAACCTCCTTTTATTCAAGGAGAATAACCGCATAGATTTTCCTGACAACCAACTTAACTAAGATAAATCTCTTGTGCAAATTCTCTAAAACGTTCACATTTTTCCAGGTGTGGCATCCCGACTGGGCATAATATTCCAGACACTGCTGATTCAGTGTTATTTTTAAAGGTTCTCCTGCATGCTGCCTGCAAAGCTACACACTGTGCTGCCATTTTTGGATATGCGTCATGCCCTCTACCTACTGCTATTGTCGGGCAGGAGGTACAGAAGCCTGAAGTTCAACGCCAGGTTTAGGAACAGCTATTTTCCTACAAGCATGAACTGACTGCACAACCCTAATTCCACCTTGGCAAAGGAGCACTATGGACCACCTCTTGCACCACAATGAACTTGTTTACTCATTGCTTTTTTGTGCACATATGTCTTGTTTTTGTTTTGCATACTCTTTTTGGAGAATTTATTTATCATTTATGTACAATTTATGATTTTTGTCTGTTGCCCAAGTACCTAAGTGATGCTGCCTAGAAAAACAAGCAAGTTTTTCATTATATCTGTATCTCACCGTACTTGTGTATATAACAATAAATTCAACTTGACTTTACTCGACTTTCTTGTTCTTGTACTCTGCCCCTATTTGTAATCACTCCTACCAAAATTTGTATTTATTATCATAATAATATTATTTAAAAACCTTACTTAAAAATAAGTAACTGCCACACACATATGCCCATTCCTCTAGCCCAAGGGTTTCAAACCTGGGGTATATTTACCCCAGGGAGTAAATTTCACCTATCCAGCAGGTATTTTTTGTTGATTCCTTTGATTTGTACATATTTTCTTCTCCAATGGACTGACTGTTTTGGTTCTGTATAAACGGGTTAAACCTGTTCATCCATTAGTTGTTCATAAATAAGTGAAATAACATTGTTCAGTGCTATTAAAGTTGCCAGGGATAAACGGAACGATAAAGGTTGGGAACCCCACTCTAGCCTAAATATATATCTTTGAAATCTCTGGGAGATTCATGATGCTGACAGGATATGTGTCATTCGCAAATTTGGAAATCAATCCCCTTCCTTCTTTCTCAAATCATTTATATACATAGAGAAAGGTGATGCTTCTAGTAAACCCCATAGAATACTTCCATGGCACACATCACTCCATTCAAAATGAGATATAGCCACTGCTACTATCGGTTCCATTACCTTTGGCAAATCTGTATCCATGCTGTTACAGTCCATTTTTATTCTATAGGGCTTAGTGTTTTGAGAAGATTAGCTTATTATGTACCACTGAAAATCCACCGCAACCACATTCTCTTCCATAACACACTCTATGGCTTGATTAAAAATCAAGTTGGTCCAGACACTTTAATTTGCCCTTTAATAAACCATATTGGGCTTTCTCTAATACAATCTATTTGATTTCTAAATTAATTATCCCTCATGTTGCTTCTGGGAACTTCTCCCACCGAATGTGATCGATTTCATTGGCCTACAGTTACTGGTCGTTTATATCCAAATCCTTTTGGATTTTTTAACAAGGGGTGTATAGGAATTGCAATTTCAAACCAAGCCTGGACTATAAGTATTTTGGAAATTTATGGACCAGCGGCTCTGCAATTTATACCTTTATTTCAAGAAGCAACTGAGCATGCATTCCATCTGAACAGTGATTTACCCACTCTGTACAATCTTGTCTCTTTATCTGCATTATCTTGTGATTTCTTCCCCTGTTCACAAACACTTTAGAATAGTTTTGAATTTCCTATTTTTTTTTTTTTATTCCTGCTCAGTTTTCATTAACTTCCGAGCTTTAATTTCTCACTACCCTTTTCCCTCACGACATCACAATAGTTTTTAAAAACCACCGTACAGTTTTAAATCATTTGTGAGTCATATCATACCATATTGTTGTGGCTTCCCATCCTAGTGAATAATTGTAGTAACACACTAGCAACCATGAGCCCATGGAAGACACAAAATACTAGAGTATACTCACTTGACAGACAGCGTTTACCGGAGAGATGAAATGGATGAGTATCGCAGGTCGAGTCTGAAGAAGGGTCTCTGTATTTAACTGAGTTACTTCAGTTATTTTGAGTGTCTATCCTTTGGTTTTAAACTAGCATCTGGCAATTCTTGCTCCACCATGCCATGGAGTGACATTGTTATCTACACTCCTCTTTGCCTTTGATTCAATTTGCTGAAACTTCTCATCCTGTCTTTGCCTTTGATTACTTCACAAAGTTACACAATTACTTACACAATTACTTACACCAAGGTTCTCATTGGTGGCCTCCAACTTCTATCACCCTTGTTTAGAATTTCATACCAAGGCTCTGCTAGCCTTATTTTGCACACTATGTCGGTTCACCAATCCTCCATGCTTCTCAATCATCCTCTCTGCCAAATCCAAATCCAGCCGATGACCTTTTGTTCCCAGTTTGCTCCAAATCCTTCTTTGAAATCTCATGCAATAACTGTATGCCTTGCAGTGAATTTAAACCGAAAACTAAATTTGCAGATTATTTATCTACAGTGGATTGATAATAAAAATTTAGATGATTTTATCCAGAGGGTCGATGATATTATATATATTTCGGTGACTTACATGTGTTAAATTCTTAATAGAAGGCTCACATGACACCTTAAAGTCTTCAAGTACTTTGATTAGCACACGTCATACATAGCCCTGGCGGACGTGGTCTGTCACGAACACTAGAGAGAGAGCTAGGGCGTGTGGGTACAATTTATACTAACTAGGATGGTGGGATGGTTTTAGCATGGACAGTCGTTACTATCAATTAAAGGTGTACACACATATCATCTACATCCCTCCACTACCAATAACAAACGTGAGTGACAGGGGCAGACCACGTCCTCATCGCCAGGGTGAGTGCAAACAGTAAAGCACATAGGGATACAGGATCACACGTAATCGCCGTAACGGACCGGCGGCCTACCAGGCGACCAACCGGGTCCGCACCTTCGCCATCACCTCCTTACCCCGACGGGAAACAAGCGGGACGCCGGTTCATGGTGGGTGTCTACCGGACAGAGAACTCCTTGGCGACGAAGTGCAGCGGGGAGAGAGGCGAAGAAAGGCGTGGTAAGCCGGAGAAATGCGGACCGCAGCCGGATGGTGTTCCGGAGAGGAGACGAGGGGAGGCCGCCCCAGAGGAAAGGGCACAATCATCAGGTGTCTGAGCGACAGGGGCAGCGAGGGGGGGCATACGGACCGTCCGAGGGTGCGAGAGAGACTCGTTCACACGCGCCCGTGAGATGCTGGCGGGACTGGCAGTTACACCCTTTCCACGCGGTTGACCAGGTTATGCAACGAGGGGGAACCGGCAGAGCCGACGACCACTGCCAGCCTGGAACGGCCAGAAGAGGACCACATACGACGACCTGCGGGGAGAAGAGGGCAGTAGGACACGGCAGGACCTGTCGAGGCACTGCTTCTGAGATACTGTGTCATTCGGTAATGAGCGTTCCCGTACCAAGGCAGGTTTAAAGACGGCAGGGGAACAGGACTGCTGAGCACACCGGGACCGTGGCCTCGTGACTCGTATCATGAGTCGCTGAGCGCGTGAGCCCAGTGCATGGTCCGCGGGAGATGTTTCGGAGGTTCAGCAGGGCCAGGTAGATGTCGGAGCGGATAGGCGGCAACGTCCCAAACAATCCTTTAGCACTGAGCGGACCGCCACTTGGGCCAGTCCCGTTCTCTGTCGGATATTCCGTGCTGCTGGTTGTAATGACGAAAGTTCCCAACTCTCGAGCAAAATCGCGGAACTCGGCACTGGTGAACTGCGCCGTTGACCGACTGCCAGCTGACGGGGACCCCAATGGGCAAAGTGGCGGCGTCAACTTGTCGATGACTGCGGAGGAAGATAGGGAGTCTGGAGCTGGTCAACTCAAACCAGCTGGAGTAAGAGTCGACAAGCACCAGGAAGGTTGCTTTCCGTCCACTCGAAGATGTCGGTTGCAGACGCAGACCATGCAGATCAGCAGCTGGCATGCTGCAGGAGCGGCTGCCGCTGTTGCCATTGTGGAGCGAGGGCATGTATGACAGGTAGGGCACGCGGAGAACCCATCCGGAAGTAGCGAGTGCATGGTCGGAGGCCAGAAGAACTGCTCTGAGCGACAGAGAGGGTCGCTCGGGCCGCCGGGATGCCACGATGAGCGGTCTCGAAGTCTTGTTCCCGTAGTGCTGTCGTGGCACCATCCACCTTGTGCCCCCTTCACAATCCACCATCACGCAGCACCAACTCGTCCACGACACCAAGAATTAAGGTGCACCGCTGAGCGGCCGTCAGGAAGAGCGCGGTCTGGCCAACCCAGCCTTGATGATCCGGCCAGCTGCTGTAGCGAAGAGCGTCTGCCGCCGTTGACTCGCTAGGGACTTCAACTGACCGAGGGCACGAATTCACTGCACAGGACTATCAGATCGACGTCTCGTACGGTAGTTGGGTTGTGATTAGAAGAGGCGTCCCGAGACAGAGCGTGTCCTCGTTCCACAACATACCATGTCCTGATGCCCTTTTGCGATAAACTACAGTGAAAGATGAAGCGTTGTAGCTGGAGCATCTATGCGCTGGATGCCGGAGGAGGCCATGTGTATCGCTTGATGAGGATTGGTGACCAGAGGCTGGTGGTCCGTCCTCGACAGATATGAAGCAGTTGCCCAGGAAATAAGTCTTTGAATTTGGAGCAGGCATAGACTACTTCCAGCAGTTCTTTCTCAATCCTGGGCATATGTTGGTCAGCGACGGTCATCTGTGCGGGACTGCGAAGGATACAATGCAGTGCACCCCGTCATGTGATCTAGCAGGCAGGCGGCCCCGAGGAGCCAAACTTAGAGCATCACAAGTGAGACGATGGGGCGCTGAGGTCGAAGAGTACTTAACAGTTGGCATGCTGATCAGCTAGAATTGAGGTGTCAAATGCACGCTGGTGTTGCGGGAACCAGGCCCAGGCAGTGTCCTTTTATCATCAGTATCCCGCAAGGGCACTCAGGTTCACATCAGGTCGGGGAAGACTTTCCCAGGTAGTTGACCATGCCCAATGAAATGCGCTGCAGGCCGCACATCAAGCAGGTGTCAGGCATCTCGGATATTGCGGCCGTCATTTGCGAGTCGGGCGTTTCAGCCCCGATGCCGTGAAAACAAGCCCACGAAGGTGACCTCAGGGACCCCGGAATCGGCAACACACTTTTCGGTTGGAGTTTTCAGGTTGACCTCCCGGGCCCGCTGCCCAGCACCTGGAGCGAAGGTGGGAGTCGTCTGCTCAGCGCACTATTCTTCCCAATAGACCAGATGTCGTCAACAAAGAGATGGCACTACGGAAGTCCAGCAAACAGTTGTTCCATGTCCCTCTTGGAAGCACCTCGCTGGCAGAGTTGATCCCAAACGGCATGCGGAGGAAGCAGATACCTGCCGAAGGGCGTGCTGTGTAGGAGTTTTTGTCGAGGTGGCAGAGGATCGCTCGTTAGCTAGAGGATCCTGCCATGAACGAATTCTTGGCATCAAGAACGAGAACACAGGTGGCAGTGCCAACCTGTGGCAGCCAACCATCCTCCACCGTCCGCTGGATAGTGAGCGGACGCCTGATTGGACAATTCAATCCTTGGGGTTAGATGCAGATCCGTATTTCGCTCTTGCTTTCTTTCGGCTATCGAACAACCATAGTAAAACCCACTGGGTGGAGTCCGTAGTAGCTGGCGCCAGTTGATATGACCCTTGTGGCCATCCATCACGCAAAGAGCAGACTCGACCTTTCCCCTCATGCAAATGACACGGCGCGTGTCGTGGGACGGACAACCGGGTGATCTGTCGGGATTGAGGGCAATCTTGTAGCTGCAGGGCAACTTTCCCCTAGCTTCGAGTCGAACCGGTCCGAGAATTCGGCCAGCGAGGGTTCAGGGGATGCCTTCTACCAGTGTGGGACATCAGCTGAGAGTGAGAATCTTCCCAACTCCGAGGTCCTGGCATGTGCCTCCCACGCCGTAGCCAGGGGGTCACATTTAACCGTCTTAGCAGGAAGAAAGACGAGGGGGCCAGTGGTCGTTACAGCACCTTGCATGGAGAGAGTGGCCCTCCCACAGGAATAAGCACGCCACCCCCATAGGCACGCCCACAAACAGCACTGTCTGTGAAACAGGCTCATTAATTCTTATCTCCTGAACAAGCTTGTTGACATATACATTGGCATGCTGCCCCCGTGTCGACTTCTTAGCTAGTAGAATGCCAGCCATTTCCACCGAGATGACTCGGACGTCTGTGTGCCGTTATCAGTCCCAGCGGCACCTCGGAAGGAAAACACATCCAGCTCACTCGGAGAAGATTCAGCGGTCAGACGGGGGAAGACAACATAGCTGGATGATGGGAACTAGACGTTGAGTCATCACTGACAGGTAGGCGAGACGGTTTTCTGCTGTGGCTTGGGCAGGGTTCCCACAGGAAGCGTTATGCTTGCCAAAAGTGCCGCTGCTTGGTTTCAGAAATTACAGGAGTTTCCCCAACGCAGGGCACACATTAAAACGGTGTGAATACAAAGTTACAATTTGGGACATCCGATTGAGGCGGTCTGGAGCCCTGCAGTATGGTCTTCGGCCCCTCCTTTCCCGGGAGCATTGTACTCTGGACCCAGCGAGACTGGCTGTGTGGAGACCACAGCCAAATACTATCATCTCTATG